>OX388320.1:24873240-25427442 GCA_947579605.1 Athripsodes cinereus
ATACCAATGGCAATAAAAGACACAAATATGGCAACACAGATGGATCTAGGTATCATAACATTGTTCGACAAATTCTCCGAGATTGGTATCCATCCCAAAGACATCAAACCTTCAGACATTAAGACAGATTCAGATGGATCCAGTTATTTTACATCAGTCATCAGTGTCAAGCCGACTAATGAAGTGTACAGAGAATCCAGAAATAATGTTGGCTTCAAGTCCAGTAACAAGCAAATGTCAGAGATTTTCTCAAGTCTACCAACTTTTATAAACTCAGAAGAGATTGTCAATGCAAAGGTAGTTCCTGATTGGAGTATGGGACACAATTCACCAGGTAATCTAGCTACACAACACCAATTCATATTTTTTATTTGTCCTTTTTACACTTGCAATAGACTAAGTAACATCCATTATATCCTTACAATATAAAATAAGTTTATTTCAATCCAACAATACCCCTGCTTATAAATTATTTAGATGTAATGATGAATAGTATAGACCATTAAAGGTCACGTGGTCTTGTCTATGGATTTGCTTTTGCTTGGGGGGCAAACAGTCAGATTGCGCAAATCATCCTTGTAGGATGTTGTGCCATAAGAGAAAAAAAAAGAAAGTCAGACGACAAAATAATAACAAAATCGACACTGACAGTTTTTTTGATTATTAGGTATTTTTTAGGCGTTCCACCTAATATTACACCGTAATCGTCTGTTGTGTTGGGATGCCTGATGCCCCTCAATGATTTTTCTGTGACATCATACTTTAATGGTCTATAATGTAGTAGGATTTAAAAAATTTAATTGGGAAATTTGGCATTCAAATCTAGATGCCAACTTATACTGGTTTTAGGACACAAAAAAAGTAAACAATAGAATCAAAAATTCTCAGACAGTGCCATTAAATGTGTAAATATGTAATTATTTGTCAAATATATCAATTCCTGATGCTTAAATTATTAATTTCAATTACAGGTGAAGAAATTGGGGGAAACAAGATAGACCAAGATTTGGACGGTGATGGATTGATAGTTCTTGGTGATCTCCAACCTTTGGATGACTTTGCTTTATCAGCAGGAGCCAGCAAATCCAAATACAATAAAGAAGAACAACCTCGAGGAGAGGGTAATCCAACCGGGGGTGTAAAATCGGCTATTATAGTCAGCGGGGCTATAATTGGGACATCTATTGTTGTCTTCTTGACAATTTTAGTAGGGTGTAGACTTAGACAGACTAAGAGAAGAAGAAGAGTGTTGCAGAATCAAGGTGGTGGTGTGGAAACTATTGGAGGAAGGAAGTTAAGTCTTCATACGTCTCGTAGTGCCAGCCCTATCTTACCTCATCCATTTTCATCACCTCTTTCTTCTCATCACTATCAATGGGATTCATTGAAGAAACCATTTCAATGATGCAAAAAACATTAATTATCTATTAAAAGGGTCAAGGCCATGTGGGGAAACTGTTGGCACCAGATGAATCAGATTGGTGTGGATCACTGTGGTCATACATTTGAATGTATTGATCACATTTTCTGCATGTAATTTCTATATAATTGCATAATCTTTCATAAATCTTGTCTATAATTTCATTGCCAATAACAGTGCATCCACACCAAAGCTAGAAACATATATTTTAATTTTTTTTTATCCATTGTAAATATATAAATGAAAAAAAAATATTCGATCTCTTTCTTTGTCTACATTTACAATGCAAGGAAAAGATATTAATATCTAATATTCATTAGTTCTTTCTTTGCTATAGTGGCAATACAGCTTTTTACAAATATGTTTTTTGCATCGCTAATGAATATGAATTTTAAACCATTCTCGAAAATTGCAAAATATATAAAAATAACTATATTGAACTATATTTTGGACTGATTCGTACATAACTAGCTGAAATATTTTAATTGCCGCGTACAGACAGCTGGATGCGAACGTCAATCATCAAGCATCAAGCAAATATCTTAAATCTTTCGGCGACAATTCGGAGCATTCTCCGAAGAAATATTCGAATGAATGCCTTCGTTACGTCTCATGGAATGGTAACGAAGGCATTCATTCGAATATTTCTTCGGAGAATGCTCCGAATTGTCGCCGAAAGATTTAAGATTTTTGCTTGATGCTTGATGATTGACGTTCGCATCCAGCTGTCTGTACACGGCAAATGACAAATTATATCCGATCCTTTTTATATATGTACCTTAAATATTGTGAATAACTACTGTTGTATCTTTAATTAATTTTCTTCTAAATAAGTTTGTGATGAGAAGTAACTCCAACGATGTGCAATATATTCTATCAAAGAAAAACTAAACACAAAACATGTATATTTTATTAATTTTAGAAATGTATTTGTAATACGAAGATAAACTAAAATTTAAAATTATGATTAAATAAGTGTTATTTTTAAGATCATTACAAAAATATATTTAATTGTTTATTTATATGAATAAATTTAAAAAATTATAAAGTATGTACTTTTTTTATTTCTGTAACATGTTTGATTTTAAGTTGGAAGAAAATGGAAGGAAGAGATATCCTTTTAAGGAGTGAATATGTCTTCGCACTACACTGGGATCAATGTTCCAAACATATTTGCGCTTTGCCCAATAATATTTCTAAGCACCTGATTTTGGCTTTTGGTTCAAATCACATTAATTACAATACTTCAATATGAGTTGTATTTTGGTTTTGTTTTTCATTCATTCATACCATCATGCAATTTTCAACTAGTGGGGAAGCCAGCAGACCAACTACGCATAACAAACATGCATGTTGTCCTATCTGTGTTGTGAAGTAAGGACATTTTTCACGTGCCATGTGACTAGTGTTTTTTATTTTGAATTTATTTGAATTATTGTTAATTACTTTCAATTGAGACATTTTTTCCTCTTGAAGAGGAACACCAGACGTAAATTCAGTATAAAAGATTATTACAAACTCATCCCATGATTCAGTGTTTTTAAAATTACAAAACGTTGCTAACAAAAACTGGACTTACCTATACTCATCAAATGTGAAGTGCTCTTTAAGAACTTGACTAGCCTGATGCTGTGAGAGATGGATGAACTTGTAGAAGTAGCCGTACTGCCTGGCAATGGCCAAGTATAACAGAAGGGCTGTGGGGTAGGAGGGAGATCCCTGTAATGAAAAAAGACATCTTTCAATACTATAAAACTTCAGTTTTCTTACATATTGTAATTATGGAAAATTAAATTATTTACATATTGAAAAAAGTGATGTCACAATTGAAAATTATTTACATGGATTCTGTCCACCAATCTTCTTGCATCCACTTAATCTCCTAATATCCCTATTCCTCACTTTATCTTGCAAAGTTTTACCAAACATTCTTCTCAATCATTGCATCTCCACATCATTTATTCCACATCCGTCCTTCTTCAACCATGTCCCAGTTTTGCTTGCATCATAACCGTCGCGTCGGTACCAGAATGGAATTGTGTACCAGTATTTTTGCCATCTTCGACACATTGCAATTGCTGACAATGGATTGGAATGCATCATTCACTTTTACACCAGCCATTTTTCATCTTTCGATGTCCCTCTAGCTTATTCTAGAAATATTTATTTTTGAAAAATTACACTATATTTGGATGACTCTCCTTCAGTATCAAATTCATTTTTAAAACAGCCCACATTAGGGTGCAACACTCCTAATCATTTGATTTATGTAAGATATTTTCTATTCATATATTTTTTTTTTTTTTTAATAAAGATATATCTGGGTTTTGTTCGTTATAATTATTGTACCTATAGACCATTAAAGGTCACGTGGTCTTGTCTATGGATTTGCTTTTGCTTGGGGGGCACACAGTCAGATTGCGCAAATCATCCTTGTAAGATGTTATGCCATAAGAGAAAAAAAAGAAAGTCAGACGACAAAATAATAACAAAATCGACACTGACAGTTTTTTTGATTATTATGTATTCTTTAGGCGTTCCACCTAATATTACACCGTAATCGTCTGTTGTGTTGGGATGCCTGATGTCCCTCAATGATTTTTCTGTGACGTCATCCTTTAATGGTCTATTGGCGTATCTTGTGAATAATTAAATAAATATATATAAAAAAACATTTTAAAAGTAAAATTACATTACCTTTAAGTATTGGAAATCTTCTAATGTGAAGTATAAGATAGTGGTGTAGGATTTGGGTAAGATGTTTATGTAATGCTTCCAGTAGGAGTCTGTGAACAACAAAATGAAACAACAAATTGTAAAGTAAAAATATAAACAATAAGAATATAAAAACTGAATGCAAATGGGCACACTTATAAAAATTAGAATGATTTATTTTATTTATTTATATCAACACATGGTGTGAGCCTTTATATGCTAATGAAATAGTTCAATAGACAACAAAACATAAAAAGTTGCAATTAATCACGAGTCAAGAACATATTTTGTTGTTGTTGTTGTTGTTATCTGTCATAATTTATGAACATGTAAAAGGCTCACGCCGTATATGATTAAAAAAAAAAAAAAAATATTTTTGTATAAATTTTGGGTTAGTTATAAGAGATGGCGGCTTTGCGATAAACTCGCCCTCTGTATTTAACTTGAATGTTTACCTTTTATGTAATTGTTTGTAATCAATGTACAGTATAGAATGTATAAATAAATAAATTATTAAATAATAAGAACCATGCAATAACATAATGCAAAAAAGTAGTAGTCAATTGGAAACAACGGATCTAATGAACTTTGTGCATAATGAAAAACAGTAATTTTATTTATGGATTATTCATGGAGTCGTTGGCGAAGAAGACGTCTCCCAATCTTTTTAGTAAGTTTTTGAGTGTCCTACAAAAGGCAGATATTCGTAAAAATTATGGCATTTTACATCTATTCAACTTATTCTAAACTTTACCTGGTGTATATTTCTGTAACAGCAGAAATAAGGCCAATGTAATGTGAGGCATCTGTTTGAGTATGGGATCCTTGTCTATGAGAGCCCCTAGGGGGCTCATACGGAATCTGTCCTCGCTCATCATCACCTTGCGAGGGACTCTCATCACCAGGTCACCAGCATTGTAATCTTTACACGCTCGCAATCCTAGACCCAATCCTGGAAATTCCTCTATCTTCACACCACGACAATCTACACCAGAATCTTTCAACCAAACTGGAAATAATAATATTGTTGTTTTAAGATTGCAAAGAAAAATGTAATTTGATAATTTGTCGATGATGAATTTCTTTTTCTCTATGCTGGGCAGCGTTGCCAGACGTACGGTAATTACCGTATTTGTACGGTAATTTCATTCCCCGTACGGTAATAATTTTAACAAATTACCGTACGACTAACATATTGACATAAACAATCATCGGTACAAATACCCATTACATTGTAAAAAAAGGTACTGTGTGAGAAATATTCATTAAGAAAACCGAGGAGTTTTTGAAATATTCCAAATTCCTATACCATTTCAAAAATTTGGCGACGGGGGGGTAGAAATACCCGTTACATTTTGAAAAGGTACTGTTGTATTTCCAATGTGTACGGTAATTGTACGGTATTTTTTTCACCGAAGTAAGGTAATTTTGGCAACACAATCTGGCAACCCTAATGCTGGGTGTTTAGCAGAATATTAGACAAACTGATATGGTATATAGAGGAAGCCATTTGGAACACGCTGAGGGAGGGTATTCAACATGAACACAGGATATCACATTTCTTTTAGGATGTTTTGCCTTATCAATGAAAGAAAAACAAATATATAAATTGTGTGTCCATAATGCAATGCTTCAATGTTGCTTTTAGATTCTGGAATATATTATATTACTATTGCAAAAAATACCAATGTTATTGTCACAAATCGAACATCAAACTTTTAGTAACAATTACCTAGATATACAAATATGAAATTAAATTAATAAATACCGCTGCAGACTTAACTACAATAACTGAATATACACCACTAATCCTTCTAAATAATTCTTTAGGAACCAACCTAAAAATTCTGCAATAGCCTCAGGACTTCTTTCATCCTTCTTTTCTCGCGGTCTTTTGCCTTCCAACTTATCAATTTCCTGAAGGATGTTGTATACCGTACAGAATATATCCCATGGACCCTCTCGAGGTATAGCAGAAGCCGCTTCTTTCAGTAACTTATCAACCAGTTGACCTATTAACACTTTGTTATTGTTTTTATTATTAATTCCGCCGCGTTTTGTGTCGGCATTTGTCTGACCTCGTTTATTATTGCTGTTTCCTTTTCCCTTACGATCCATTTTGAATATCGTAATTTATAACTTTTAAAAATGATCAAAACGCAAACACGAGGCAAAAAAGTTTTAAAAATATATTTTGACAGATATAAATAGACCGTCAAGCTTTGACAGTTAGTAAAAGTGCTGCCATAATAAGTTGATAAAAGGTTACTAGCTAACAAAAATACGCAAATCAAAAAAAAACTGTGAAAACTTTAGTAAAATTTGAAATATTTAAGCAATTTGTTACATTAAATTGTATTGTAAATAAAAAATTGCATAATTTTGTATAGAAGATAGTATAAACTTGCATAAAATAATTATTTTCTTTTTAAATAAATTTCCACAAAACCTATTAACATGTACATCACTATGGTGATGACCTCACTCGTTGACATTGTTTAATTTGAAATAATTTGACAGTGTGTGCTCGTTGTGTTTGTGGATTTGATTTCGAAAAAGATTTACCGTAACCAAAATATCTGTTGTTATACAGTTTTTATAATATCGTCGGCAAGAATTTAAGAAACACCGGTATGTTATATTTGTTTTACAGATTACTTCCATTTAATATTATATTTCACTAATGCGTTCTCATCGTGGGCGGGTATAGTTGCCCAATTATTAATTTAGTTTTTTTGGTCTATATTGTCTTTAACACTACTAAAAACCTTCATAATTATATTCTTTCACGTTTCTGGTATCTCACATATCAATTGTACCCAATTTTATTGAACAATTCTTGGGCAAACCAATAATTTATAAACACATGGTTACATGACAAGCATGATTGCCCACACAAGTAACGCCTTCTATAACTCAAAGATATCATGCGGTATGAATAAAAATTTAACCTCGAAATATTTCTTATTCGAATCATAAATATCTGTCGAATATTACTTTCGTCTTTCACAGACTTGCAGAATTGCTATGATTTCATTTCGTTCACATACACTTTCTTTTTGCAGCACCTATTCCACCCTATGAACATATTGCTTATTCTAGCGCAGTGGTTCACAACCTTATATTGATCATGGACCGCTTTGACTTATTTTGTTTCTGTTTTGATTAAAAAAATTGACAAAATATCTTAAGCCTAGGTCCTTTTCTTCTAATACTTTTATTTGTCAAAATATACAATTATTTCAATCATGTTAGATATTTAAAAATTCTACTGACCTCTTGCGACATTTAGAAGACCTCTTGCAGATTACGACCTGGGAACCACCGCTGTAAGAGTTGATTCAGGATTATTGATTATTGAGTTTTGGGTGATGGATACGATATACAGCGCCCTTGAGGTCATGTTATGAGTAAACGGCGTTTTACAAATTGTCCATATATATATATTGCCAATCCAATGAATTATTTGGTAAAAATTCAGAAAAATTGGACATATCAAAATGCAATTAAGATTTTTTGCTAATATTCATGTATTATATAGTACTACAACATAGAAATGATAATTCATCTAAATTTGCACAAAATTAATCATTTGCATTTTTCGTATACAATGCTGTAGCATAAAATAACAGACTTAACTGCTGTCGAATGTACAAACTTGATACACCGAGTGCATACGAAAAATGCAAATAATTAATTTTGTGCTGAAAAATCATCAAGGCTACAGCAATTTTTTATTGTCCAGATGAAATACGATTAACGATTTCTGTGGGTATCACATATCTGAGTTGTCTCCTAATATTCTACAAACTGTTATTCAATGGGCTGAGAAGAGAGATACATAACCTGGCAAACAAATTCATGTAGCTACTGTGTTATGTTTGTTTTATATTGTTTAACTTTATATACTAATGAGCTATTGTGCCAAACTTGCAGCCATGTAAACTGGTTCCCACTGTACAGTATATAAAGACTATATTTGTATATTATTATATATGTGTATGCTGCAGTTATTTGCAGCTGAGCATGATTATTGTTACCCATGCGACTAAATTTCTGTTATTAGTTTTGTTTCTTTTCTATTTGAATGTATTAGCGCATTTTTTATATATATTTATAGACTGTTATATTATTGATTTGTCATACATATGTATTAAACCTATTGTAAAAGGCAAATTGCCGTTTATTGATCAAATAAATAAATAAATAAATACTACCTTAAAAATAATGGCGAAAAAATTTATGGCACATTGAGAAAAGTTCCATTATTTTTTTTCAATGTTACAGAATAAAGATGGAGCAGGTTTTACAGAACATCACGCAAACTGTTGAGAAGCAGATAGATGATGAGTTGGATAGATTAAACAACTTGGATACAGATGATCTGGAGAGACTTCGGGAGATCAGACTCAGTGAGATGAAGAAGAGGGCACACATGAAACAGGAGTGGAGAGCCAATGTTAGTAGTTCTCTGTGAATATTTATTTCTTACATAAATAATTCTTTTCACTATAAACATGCATGTCCCTGGAGATATTTTACAGTATTACGAATGTTTGGAGTCAAAAAAACTTTAACAAAAAACCACTAAAAAATTATTCTACCAAGATTTCAATTGTAATGATAATTTCTCCATATATGGGTGATGGCATAGATAGATAAATGGGTGTATCTCAAATGGAGCTCTCTTGAAAAGAGTAGGAAAGTAGGCAAAATTAGTACTAAATATGGGAATTGTAAGGAAAATCATCATCAAATTTTTGGGAATTTGCCCCCCCATACAACCATTTTGGTATCAGTTAGAGAACATTCACTACACTCGTTTTCCTACACCGGGATCAAATTGGTATCAGGGCGCACACTTTTTGTTAAACGGTTCTTAAAAATGGGGAAGGTTAGTCACAGCTACATTCCATATTCCCTAGCGCGCGCGCGCATCTCAACAGATATCGTGAACACTGAGAAATCCGAACGACAAACGAAAATAAAAGACGACATGTTTCGTTGTAGCTGCGTTCTATCTGTGGTGCATCATTGTTCATTGTTTTGTCGTAAAATTATTAATGGCGTTGATTGCGAAAGCGTTGTAATAAGTGATAAAGTATTTCGGAGATCATCGTCATTATGAGTGCGAGATGTTGATTGACTGTGCAGTTTATAAAAATATTCACGAGAGACAAGAACGCCATTTGAATTCTGAAGGTAGGAGATATTGTTTTATAATTATAATATTTATGTAACTACAAAAATTAAAGAAATTGATACCATCAGCTAGCTGGCAAATGATATTGGTAAAATTAGGTTAAAATATTGACGAATCTATGCCAAATTTGTTATAATAATCAGATAAATTACATTTTTGAAATGGCTTGGCATTTAGTATCATTGTTCCAATATGGCCCCACTCGTTTAATGGACCTTAAATGGTTGTCAAACTGTGCGGCAGTATCTGATATAATTATGTACGTAAATTAATTTTCTTTGAGTAAAAATATTTTTTAATATTTGGTATTTTGATGTTTTTAGATATATGCAATCTTGCAGACAAGACATGCACTGTGAAGGAAGTAGACACTTTTATCCAAAATAGTGTTATTAACCATACCCAACAAAGGTTGAAAATAAAGGCGTAAGTATTATTCATTACACATATACCTATAAGAAATGGAAGTTCTTGTGTTTTTTCTTGTGTGTACTGCTTTATTTAATTTGTTATATGAATGAGGATGTGCAAGAAGAATAAAACAAATAAATAAATAAAATTATTTGCAAAGATAAAAAGAGTTATTAAATGAATAATATTTTCTATTTATTTTCAGATTCAAACAAATAAGAAAATTGGGACAATAATAAGATATGCAAATTGAAATGGAAATGACCAATTGATTTAATTAAAACCATTTTTTGAAGACACCATTAGATCATGAAGTGAAATTTGACCAATTTTTACAATATCTTGCATCTAATTAGACCAGTCTACCTGCAGGAATTTGCAACAGAAATTACATAATTTATTTCAAAATCATTCTTGTTTATGTACATTAAATTGTTTTACATATGTATGTGTTTGTTTTTTTTTTAATATACTTTCCATTCCATACCGATGTTGGAGTAAGAGTAAAAAAGATGGTAAATATTTAAAAAAAAAATATACATAATTCACATTGTTGATAAAACAGGTATGAATATTATATAATTTTTATTACTCATAGAAATGAGTTAACACTTAACTCTGTCAAGATCGAACATTTTAATTTCATCTTGTTCATACCCCTTCTGTGCAATGTTGAGCAACACTGGTATTGTTTTGACAACTGTCAACTTATTATACGACCAAGACCTTGAGATAACTTTTTCTATAACCGCTACTTCTTTGGGTACACTAAGTGTACTAAACATCATTCAGTGGCCATTTGGGTCCGACGCGTAGACATTATTCCTTTACATTGTGTTCTTAACATCACGCATTCTCAAATTAGTTGCAGTGCGTGGATATTGAGTGTACATTTTGTCATATAACCTTACACTATAGCGTTTAGAACACCTCGGGTGAACATCGTATGTACAATATGTGTATGTATTATTTTGTGGCTGATATTTTAGTCACGGCGACCGTATTTGGTTGTATGGGCCCCTCCCCTTAATGTCAGACAAAATTCAAGGTGACTATAAAAATTTTGCACACAAACGAGGAGAACTAGAAATATTTCAAATTATTGTATGAAATTGAAAATTTGGTGGCAAAGGGTAGAAATTTTGCATGTAGGTATACCAAAAATCTCAAATAAAATCATAATAACAGAGACTTGATAAAAGTCCACACTTTGATAGTGGACTAAATTTAATATATCGTCGTTGGTTCAATGAAACCTCTTACATGCTCCAAACCAAATTTTACAGGGGACGCAAAAAACTGTTTATGAAGTCCACAGGTCAACAAATGTAATCAAGCTTAGTATCAAAATCATGTAAAAACGTCAAAGTTTTACATGAATTTGATAATAAGTTTGATTACATTCGATGGCATAGCGCACAGATGTGGTAAGTGCAGTTTTCATAGTTTTGAGATAATCAATGTTGAAAGTTTGAGATGCCATACAATTTAGTACTAACCACACATAGTTTTTGTTAAATATCTCGTGAATGACACAGAGTTACGCAATAATATTCCTAAGGAACATACTTCAGATGATATGGATTCGTATGCGTATAATAACTCATTTTCGGTAAAAACTGCACTTACCACATCTGTGCGCTATACCATCGAATTTTGTTGATCTGTGGACTTTTAAACAGTTTTTTGCATCCTCTGTAAAATTTGGTTTGGAGCACATAAGAGGTTTCATTGAACCAACGACGAAATGCAATTCTAAAGTTCTTTATCTTTGATGGTAGGAAAAGTAAGAATAAACAATCTAAAAGGTCAATGTGTTTTGTTCTTTTAGGGGCATGGAGAATACACAGAATTGGTTGATGAAAAAGAATTCTTTACCGTCACAAAAAAATCCAAGGACATTGTCTGTCACTTCTACAAGCAGGACTCTCCCCGCTGTAAGATTGTTGATATGCATCTGAAGAAATTGGCTCCTCAGCACATGGAGGCCCGCTTTGTGAAGCTCGATGTTGAAAGATGTCCCTTCCTCACAGAGAGACTTCACATTAGAGTTATTCCAAGCCTTGCATTAGTCAAAGACTCTAAAACCACTGACTATATTGTCGGATTCACAGATCTTGGTAATTGTGATGATTTCACCACGGAAATGCTCGAGTGGAGGATTGCGAGGTAATTTAATTTATTTATCAATGTTATTTTATTTAATAAAAAAGGGTTGTATTGGGCTCTGTAGCCTATGAGATATTATTTTAATTATTCAGATTAAAATTCATTTATTTTAATGTAATATATGAATTCAATCATTCAAAGAATACATTCTATTCAAACTTGACACAATTTAATTTATTATTTAACACTCATATCAATTTTGTTTTCAGATCTCAAGTGATTGAATATTCAGGAGATCTTCTGAATCCTCCAGATCCTGCAAAGAGGAAGGACAAATCCCTGCTGCACAAGAAGAGGACCATTCGTAGTAAACAGGATGACAGTGATGATGATGATGATCATGATTTCAGCGATTAAAGTCAAAATTCGTTCTTGCACAACCAATCACAATATTTAAATATTTATTATTACACTGCTATATATACTCAACAAATATATCATCGTTACATATTTAATATGGGCCATGTTGCGTTGTCGAAATTGTGACAAACTTGAAAGGAAACATTTTTATCACAATAAAAAAATTATTTAAATTATTAATTAATTTTCTTACGTGGCGATTGAATTGCCATGTACACTTCTCGACATATTATAGCCAGATAAATCTACATGATCACGCAAAAACTTAACAGCCTAATGCGGAGAAAAAATTAATAGGTATATCACCAAAGATGAGGTTTAAAACGTGGATTATAAATACCAGTGTTGTGCCTGAAATACCCATATTCATAAATTTTTAAACAATCTTATTATTACAAGCATTTATTATTATATATTTTTGAAGTATTATTTTTTAATTATAAAATTTTAGTATTCAATATAAAAAGAAAATAAAAGTTTTAATTTCCTAATAAACAGTTCATTTAAATCATGTGTCAAAATCTATTCTGTCACATGTATGGCCCATATTTTTTTTATTTACCTAGCTGTATTTTTTTTTTTTTTTATTTTTGCGCTATAGTATTAGTATTTCATTTTATTTGCGTAAATGTCTATCAGCAAGACTGATTTTTGATGTATTTAGATCTTAACTGTCAAAATCATTTCCAGTTTCGAGTTCATTTAGGTTGTTCGCTAGTATAATAAATGTACTTAGAATAAAATATATAGATTGATATTGAGCGTCGTCCTGCTAGACTAAAAATGCTGTAAGTTCCTCAATTATATTCCATGTTTTTAAATTCACAGCTAAATTTTATATTTTTTTTTTATAATAAAATATTTTAATTAATCTCTCGTTTTAATTTTTGGTTATTTACAATTCGTTTTAGCTAAAGCCTCATTTACACCTTTTTTAGTTAAGTTATAAGTTAGCCGCAATCATTATGAGTTAAGTAAAAACATCATTTATTTGTTAGTTGGTGTCTTAACTTAATGTGTGCAATTGAGTTGGTCAGTCGTCTGGCGGAAAAGTCTTAGACTCTCAATTAAGAAGTCCTGTATTAGATTCACTCTGCTGCTTTTGTTAAGTGTGACAGTGTTCAGGGTGTATTTGGGTTGATTAAAAAACAGATTCATCATTAAAATAAATATTTATAATCAATATAATGAATAAATAAATCTTGGATTCATGAAATCATTGGAATTGTGGTCCATATTGTTGGATGATAGCTGACCTCTGAGAGATTACCTTAATATCTTCACTTAAATTTGTAGTTATTTTCAGAGTTCTGTGCCCTTTTTTACAAAATTAAAAAAATTAAGTTGCTGGATTTATTTATTTTTTACATTTCTCACAACTATTTTAACATGAGTAAACAGTGCACATGCATATCAGTTATATGCATTATCTACTTGAAAATATGGTACTAAATAATTATTTTCTGATGTATTTATGAGTATTTTGTAAATGTGACTGTCAGTATCAATTATTTAATCAGTATTTCAATCATTAATCAATCAATATAATGATGCGCTTTAGTGATAAAATAGAAATATATAATTCTTCAATTGTTTGCCAACTTATATATTGATTAATAATTGAACCAAAATGTCATGTAAAAATAATTGATAGTAAATTTAAAAAAAAAATCAATTTTGATCTCCTGTCTAATTGGCGCTGAAGCAATTATCATTAAGTTCAATACTTTATCGGCTGCTAGTTCGACCAGTCAGCAACAAATGTTTGAATTATCCGATTAGATTTTGCACAATGCTACATTGTGTAAATATTTGATTTAATGTGAAATGTGTATTTTTTTGTTCTGTTTTGTTATATTTTATGTTTGTTAAAGGCATTAGCCGTTTATTTAATAAATAAATAAATATGGTTTTCCAATTGAGATGTCTGATTGGTTTTGTCATCTGCACGTTGTGCCCAAATCCGGTTAAACAATAGAAAAATTACTAAATATTCTAAACGTTTGTTGTTGACTGATCGAACTAGCAGCCAATAAAATATCGAACTTAAATGTTCTGGCGCCATTTAGACAGGAGATTGTGATCGATTTGAGATCTGAAATATGAGAGATAAATTTTGGATCGATGAGTTTTTGGATCTCAACAATGAGGAACGAAATGAGTTTGCATGCAAACGACCGTTTGTTCAGATATAACGCCTTGAAATTGTTAACTGATTGTACAGTCCGCCTTTTTGGAAAATTTTAAATGAAGACCTGTGATTGGTTTAAATAGATTGAAGTTTTTTTAAAACCGATTTTCCTGCGAATGGTAGTGGTGGATTTTCATTGTATTGATCAAACTATATTGTAGGCAGCTAAAACATTTTTGGAATCATAGTTAAATATCTGTGAAAAATGGATTGGTGAAGATTTGCAGCTGATTACCTCAAATATAGGTTATTAAAAAAGCTGTGGAGCACTCGGCTAAGAATTGGTCTCCCACTCCTTTCCGTAAGTTTTCGAGTGTCTAGCAAAGATTGACTTACAAATGTGCAGATAAATGGACATTCTTCGACTTCTAAAATATCCAGTAATGTGATAATTTCAACATATATTAATATGAACATCATCTTCAAGTGCTAAAACTTACTTTTGTATTTCCTCAACTCAAATTTAATATGAGTAACGTTGGTCCAAGCATGTTCCCAACTTTGTTGATAAGAAAATTTTGAGTGTACTATTCCATAATTGACAGCAAACCTTTCTTTGATTTTTTTTTCTGTTCAATTAAGTATTTCTTAAATTTTTGATGAAGGCCATTTTTGTCAATAATATCCACAATCTTTTTTATTGCACGTAGATCTGGATATCCTGAGCTTAACCGAGTATGCAGGCTAGTAAAGCAATAAAAAATTTGATAAGGATGTGTAGTCTTTCATGTATCGTAGATATGTCTAGTGTTTATTCTCCGATCATCTGCTCAATATAATATATCATAAATCGAATTTTATTTGCGGGCAGGTGTTAATGACAGATAAGATAAACTGTTTATCAATTCTCATACCATATGAACCTAAAATCAGGGACAGTCTAGGCTCACTTTTTTGTATTTTGAATACAAATTGAATAGTGTTGTGATGCAGATATGTACTTTTATATTTCTATTTTCCATTGATTAAATATACTTTAATTCAGGAATTCCTGATATTTCTAAATTTTAACATGACTATATTTTGAGTACAAATTGAACAGTGTTGTGATGCAGATATGTACTTCTGTATTTCTAATTTCCATTGATTAAATATACATTAATTCAGGAATTCCCGATATTTCAAAATATAAACACATATTCATACTTCAAAACAATTTTAATATTATGTATTAGCTTCTGCGTCCTCTCAGAGTAAGCCCTTTACAGATAAGATTTTATTTGTCATTTTTGTCAGTATAAAAATTGAGGAATTCCTGATTTTATTGACTTTATTAATTATTCCACACGTTCTTTATAATATATTATTCACACCACATTTTTTATACATGATTGTTTACTTACTCAATTGTAGACAATGGACATAAAATCAATACAATTGATATTATCTATAAAATAATATGTAAGGAGAAGTGTCAGACCTTGACTCGATTAAATCGAAAGTCAACCTACAATGTTAATATAAAAATAGTCATGTACTTGCTAGAAAATATGTCTCAAATAATAAAAAGGAAAGTGGAAAATTGTGAGCTCTCTCTTCAGTCGTTTCCCGTAATCAGGGGGTCGTGATCTCCGGATAGCCCCTCATGGACAACCCTGCACCATACCCTTCTGTTCTCAGCCAAGTGTACTGTATCATATATTGACAGAGTTACAACACCAGCTTAAGCACCTTCAATGAAGTTCTCTGTAAATGGTCCTGGCTGTCGCCACAGCACCCCTATGCCTCGCTGAATTCTGTCCCGTTGACAAAACTCTGAGGTGACCACTGCACTCATCTTTCACCGCTGTCAATAAATTTGTGGAACCCAGCAGGGTAAACATTTCCAAATTCGCGGAGAGGAATTTCAGCTTTGAAAGGTAAACTGCCTGGAACCAATTACCAGCGGGTCTAAGACAGAACCAACCTACTGCCACATTCAGGAGCAAGCTAAAACATAACTGTTCAGGAAAAGTCATGACGCCCTTGAGATGGTCACGGATCATTAAACGGCGCCAAATACAAATTGTCCATATTATTATTATTATAAAATATGAAATTTCCCCATTGCAGCAAAGTCAGGTATAAAACATAGTATTCAAATAATGTTGTAGGTACACACATTTGTACCTATATTAACATTTATCTATTGACAAACAACTTGTAACCATTAGGTAGTAATTCCTAGATTTATACATGACAAGCTATAAACCTGGCTTCACTGTGAAAAAATAAGATTTTAAATTATATTTCAACAAACTACTGAATCATTTTTACTGCGTAGTGAACTTTTAGGAAGTTTGAAGCAAATATGATTTTTTGTGGAATTACTTTCACACTATCTGTAATAAAATATGTTTGTTAATAAATAAGTTGAATAGGCACTTTTGTTATCTAGAATCATGCTCAACTGGTTCAAGTTTTCATAGAGGGCACCAGGTTCTCCGTCGCAAGATGAATCTAGGTTTGTAATAAAGCAAAATACACTTTCAGAAAGCAATATGTTTCTAGGTAAGGTGTAGTAGATATGTTGATAACAGATAATTTTGAAACATTTTCAAGCTTAGTTTATCTGAAGCAGTGATTCCCAAAGTGGTCCAGGCGGACCCCTAGGGGTTCACGGGAGACTTGATGGGGGTCTACAATGGCGTGACTAAAAAATAGGCGTGCACGAGTCGTATGTGGGGGTCCACAAATCCATAGTTTAAGTATTGGATATTCGGTTAAAGCACCAGATATTGACAAATTAGTCGGTACAAATACCAAGTACATTATAGAAAAAGGTACAGTGAGTAAATATTCTGTAAGAAAACCGAGGAGTTTTTTAAATATTTCAAATTCCTATACCATTTTGAAAATTCGGCGACGGGGGAGTAGAAATTTAAACGCATAATATTTTAAAGTAAACAATAGTCGGTACAGATACCCCTTACACTGTAGAAAAAGGTACTGTGAGAAAATAATCTGTAGGAAAACCGAGGAATTATTTAAATATTTCAAATTCCTATACCATTTCGAAAATTTAGCGACGGGGGGGGGGGGTAGAAATACAGAGGGTCCACCGGAACCAGCAAAATTTTGAATGTGGTGTATGAGAAAAAAAAGTTTGGGAACCTCTGATCTAAAGCATATATCAAAATATATGTATATGTGAACAGAAACCAATATTTATTATCTTCATAAACTTATACAAATACCTATAGGACTGACATTATTTTTATTCATTACATCATTTCTACATAAACATGAAGTACTTAGTGTGAAATGCTGTAAACAATAATCATAAAATAAAACATATTTATCTACTAAATGTGCCTTATACTTCATACAACCTCTCCGTAAGGTGTGTAGTCTCGTGCTTTTAAGCGAAAGTAACCGAGTTCAAATCCCATTGAAAACATATTTCATAAATTTTACCTTATCAGCTAACGGTTCTTGGTGAATTTTTTTTTTATTTAATGAATATAATATAAAAATGAAAATACATACAACTTAACGAGTCATGCCAAATCTAAAAGATTTGTCATCATGATTATATTAGTTAATAAAATGAAAACATTATATTCAGTAATTCCGCTTGACTAATTTTATTTGTAAGACGATTTTCAGAAGGTTCTGTTCTCATCGTCAGACAAAGTCAGCTTGGAAATGAAATAAAGTTGAATGATACAACTGAATATAGTAATATCACTTTTTAATATTGTATGCATATACTAAAACAAGAAATGTTTATTTTGAGGATATTGTTAATGTATAAAAATCTTCATCATCGCCCTCAACGTTCCTCTCGGGAGCACAGGGCAGAAACCAGCCTCCTCCATTCAGAGCATCTCTGCACCAATTGCGTCACCTCTTTCCACGACATTCCCTGCGCTCTGATATTGTGAAAGAGGGAACGGTGTATTGTGAAAGAGGGATGCCCAGGCCGAATGAACCTTTGCGGATGAAAGAACAGTGCTCTTTTGGCCAACTATCATTGGGCATTCTCAAAACATGTTCCAGCCAGGACCATCGTCTCTCCTGTATTACGGAGATTACAGGTCTCTGTTGGGTGCACCAGCGCACAGCATCATATGTAACATGTTCATAATGTATAAAAATAGAATCCAGAAAAAATATAAAGCGAATAATTAAAAAATAAGGGTGCTTTTGTTGATTATTTTTTTAACGCATTTTACACAAAATGTGATCTGTGGTTGTGAGTCAAAGATAAATTTGTGGTTTTTAAGGAAAAATATCAATTTTCTTATCTTATTTGTGTTTCATGAAATAAATAGATATAAATAAATAAACCACAGTACCTACTCATGATAATAAGATGAAAGTGAATAACTGACCGCATTTTTCAGGATAATAATACACCTAGTACACAATTTTAAATCTAATATATAAAATTCTCGTGTCATGGTGTTTGTTTTCATATTCCTCCGAAACGGCTGGACCGATTTTGATGAAATTTTGTGTGCTTATTGGGTAGGTCTGAGAATTGGCCAACATTTATTTTTCATACCCCTAAAAGTTAAGGGTGGACCACCCCGATTTTTTTTTGAACAATTTTTTTTATGGTGAAGCAATTAAAAATACATACAGCCCTAAATTTTCACCCTTCTATCGTCACCTCCTATTTTTTCAATAGTGATATTAGTAATATGGCAAAACAAGGTTAGCCGGGTCAGTTAGTAGGTAGGTATATATATTCTGGTCATTTGTGGTCAAACATAAATTCAATAGCTTGGTATCAGGAAGCATTTTTACACATTTTGTTTGCCTCATAGAATATTCACCATTTTTTAAGAAACTACAAATATGTAATCTTATAATGGATGTGGATGTTGATACTAAACAATGTAAAGCGCCCTTGAAGTGATATTATCATAGTATGGCGCTTTATAAATTGTCATAATATTTTCAATGTATTCCCTTACTTTTTGTGTATCCATATTCAATGATTTAAAAAACTAAATTTGTGGTGTGCTCTTTAAATTTAAACATGTGTATAAAAAAGTTACAGTTTATTAAATAATTTTGTCATAATATTTTTATATATGACACATATAATATACATTGCAAAAATAGAAACAAAATTCTACAGTGTAAATCCAGGTTTACCTACTTAACATAAAACATTTTCTAAACAAGCAAAATATATAAAATATCAAACAAAAAACAAAATTTAATCTCAAGTTTTGTTACAAAAATAAGAATTATGTAACAAAAATATATATATCTACGTTATTCTACATTAAAAAAAATCAATTCAACACAAAAAATGTCAGATTGAGGTGGATTTAAAATAGTACTGGAATAAATATATAAATTGCTTACAACAGTATTTGTTTTTTAGTGTATTTTTACTAAATAATTATACATTTTTTAAAAGTGAATAAATAAACACTGTGAAATGAAATAAATGAGTCAATTTTCAACTGTAAATAATTGATAAAAAATACATTGCAAAAATAGCCTCAAACCGGCCCTGCTTCTTGCGTAGTGATAACATATTTAAGCAAATTATTGAGTACAAATGAAGTATTACATTTAATATTCTTTATTACATCTGAATTCTATTCCAGCGCACAACTACAAATCACAAATAAAATAATAACATTTTCAAATAATAAAGGTAAAGGGAGTGACATATTTTTAAACATTTCCAATGTGATTTGTTACTTTAAATAGTGTTTTCCGATTGTTAGTGTAACTTTTTACTATCAAAATGGCAGAGAATACTTGTTGTGCGATGTTCTTGGTGTTTATGTCATCAATACTTGTTGTTCTCACGTTTCCCTTCTCACTTTTTGTCTGTTTTAAGGTAAGAAACATTTTAAATGCTATATTACTGTACTATACTTTACCCTTACGTCATATCCCAAGTGGGGTTGAAAAAAAAACGGAACTCCGTATATGTAGATTGGTAGATCTATCCTTACGTTTTTCTTTCGCTTCTTCTACATTCATACAATGTTGATTTCTCTTACTTAACACACTCGGCTATCCTTGAGAATTTGATCCACGTGATCAAGCCGTGTGGTCCTCACGACCTCTCTTTCAGATTATATCCTCATTGTCATCTTTTCCTCATCCATTCATTCCACATGTCCAAACCATTGTTACTTATTTACGCGTATTCTATCCACAATACTCCTTTTACATCCGCTCGTTCTTTTAATAACCTCATTCCTCACTCTATCACGCAATATTTTACCAATCATTCTTCTCAGCGAACGTATTTCCACTGTATTTATTCCACTATCATCCTTCTTCAACCATGTCCATATTTCCCTTGCATATGTAAGTGATGGTAACAGAATGGTATTTTATCCCAAAGTGTTAACTGATTGTTAGTTAGTCTATTTAAACTATCTTACTTCATTGACTTTGAGAATTATTGTACATTGCAGATTTATGAAATAAAAATTAGAAGGTATGCAGGAGTATTTTTGTGTATCTATTTGACGTTTTCAGGTAGTACAAGAATATGAGAGAGCTGTCATATTCCGATTGGGAAGACTTCTGTCAGGCGGAGCTAAAGGACCAGGTAAGTCATACCACAAAAAGTACCAACTGTTAAATATTCTAGCTGAATGTCTTGAGATGGATTAAGAATGCACCCAAGGGTATAATTATAGTCATTTTTAATTTTAACATATTCTGATTCCAGCATATAAGCTGCTCTAGAAACTTACTACTACTATACTATCACGTCGTATCCAAAAAGTTGGGTAGCTAGCAGACCTGCTGCAAGTAACTGTCTAATCCGTTCCAACAAAAAATTAAGATATTCAGAATGGGTGACAAACGTTTTCGCTAAATTTAAGATGTACAATGTCATTATTTTTTCGAAAACCGCCTTTTACAGGTCACTCGAAAACTTACAGAAAAGAGTGGGAGAACTTTTCTTTACGGGGTGCTCCATGAAACTAGTTCTTTGGAAGTGTAGGGGTTGTTTGTGACAGCTTGAGTGGGAAAGAAAAAGAAACATACAAATGATAGTGGTTAGATAGAAATAGAAAGTAAGAATAAGGTAGAGACAGGATTAGGAAGACTGAATGACAGGAAATAGAAGCAAGGTGTTTATTGAGATGCATGGCCAAAACTGTCAAAATTAAGTTGTGAATTAAAATCTGGTGATAGGCGTGTATGTTCTATGTGGGATTTTTTTTTATCAATACAGTTGAATCATCCGCGTTTCGTGTTTGAATTCTTGTTGAATAAAATAATTTGATTGCTAACAGACTTAATTTCTTTAGAGCATAACTGCCAATGAGATAGTCTATCATCTGTACCATCATTCGGTATACCTTCCACAATTATTGATGTAGCCAAGTGGTTTTAACAGAATCTTTAGTTTATTTCACTTAATCTTTGCAAATATCCTTTCAATAACTTATACTCTCATCATATATTTATTTTATTCTTTTTGCACATCATCAGTTACATAACAATATCAATTTTCATAAATATATGATGCTATACAGTGGCGGGATTATCACTATAATAATGATTTCTTCCATCTTACCAGCAAATGCTAAAGAAAATCATGACATTAAATTACTTTATGTACATTTAACTTTTATTTTAAATCATTGAGGTGGTTGATAGTCTCGTGTTAGATTCTTAATTAGACTTTTCTTGCTACTAATTCACTTTATAAGAAAGGGTTTTTGGTGTATTTGGTTTGAAAAAAACATTAATGTGCAGTAATAAACCTCAGTTGATATCATGAGTTATTTTAGGTAAAAGTACCAAGTCATGTGGTTACCTAGGGCTTCCCATACGCTCACTCGTTATCATTTTGTGTATACATGACTAATCAAAACTTAGTGATATCATAAGTGTTTAATACGCAATACCACAATAATAATTATTTGTAATATGTATTTTATCAAATCTTTTCTTCCAGCGTATGACCAAATACACACATTCCTTCATAGTAACAAAATAATGTGTAAATATATATGTATATATATATATATATATATATATATAGTGAGTTACAATCCATTGGATTGATCTGCAACGAGTTTGGATTTTCTTCTCCATTCCTCCCTATTTTCTGCTAGTCTCTTTAATTTGGCCACAGTTCATGTCCTTCTTCAGTTGGTTCATATAGGTGTCTCTTGGTTAGCCCCTACCATTTCTGCCTTCGGTCTTGCCCTCCGTGATGGTGATGAGCAGTCCTGGGTGCCTGCAAAGTTATGGCCCATCCAGTTAGCTCGTTTTTGGCTGATTCTTTTAAGGAGGTGCCTTCTTTCACCTACCCTGATTAATACCTCTTCGTTTTCAACCAATTAATCTTCAGCATGCGTCTGTAGCACCACATCTCAAAGGCCGCCAATCGTCTGCTTTCACTCTTTCTGATTGATGGTCCTAACAAAAACGAGTTAGAAAATTAACCTCAATACATCATAAAAACCCTTATTTTAAAATGTGATATAAATACACCTGATTGTCAGGGCTGGTGGGTTTTTATTCTAATTTTACTGATTATTGTTCAAAATATTATCATGCATGTTTTATAAAATAGTTGATGGAATAAATTTTGATTTGAAATATTTGGTTGCCAGAACTTAGAATTTCCGCAAGCAGGAGGTTCATGATTCAAACTCTGCTGCGGATTTTCCCTGCCTTCATAATAAAAGCTGTTGCTTATTATTATTATTACTGACAATAAGACGATTCTTACAAGGATCATTACAGCTGAAGGCCAATGCGACCCCAGAACATAACCTTAAATGATATCCAAACGATAACACAACTACAATATATCCTCAATTTTTCTTATAAATTATGCACGTTAAAGATATCAACTTCTCCAGCCAGACTATTAAACAAGTGAAGTGTATTTCGGTTTTATAGTTTGTCAAAAATCTAGATTACCTATATTTAAAAAAAAAACATAACTTAGGATGCTAGTCTTTAAAATAAATCCTTGTATTGGTTCTAGTGATGTTTTTATTTATTATACCTTCGTATTTTTATTTACCTATTCATTTATTTATTCTATATATGTGCAATCTTTAATTCTTATACCGAATGTATAAATACATATGTTTTTGTTTTGTATTATTTCTGAAATATGAAATGTATTTAATTTGTTTACTTATATTTTTTAGTAACCTTATGTTTGTAAAAGGCTAAAAAAAGCCATTTATTGAATTAAATAAATCATTCGAAGGAAACTTTAAAGAGTCCAACATCAGGTTGCTGATCCCTTGATTATTATTATTAGTATTTTATTTTTCCAGGTATATTCTTTATTCTTCCATGCATAGACACGTATGTATGCGTGGACTTGAGATCTAGAACGTACGATGTACCTCCACAAGAAGTGTTAACTAAAGATTCCGTGACGGTTGCGGTAGATGCTGTTGTGTATTATAGAGTTGCCTCAGCCACGACATCTGTTGCTAAAGTAGAAGATGCACATCATTCCACAAAGCTTTTAGCTCAGACAACACTTAGAAACACAATGGGCACAAGGGCTCTGCATGAGATTCTCAGTGATAGGAAGATTATTTCTGGAAACATGCAGAGAGAGTTGGATGAAGCTGCAGAAGCATGGGGTATTAAAGTGGATAGGGTAGAAATGTGAGTGTGATTTGAATTATAGTTATTTTGAGGAACAAAATAGATCTAGGTCTGGCTAACTATGTTGACCGTGCCTTCCGTGTGGTTGTTTGTTTTTTTTATGATTTGCAAACTCTGGAGAGTCTGGAGGTGTTCGAGGCAAAGTTAAAGACCCTATTGTTCAGGAGGTGTTATGATTCTTGAATGGGTCCTTGCAGTGGTTTTTCCACAAAACGGGTCCACATTTCCACATCTTAAAAAAATTATCTAGTTTATTATTGTGATTATTATCATCTTCTATTTTTTATAAGGGTCAGTAGTTGGATAGGAACATGAGTTATATATAGATTTTAAATAATTTACCATTACATACGACCCCGTGGAGTCCCTGGTAAAGAATAGGTATCCCACTTTTTCTGTCAGTTTTGGAGTGTCACCGTCCTAAATATGCATGTTTATTGCATACAGTGTATCCACTGGTTACCCAAAGTGTAGATAGTACAGATAAATAGATAGACCAATCCACAACTTTGTAGGACACTCAAAAAGCTGCAATGGATTCATCTGAATATAATAATATTCATATGAATCTGTTAAAGGCCGTATTATGGCCGTCCATTGTATAAATAAATAAATAAATACAGGTCTTCAACTTGTTTTCCTTTCTGCATTTGAAATATTGGATATTGTGTATGCTTGACTATTATCCATTTGTAACATGCAGCAAGGACGTGCGTCTCCCACTCCAGTTGCAGCGTGCTATGGCCGCTGAAGCAGAGGCTACAAGAGAGGCCAGAGCTAAGGTGATAGCAGCTGAGGGAGAACAGAAAGCTGCAAGAGCTCTTAAGGAAGCTTCTGAAGTTATTTCAGACTCACCAGTTGCTATACAACTCAGATATCTTCAGGTGCGTATTTATTAAAATATCATTTCATAGTCTTCTTCTTTTTTAATTTTGAATATCATAAATTTATGTAAGTATGTATCCCTACCTCAGGGAGCCTGAAACAGCACCTCAACGCTCCCTTTTCCTGTCTTCCAAAGGGCAGAAACCGGCCTCTCCCATGCAGAACACCTCAGAACTATTACTGGACATTCTCAAAACTTGGCCCAACCAAGACTTTCGTTTCTCTTGTATTACATAAACCACAGATCTTTACTTACTTGGCTGGTGCACAGTATCATCTATGGAATGCTTTTACCACCTAACATCCAAAATCTTTTTAATACACTTATTATAAAAACCTTTAGACATAACGCACATTGAAAACAAAAGTGGCATTATACAAAAAACATGATTTTTCAGTATGGCCGTTTAAAGTTTTTGGTATAGTTCTATAGTTTACACCGCTACTTGTTTCTTGAATACATTATTTATACAAAGTAATACATAAAAATGACATTATACTTAAAATGTCATTTATGCATTTAGTCTTTCCTTATACAAAAAGTACAAACTGATACCAGTGACCTCTGGGGAAAACTAAACAAGCTATTGGAATAGGTGTTTTTGTATTGGATGCGTTTTAATTTGAGCGTTTTAAACATCGTTTAAACTCAAAATTGTCATTTTTTGTATACTGCCACTTTTGTTTTCAATGTGCGATAATATGTATCTTAGAATAAACTGTATGTCAATAAATGCATTTTTGTTCTAGACTCTTCATGGTATCGCAGCCGAGAACAATTCCACAATAGTCTTCCCATTTCCAATTGACATTCTCCAAGCCTTCACGCCAAAATCTAGTCCCGCACGAGAAGCCGGAATTACAGGACACCAACTTCTCCCGCAAGTAAATATCCGAACTGACTGACAGGATGAATTTAATTTATTTCTACTTTGCTTAGAAGAAATTGCAAAGGCAATGGACAAATTATAATATGAACTGTACAATATTATGTAATACTTAAATACTGTGTTATTTATATTAAAATATAATTTATATTTATGTATGTAAAAATAAATAATTTTTATTCATTATTTACTTATTAAGTTAAAAAACAATTTATTTTTTTTTTAATTTATTTATTCCAAAACAGTTAATATATACAAACGAACGAAAAGATCAACATTATGGAATATATGGCCCCACTAGACTTAAGGTCTGTTTTGGGGCAATACCAAAAAAAATCAACTTTTACATATAAAAAAATAATAAAAATAGTACATCATAATATGTGCATAAAAAATAATAATATATCATCATTATGTGCATCAAGTCATTTAGTATGTGCGAGTACGATTAAGGTAAGAGTTAGTAAATAGTTGTATTATGTTCGTCAGTTCTCTTTCAGACTCCTTTCTGCCCCTCTTCATGAGTCATTTCATCACCAATTTATTTATTTATTTTATCAATTCGTTACTGTACATTGATTACCAGCAATTTTTCACATAACTATGGCAAAATCAAATATTACGAATATACAGAGGGTGAGTTTATCGCAGAGGTGCAATTTTTCCAATTTACTTAATTTCATATAGATTTCAATATAAAATTTTAAGAAAGGAAAAAAAGAAGCACATGGGAAAAGAATATGTAGGAAAAGGGATTAGGACATACAGACACTACATTTTGCGTGATAAAATTATCCAGGACTTCTTTGTTCTACTTTGAAATATTTCAAAGTAGAACTATCAAGGAAGAGATTCTGGGTTTGAAAATTGCTAAAGACCAACTCCAACTTCTCAATACAAGCTATTGCTATTAAATTACAAGGATGTTTGTTGTGTTTTTGCATGGGTTAGTAATACTCAGAGTATTTTTTTAAAGCAATGCTTATAGATAGATATGTTTGAAATATATAATTATGTCTTCTATTCTGTTTCTCATTTCTTTCTTCCTTCTTTCCCTTCTCCACTTTATATTTTTTTATTATTATTGTACTAGCAAAATGTTTATATACTATAATTGGTGATATTAATCAGAAACTGTGTTACCATATTATTCATTGTTTAAAGCTCTTGCATTGTTGGAAAAAAATCTGTCCTTTGACGCTTCTCTTAAGAGCACTGGATAAAAAGAAGTTTATTCTGTTCAGCATGATTTTATGTCAATTGAATAACCTGTCCTAATCTTTTAAAAAGCTGGGTTTTAATAAGGTCCATCCGAAGATCAAATAAGTAGGTATTATTACTTATTCTGTGGGTCCATCATTTGACTAAATGTATTAAACATTTTTACAACTGATGGCTTCAAGTAAGCCAGATTATTGGTTTTAAAAATATATTATTTAGTTAGATAATAATAATTTTTTTCACTTCATTGAATGAATCTTCTTCTCACAGTACCAAGTCCTCTTGACGTTAGTTATCACTCTTGAGAATGTGTCCCAGTATTGTTCAGGTTAGCTCTTCCACCTGCGCCATTCCAGCCCTTTGCCCCGATATTGCACAGCCACGATGTCTATTTTTTTTCTACTCCACGATACTCCTCAAATTTGCCTTCTATTACTGCAAAAGTCGATATTTTTACGTAAGACTTCTGTGTTGGATGTAATGCAGAAACATACTTATTTTCTCACTTCACTTCAAAAAAGAAGGCTTCATCCATGTTTTCCACGTTATTTGATCCTGAACCAGTCGACATTAACCTAGTTGCCTCTCATATTAATATCTCATCAGGTTGTCTCTCATTCTCCAAGTTGGTCTTCTATGCTTTGTGTATTATTATGCAGACACAATAATGTGAAAATGATTGCATAAAATCAGGCATTATAATAACAATAAAAATATTTGGCATTCTAGGTCCGTTTATATAATACCTTTAGTCATGTCAGCTACAGGGGTAACTCTGAAATCTTTAATAAATAATTTACAAAAATTAAATCTACTATAATAAACACTTGTAATATTGTTAAAAAGTTATGAACACAGATATTTCAGGCACAATGCTGGTATTTTGAACCCGCGTTCTGAGCCTAAATATCCTGTATATCTGGATAGGTGATATTTTCCCGGCATTAGACTGTTAGGTTTTTGTGTGACCATGACTGATCATATGAAAACTTATCTAGTTGTATAATGCTGAGAAATGTGGATGGCAATTCTGCCGCTGCGTTTCAAAAATTATACAAAATATTTAGACAAAAATAATGTGATTACAACATGGTATATACAAATAATTTTGCACAATGGGTGTGTTTATCGCAGAGATGCGATATTTTCCAAATAACTCGAGCATCTATCATCATCATCATCGCCCTCAACGCTCCTCTCGGGAGCACAGGGCAGAAACCAGCCTCCTCCATTCAGAGCGTCTCTGTGCCATCAAGCATCTATACTACAATTTAATTTTTCTCTAACTATACCATCACATCTGACATCACATCCAACAAATTTTATATTATTGATTTTACCAATTTATCATATTCAATACCCACAATATTATTTTTCAAAATAGAATAACTTTATCTACAAGTATCCAAGTGGGTGTTACTTATTATAAATTCTAGTGCAGCTATACAACCACCTGTCTTCTACAAAACACACAATAATTTATAAGAGGCATAAAAAAAGGTGCAAATCTTATCTAATTCAGAATCCAGATGGATCTATTTAATCCATATTTATTTCATCTTTTGGAAATGGAACAGAATATGTCTTCCACTTCATCTTTTGGAAATGGAACAGAATATGTCTTCCACTTCATCTTTTGGAAATGGAACAGAATACGTCTTCCACTTCTTTCAGTGAGTTTTCAAGAATACTGTAAAAGGTAGGTAAGCATTTGCAAAGTATAATATTATCATATGTAGCGATGAGGTATGATGTTTATTACCAAACATCATGAATTTTGAGGCACATTAAAGATGATCTGTTTGTTCATTGCATGCAGAGAGTCGCCGTTGGTTACCTTAATTGTGGAAGATGCCGTGATAAGACTATTGCTGATAAAAAATATTAAACATTTACTGATAATGTATCAAAAAGATAAAACAATTTAATTATTTTAATTCATGTTTTAATAGGTCTGCAGGTAATTAAAATTATGTAAGTAATAGGTTCACCTACCTATATACGTAAATATTTAATGAAATAGGTAATTAATATTAAATCGATGATTATGATAAATTAAAAAATCTACCATAGTAAAAAAATAGGTCCTACAATAACGATGTTTAGTATATTTAAATTTTTTTGTTTGTTCAACTGATTTTGGACACAACCTGCAGATGACAAAAATAACCAGTAGGCCTAGTCAAAACACATTTAAGCGTTACGTTTTCGTTCAAACAACACGAGGTTGCGAGAACGCGTCAATTTTCGGAGCTACTTGTGTTTTTTAGCTACGAAAATTGACGCGTTCTCGCAACGTCGCGTCGTCCGCGTTTGAACGAAAACGTAGGTAACGCTTAAATGCGTTTTGACTAGGCCCACAGACATCACAATTGGAGTATTATGTTTACACAAAAAAGGCATAACAACGCATAAGAATTAGCTCTGAAACTTCGTTAGAAATCTTTACAAAAAGTTTATGAAGGCAGATGAAACTATCATATAAGGCTTAGGAAAGACATTATTAATGTTTTTGTTGTTTTTAGTATCATGCAGGCAGAATAAGTCGGCAGCAGGATTCAACCTACTGTTTATCTGTCGACATCAGAAACTATTTCATACCTTCTTCAAGATTTGGATTACTTTTATCATTATTATTTTCTATTTATTTGTCTTTTGTTTTATTGTGTTTGGTTAGTTGGAAGATATCGTGTCCCTGCGATAAACACGTCCATTGTGCAAAATTATTTGTAGGTATATTCCATGCAGTAATCCTTAAAATATTTTGTACAATAAAGTTTATTATTATTAGTTTTATTACTATACTTACATTTGACTATTCTATTCTTCCCAATGCCATCCACTCGTTTGTGAGAGATTTAGGTAAAAACCTACATTAGACAATACTACTGTTTATTAATTATTAAAAGTACCTATTATGCTTACTACACCTACACAATCATCCAATACATTATACACTTACACATTCATAATTATATACATAATCTAATACACAACAAATCCATACAGTATTCGTGTACCTATTATACAACAATAATTCTAATTATATACAACACGTAGGTATATTATATTTTAATTATACAATACAGTTAATTTTTCACTTAGAATTATTTAACATCTCGAGTACTTTCGTCAATGTAGATACCTACATTGACATTTTCAAGAGAATTTTCTGGTTCTCTTGAAAATATCAATAGGTATATCCACATTGACGAAAGTACTCGAAACTTTAAATAATTCTAAGTGAAAAATCATACCTACCTGTTGTATATAATTAGAATTATTGTTGTATAATAGGTATAGGTATATGAATACTGTATGGATGTGTTGTGTATTAGAACGTGTAAGTGTATAATGTATTGGATGATTGTGTAGGTGTAGTAAGCATAATAGGTACTTTTAATAATTAATAAACAGTATTGTCTAAGTGAAAAATTAACTGCGTTGTGTAATCAAAATAAAATATCATCAGTATAAATTTTCACTCTGTGAATTTACAAACTTTAGAATTATTAATAAGTAGGTGCTCATGTAGGTGTTATTAGGTACATATTGTGTATTTTTGCTTTATTTTTATATCTATTTAGTATGCAGATAATATTATAATAGTCAGGTAAATACATATAGATAAGAATTATGCCAGTCATTCAATTCATTAGGAGAGATATTGGTGAGATAGACAGGACAGATCCTGGATCCGATAAAATTTTAATTATTTATTTATTTAAAAGAGGTATTTCGAGAAAATATTCTCAACGAAAACCGAAGATTTTTGAAGGATTTCAAATTCCTATACCATTTTGAAAATTTGGTGACGGGATGGTAGAAATTTTAAGGTGAAGTAAAATTATTAAATGTTCCATAAAAGGAGTATATTGTTCTACGGCCCGGTAGGAAATCTAGTTCCAAAAATTTGTCCCAGCTGCTGAAAAGGTTAGAGTGAGATATTTTATTTTTAACGTATATGGTTAATAGGAAAATTGATTGATTCCTTAGTCGAAACTTGCATGATACTTAGTACATATTTTTTTTCTGGTTAGGTGCAGTGAGTTACCTACATATTATTATTTCGACACTATTTTTTTCTCCCTCCGCCATAGCACGTCCTTATTGCACAAAATAATAATTAATAATCTGACAGAATTCCTAAATTAATTTAACAGATAGACAAATACATCATAATAGACCCGATTTAGTATTACATGATAAACGTAATAAAATAACGTACCTAATCGACATCGCTGTTCCAAATACACATAATATACAAACAACCGTCGCAGAAAAAATACGTAAATATACAGAACTAGCAGGAGAAATAAAAAATATTTGGCATTCTAGGTCCGTTTATATAATACCTACCTTTAGTCATGTCAGCTACAGGGGTAACTCCGAAATCTTTAATAAATAATTTACAAAAATTAGATTTACCGGTTAATTTGTACATTAAAATTCAAAAATCTATTATAATAAACACTTGTAATATTGTAAAAAGGTTTCTGAACACAGATATTTCAGGCACAATGCTGGTATTTTGATCCCGCGTTTTGAGCCTAATCCTTTGATATCCTGTATATCTGGATAGGTGAATTTTTCCCGGCATTAGACTGTTAAGTTTTTGTGTGATCATGACTGATCATATGGAGACTTATCTGGTTGTATAATGCTGAGAAGTGTGGATGGCAATTCTGCCGCCGCGTAAAAAAAAAAAAAAAAAGCTCTTGAAAGCCAAATCGCGGTTAATAGTCGCTGTGGAAGTAATAAATACATAAAAGTGTCTTTGAAAATTAATTTAACATGAATTACTACCAAGTTTTTATCCTAGGTAGGTACTTGAAAATTCCCCGGTCACGATAATAGCTTACAAGACTGCCATACCGGGCCCTCTGGAAACAGAGACAACTGGAATGGGAAACTAACAGAAGAGCTCCGAGAAAAACGTGGCTGAAGCACATAGAATCCGACCTTCTCCACAGACGACTATGTAAAGCCCGGGGATGCATAAAGCATTGCTGCTGACAGAAAGAGCCGGTCAGAATTGGTTCAAGACCCACGGGGGGCACCCACTGCCGCATATACTGCCCTGCTAAGTAAAAACACAGTAATTACCAAACACATATGTGTCAGAATCGCAAACCAAGTTTAAAACTACCTTTTGTGTGTATTTTTTCAAGTATTAAAAAGACATCCCACAGTCCTCACAAATATCAAGATATTCAATAATTTTTGAAATATGCTTCCTTTTAATAAGCTTATTTATAATATATATTTGTGACGATTGTGGAAAGTTTGTTTTTTGATATTTGAAAAAATACACACAAAAAAGTAGTCTTAAACTTGTTCTGCGATTCTGACACATATGTGTTTGGTAATTACTGTGTTTTTACTTAGCAGGGCAGTATAGGCTCCGTCCACGTGCACGACTAAAAATTCTTGTAATATTAGTTGAACACAGATATTTCAGGCACAATGCTAGTATTTTGAACCCGCGTTTTGAGACTAATCCTTTGATATCCTGTATATCTGGATAGGTGAATTTATTCAGGCATCAGACTGTTAAATTTTTGTGTGATAATGACTGATCATAATTATAGGTACAATAATATAATGACATCTAGTGCTAAAGGAGTAATATTGATAACTGAGATTACTACTCTGATGAATTATGTGTGTAGGTAGGTACTAACTATATCATTCATTATTGTCACATTCCTATACCACACTATTATCTCATCAAAGCAACGTGATGGTATAATAGATTCAACACTTATGTAGGTACATCTCTGTAGATTGTACCTAGGTACTATAATAATAACTCTTTATTAATATTTACATCAAGTATCTATATTAATATACAATTAGTATCTATATTAATATACTGCGCTCTTAGCATTGAAATAATATATACAGTACAACTGCACTTATATGCGCTCACATCTGTAATAAAATAATATTATAAAGAGGAAAGATTTGATTGTTTGCATTGCATAGGCTCCGAAACTACTGAACCGATTTGAAAAACTCTTTCACTGTTGGGAAGCTACACACTATCCCTGGGTGACATAGGCTATATTATATTAACAAGGACAAGTATCGTTTACAGGGAAGCTCTGACTCAATAAATTGAATGGCTTTTGGTTAGTATATAATATGATCTTCGTACAAAAATTAGAAATAAAAAAAAATAATTTTAAGACCTGGGCCCCTAGTCAAAACACATTTAAACGTTACGTTTTCCTTTCGTTTTCGTCCAAACACGACGAGGTTGCGAGAACGCATCAATGTTCGTAGCTAAAATACACAAGTAGCTACGAAAATTGACACGTTCTCGCAACGTCGTCAACGTTTGAACGAAAACGTAACGCTTAAATGTGTTTTGACTAGGCCTACTGTATGAAAAGTAATTTATTTTTTTTAAATACCTGTCTACCCGTGCGAAGCTGGGGTGGACCGCTTGTCTGTAATAAAAAAATAATATTCATTTAAATAAAAATAATATCTGCTAGACTTCATATAATTATTAATTATAGGAGAATGCGCTTCAAAAAGTTCTTGTAAAGCTTTGTATTGAATGTTTTTCGAATGGTGAACCTTGTGTTTATTGTATGTAGGTACTCGTACTAGTGAGAATAGAGGAATTGGTGAGCGCTGTCTATAGACGATGAAATCGATCATTTTACCCAGCCTAGAGCTAATTCGTAAGCGTTGGTACACATTTCTCACTTCTTTTGATTATATTATAATTCGCACAATATCGGAACAGAAATTTCAAAATATCTATGTAGTTTTCTCTGTATTTCTGTCTTGTGAAGTGTCTATCGAGGATATTTTCAAGTTTACAAAAAGGTTAATAATTATTTCTTTATAAATTGGTTTTATCTTTTGTCGAATAAATTCTTTCTTCCAAAGAGTTTTACACTCAGAATATACTTAGGAACATTTTTTATCTCAATCTGCATATTATATCCATATCACGGCATCTCATACAAATAGTGAATCCAGTGTATTGTTAACTGTATGTAATAAAGACGCAAACTGTCCTCCAAACGACATAATAAGTGAATCATTTAAAATAGGTGGCATGCCTTCTCACTGCTGAATCACAAAATGTGTTCATCGATGACTGAGAAGTTTTACTTTTAGATAAATAGGTATATATATCGATTTTCTTTTTAAAAATTTGGAAATTAATTAATTCGTTCTTACCATCACAACATCTGTCACAAGTGGGGTAGCCAGTGGAAAAATTACATATTATAAATATGTAAGTCGTCCTCTATGTGCCAATACAATTTAAAACATTCAGGATGGGTGGCATAGGTACCTCATCGCTGAACTGAAGATTTTAAATGTCTTATACGAATATTTGCTTTTAACAGGACATCTGAAAACATAAAGAAAATAGTGGCAGACCTATTCTTCACCGGAGACTCAAAACATAGAAATTCTCGCCTTTAATCGCAGTTTGCCTGTAGATAGTAAGCATTGCGTATTGTTGATTATATACCTACATACATACAATCATACAATGTATTAGGTATCAAATATTATTTTTACAACGTAACTCCCACCAATCCTAGCATTCAGTCGGTTTGTATTTTAGCGGCATTTTCAACGTGTCGCTCCCGGTAAACAGTAAATTGTCTTCAGTACAATTCAGATTGTTTTTGTTTTCACAATAAACAATTAATAACTAAACAATCACTACATTTTATAATTTAGTTTATTTACCTGCGAAAAATTTGTTTTTATACTACTACTACTATACCATCACGGCATATCCCACAAATGGGGTAGCCAGCAGACCAGCTGCATGTAAGAAACATGCAAACTGTCCTCTCCGTGCCAATATAAAATCAAGACATTCAGGATGGGTGGCAAACCTCATCGCTGAATTTAAGATGTAAAATGTCTTAATTTTTTCGAACACCTGCCTTTTACAGGACACTCGAAAACTTACGCAGAAGAGTGGGAGACCAATTCTTTACCGGGTGCTCCACGGGATATTATTTGTTTTTATTCCGTGTTTTATTTATTTATTATTAAATCATGGATAATATTGTTAGCGATAAAGTAGAGTTTACCATAAATGGCCAACTGTATACTGGTAAGTGAGTTATTATTTATTTTTACTTTTGTTTATGCCTTTACTAAGGTACTTGGGTTAGTTGGAAGACATCTCGCCTCTGCGATATGCTCGCCTTCTGTTTATTGATAATATTTTATTTGAATCCATTTTAACCGGGTTAGTTGGAAGACATCGCATTTTAGCGATAAACTAGCCCTCTGTACATTGAATTGTATAACTGTACTGATATTTCTATGATACTGTTTCAATTTGTATCATTGTAAACAATGTACACTGAAGAATAAAATAAATAAATGAATATTGTGATCAATGTACAGTAAAGAATGAATAAATAAATATATAAGTATGTGTAGTAACCAGGGATGTTGCGGATGTCGATTTTTACACATCCGCGGATGTGAATGCGGATGCGGATTTTTACGGGTCACATCCGCAGATGCGGATGCGAATGCGGATGCGGATGTTTAAGATGTTATTGAAAAAAAAGTAGGAACTATCTTAGTTGGTAGGCCACATTGTCAAATATGTGACGAAATTTTTGCTACAGTAATATTATGGATTTTTTGGCGAAATATTTTTTTTCTTCTTTGTTATTTGCAAAAATAAAATAAAACCGGCAAAAATAAAAATGCGTCGGATCTTGTTACCATTATTTTCGTTCCCATCGGTTAATGTCAAGTGCAAACGGCACGCGCCATTCGCGGCCCCGCCCCATTTCTTTCTTGTCGCAAATTGTCTTACATCCGCATCCGCATGAACATCCGCATCGATTATTACGGATGCGGATGCGGATGCAGATGTCCAAATCAGGGATGTTGCGGATGTCGATTTTTACACATCCGCGGATGCGGATGCGGATGTTTAAGATGTTATAGAAAAAAAGTAGGAACTATCTTAGTTGGTAGGCCCCACTGTCAAATATGTGACGAAATTGTTGCTACAATAATATTATGGATTTTTTTGTCGAAACATTTTTCTTTTTTGTTATTTGCAAAAATAAAATAAAACCGGCAAAAATAAAAACGCGTCGGATCTTGTCACCACTTTTTTCGTTCCCATTGGTTAATGTCAAGTGCGAACGGCACGCGCCATTCGCGGCCCCGCCCCATTTCTTTCTTGTCGCAAATTGTCTTACATCCGCATCCGCATGAACATCCGCATCGATTATTGCGGATGCGGATGCGGATGCAGATGTCCAAATACATGCGGAAGCTCCGCATTTGCGGATGCGGATGCGAATATTCGCAACATCCCTGGTCCAAATACATGCGGAAGCTCCGCATTTGCGGATGCGGATGCGAATATTCGCAACATCCCTGGTAGTAACTAACGAAATAGGTATACAGTATCACTATCACGGATTATACCACAAGTGGGGTATCCAGCAGATCAGCTGCATGTAATAAATATACAAGCTCTCCTCTCCGTGTCAATAAAAATTAAGACATTCAGGATGGATGTCGAACCTCAGCGATTGACAATCATTCATTACCTTAAATGCTAAGCACCCGATATCGAGATCGAAAAATACTAATTAAATGTAAGTACCTACCTAATATTTATTTATTTATTTTGGTCAACGGAACACTACAGACAATACATATATGTTTAGTACAATAATACAATAATCAACAATAAGTATACAATGCAATGTCCAGTTTATAAGTGTTCATATATTATTCTGTTAAATTAAATCAAAGCCCAATTGGTTGTCATACATAATTAAAAACAATATTAAAAAAGAAATTAAGAGTAAAAACACAAAATTAATAATCAAAACATCACTTAAATATTGTGAAAAAATAATTGAAACTGCTTATTAATAAAATTTTAAAATATGGTTTATAGTTATACTAACTCTAACTATATTAAAGAAAAGATTTTAACGGGTGGTTGCAATTATAATTTTGGGTTGTAAAAAATGCTGAAATGGGCATACAGAATTACTGATTGGGCGAATAAATGTGAGCGACGACATAAAACTTCGTCGACAATAATATAATTGAGCGATAGCATTGTAGCGAACGTAAATTATGTAAAACGAACTGAATTTAATATTTTCAGCCGCTCACCTAATTAATATACCTAACAGTCGTCCATTTTTTGCAGCTCGGTTATGATTTTTTTGTCACTCAATATTAGTCGCTAGCTTAGATTTTTTGTCGCACGTCAGTTTATTATTAGTCGGCCATTTGTTTTATCGGCCGCTCATGTAAATATTTCGAATCAATAAATAAATAAATGACCGACCATTTACAGTTTGCTTTACTCTTTATTGTTATCTCCTTTGATAATTATTTTGTGCTGCGAGAGAGCTGTGCAGAAGCAAGGGTCGAACAAGGCGTAAGACAAGGATGCTCAATGTCGCCAGCTCTCTTTAACTGCTATATACAGCGAGCCATTGATGAACTGAGAGAAGAAATGAAGAACTGGACAGGAGTAAAAATAAATGGGAAAAAGGTCGACATGATAAGATATGCTGACGACATAGCACTGCTCGCAGACTCCGAGATGGAGCTGAACGAAGCCTTAGGAAAAATGGAAAGTATACTGTTGTCAAAGTACAACATGAAAATAAATAAAGAAAAAACAAAATGTATGGTCGTTGGAAGAGAGGAAGCGACTGCGAACATTGCCATAAATGGAGTGAGCATCAAACAAGTAAGTGAATTCGTGTACCTGGGCAGTAGAATAAACCAGGATGGACGCTCCAAAGCAGAAATCGTAAGCAGAATAAACCAGGCAAGGATTGCCTTTAACAAAAAATCGAAGATATTGGAATCCCCAAATATTGACTTAAGCGTAAGGAAGAACCTTACTAAAGCCTTTGTATGGAGCATTCTGCTTTATGGTTGTGAGACATGGACCATCAGCAAGAGTGAAAGCGGACGGTTGGCGGCCTTTGAAATGTGGTGCTACAGACGCATGCTTAAGATCCATTGGTCGGAGCACGTCGAAAACGAAGAAGTATTAACCAGGGTAGGCGAAAAAAGGCAACTCCTTAAGAGAATCAGCCAACAACGAGCTAACTGGATTGGCCACAACATCAGGCACCCAGGACTACTCATAGCCATCGCGGAGGGTAAGACCGAGGGGACAAATGCCAGAGGCCGACCAAGAGACGCATATATGGACCAACTGAAGAGTGATATGAACTGTGGCTCATACGTAGAGCTGAAAAGACTGGCGGAGAATAGAGACGAATGGAGAAGAAAAACCAAACTCGTTGCAGACCAATCCAATGGATTGTAACTCATTATAATAATATAAGTAAAACATTAATTATTGTCATTATCATTCACTATAATAAATTTAAGATGAATTTGCAAACAAAAAATATAACATATTTAATTACTATGCGATAAAATTATATTTATTTTTATATATAACTAGCTGACCCAGCAAACGTTGTTTTGCCATATAGGTACATTACATTACATATTATAATTATATCGACCGGAGTTGAAAATGATTGAATTACTAGTATCGCTATTAAAAAATAGGGGTTGATGGTAGAAGGGTGAAAATTTAGGGCTGTATGTATTTTTAATGTCTCACCATAAAAAAATTGACCAAAAAATAAAAATAAAAAAACTTGGTGTTCCACCCTTTACTTTTAGAGGTATGAAAAATAGATGTTGGCCAATTCTCAGACCTACCCATAAGTACACAAAATTTCATCAAAATCGGTCCAACCGTTTCGGACGAGTATGATAACAAACACCGTGACACGAGAATTTTATATATTAGATTATTTACATAAAATTATCTCCAAAAGGTAAGTAGGCTTTTACTGTTGTTTACCATAGATTGTAAGCACGACAGTGTTCCGTGCAGGGCTATCTTAGGACATGCCGGAGCCTCTGGGCATCGTGGCGGTCTTGTTATGTATATGTTCGGCTAGAGAGCATCGTAGGAGTGTAGTCAAAAGGTTTCCGAGAGGTTGGATGCCATGGACACAGGCCCCGTGTACCCTTGTGTTAAAGGTGGAGTTGATTACTTGCACATGGCCTTTTGGCTACCCCACTAGTGGAATTCTTTATAGAGGGGGGGGGGAGCAACTACCCATTTCTATGAAATATTTATTGTATCTAATAAAAATTGTAAGTTGTGGATAAATGGATACCTACCTACCTAGATAAGCACTCATCTTTCTCGCAAATACGATTCTAAGTGAGATATATTTTTCAGTTTCTCAGGATATTCCAGCAGACACATCCTTGAACAGTTTCATAAGGAACCATGCCAACCTCAGAGGCACCAAGGCCATGTGTCACGAGGGAGGTTGTGGAGCGTGTATCGTCACTGTGGCTTCCATACATCCAGTCACCAAAGAACCTCATGTTTATGCTGTCAATTCAGTAAGTATATATCTTTGCAATATTTTTTCTTATTTCATTATTTGACGCTTCCTTCGAGAGTAAAGGGCAGAAACCAATCTTTTCCACTTAGAACGCAATTCTGCACCAATCAAGTTCTTCTCTGCTCACGAAATTCCTGACATTCTTGTAGGTATCGTTGTTCTAGGAACGGGTCGATTTATAAATAGTTATAATCAGGCCGGCCGTTGAAAACCTTTTGAAAGAAAGAAAAAGTGCTCTGTTTGGTTAACCATCATTAGGCATTCTGAAAACATTTCCCAGTAATGACAATTGTATCTCCAGTATTAAGTAGATTACAGATCTTTGCTGAGTGCGTCGGCGCAATTGCCAGTAGAAAATGATTTAAATTATACAAACTGGCCATAAATCCAATGCTTTATAATTCTATGATGATTCATGTTTTGTTTTGTTATAATTACATTTTTAGTTCAGTCTTCGAATAGTTTATTTTATTATTGATTTATTCAATCTTTACACATAGTGCCTGGTTCCTGTATTTTCTTGTCATGGCTGGTCCATAACTACAGTGGAAGGTCTGGGTAACCAGTACAAGGGCTACCATCCTATTCAGAAGAGACTCGCTGCCTTTAATGGCACCCAGTGTGGATATTGCTCTCCTGGATGGGTCATGAATATGCATGGGTGAGTAAAACTATATTTTTTTCTAAGAATCTTTACTTGTAGGTATCAGCATCCTCGAATTGACTTTAAAGCTTCTAGCCTATACAATTTGATATTTTTTTACAAAATCTATTAATATTGCAACATGTTTTTGTGTACCAATATTTAAGTTAATGAGTGTGAATTTGGGCGTATTAAAACTCCAAAATGTTTTGTATTTAAAAATGGATATTCACCTGCATTTTCCTATCATTCCAGAATTTACGAAAATCGCAAGGATGATCTTACAATGGCTGAAGTTGAGCAATCATTTGGTGGAAATGTTTGCCGATGCACAGGATACCGTCCAATTCTTGACGCGTTCAAGACCTTTGCCAAAGATTGTGATCCTGAACTAAAACAAAAAGTCGCTGATATTGAAGAAATATCTAGCATCAAAACATGTCAGAAGAATGGTTTCATTTGTACAAAGAGTTGCAACGATTACTGTTCCAAAACTGATAGCTGTAAAGTAAATATGGATGGGCCTCTCAAAACGAAACCAGAAAGAAGCATTCAACTTGCTTTGGGAGAGGGGAAATGGTATAAGGTCTATAAAGTCTCGGAAATATATGATATTTTTGAAAAAGAAGGTGCAGCTGACTGTAATCTTGTCGCTGGCAATACTGCTAAAGGTTTGCTAATTTCACATTGATTTCGAATAGTTGGGGAAAAATTTGAAAACATTGAATTCGTGGTATCTCCACTGACAGTTTAAGTCTCATGAAAATTTGTTTTTATTTATGGATTATTAGCATCTATTATGGAGTATTAATATATGTAAAATCTGCAAACTCATCCTTTAGTTTTTTTTCATATTTTCTATCTGTACCATTAATTTAACTTAATAAAGAGGTTCTATGTAGGTATCACTTTACGTACATGCTTATTTCGAATGATGATAAAATATTATGGTAATTAGTAAACAAATAGAGTTTGCTGTAAGTAATTTGATACCAGTGTCAAATGTAAACACTCGACATAAAATTATCTTGATATCCACTTGTGCTAATGATGTCCTCAATGGCATAATTGGATAACTACCTATACACCTGCGCACAATGATAATGTGATAACAATGTAATGGAATTATTTCAGGTGTTCATCCATCGAACATCACTCATAAAGTAACTATTGACATAAGTGATGTTGGAGAGCTGAAATCATATGCTAATGGAATCTTGGGAGGTAACATGACGCTAAATGATATGATTGAAGTGTTCCGCAAGGTTCAAACTTCAGACCCAAACTACAAGTACTTAGGAGAGATGGCAAAGCACATAGATTTGATTGCTAATGTTCCCGTTCGAAATGTGCGTTAGACTTTTTTCTTTTCATTACTAACTCATGTTACGAAACAAAATATGGTACATTGAGGTTCAGTTAGATGATTAGAGAGACTTATTTTAAATATTTTTTTAGATTGGCACCATTGCTGGAAATTTATCTATAAAACATCAACACAAGGAATTCCAATCTGATGTATTTTTGCTCTTTGAAACTGTCGGTGCAAAAATAAAAATTGGTGAGAAATGATATAATTTTTGACAAAATATTCTAGAATAAAATATTTCGGGGAAATTAGCAAAAATCTTGAAAGCATAATAATAATATGTCATTTTTGCTGATTGATTGCATGTTGCTGAAGTTTGAAAGTGTTACTTATAAAAAATCCCCGATATCATACAAAATATTGAATTTTGTATGGTTTCTATTTATTTAAAATTGCAGGGCAAAAGAATAAAGTTCAGGAAATATCTTTGCTCGAATATTTGAACACTGATATGACAGGACGGATCATACTGGGCATTTCTCTACCTCCATTGAATGATGACTATGTTTTTAAATCTTATAAGGTAATTACAGTTTTTAATCATAGTTTCAAAAATACATGCATACCTTAATCCCGCTTCCAACGCGGGGCAGGCAGAAAGGAGTGAGTGCGACTTACTTCTGTCCTTGTACACATTATTTGCTTCCATCAAATCCATGCACTTCCTCATACAATCATAAATAAATAAATAAAATAAACTTTATTGTGACAATAGACAAGTACATTGTACAAAAGGCGGGTTTATTGCCGTCAATCATGTGTTCATTGTACTCAGAAAGTGTCCGTCCTTTAGGATCTGGATCTATCCATTTAATCCTCTGCCGGTCACGTCTTCAAGTACCCTTTTTCTCAACCATGTATATATTTTTGTCACTCTTCTTTTCATCTCTTTAATTTATTCCACAAGCCCAAACCGTCGTAATTAAAAAAAATAATTCTTATGTAATTAAAAATACATTTCTTTTCAAAATGTTAATATGTCCCTGAGACAGACGAAGGATTGTAAAACGGCGCCAAAGAAACAAATCATTCAACATTATCATTTAATTTTGTTTTAGGTAATGCCTTGCGCCCAAAACTCCCACGCATATGTAAATGCTGGATTCTTGCTCTTATTGAACTCCGACAAAAATAAAGTTCTAAAAGCATCCATCGTCTACGGAGGAATCAGTGAGCATTTCAATCATGCCACAGAAACTGAGAATTATATCAAAGATAAAAATATTTTCGACAAGTCTGTCGTAAAACAGGCGATGAAAATTCTTTCCAATGAGATTAAACCATCTGACAATCCTCCAGAAGCGTCTCCAAAATACAGAAAACTGTTGGCTGTAAATTTATTTTATAAGGTGAGTGTTAGTCCATTACAAAACATAACAATCTATTTTTATGTTGTTTCCACAATTGTTTTTATTTTTAACATTTGTGTTGGCTTTCAGTTTATGCTGCAAATAATGCCAAATATTGATAAGAAGGAAATTTCTGGTGGCTGTGAATTGAAAAGACCCGTTTCGAAGGGAAAACAAGAATATGATACGAATAAGGATGTTTGGCCTCTCAACAAACCAATCCCAAAGGTGGAAGCTATTTTACAATGTTCTGGCGAAGCGAAATATGTGAACGATATTCCGACTACTCCTGGAGAAGCATATGGAGCATTTGTGTTATCAACTGTGCCTGGTGGAATTATTCAAAATATTGATGCTACGGAAGTATTGGTAAATATACCTTTAGCTGAGCAGCTGAAGCTATTTGATATTACCAACTTATTGACTTGTATAAATATTGATATTCCTCTTTTTAGAAAATGAAAGGAGTTATCGCTTTGTTTACCGCTAAAGATATTCCAGGAAAGAATTCTTTTGGACAGTTTAACAAATCTGATGAAGAAGTATTCTGTTCCGAGAACATTTGCTTTAATGGTCAGGTTATAGCATTGATTGTTGCCGAAACTGAAAAATTGGCAAATAAAGCTGCTAAATTGGTAAAAGTGTCTTACAAAAATGTCAAAGAACTTCCAGTTCTGACCGCAAGACAAGCTTTAAAATCGACAGATTCAAATAATAGAGTCGTTGCAGGAAATAAGATAGAGCCAAAAGCAGAAATAGGAAATGAAGTTGCAAAAGTAATCAAGGGATCGTTTGACTTTTATGGACAGTACCACTACACTATGGAGACTCAAACTTGTGTTTGTATTCCTATTGAAGATGGGATTGATGTTTATCCAGCTTCACAGTGGGTAGATCATGTACAGTTTGCTATATCTGAGGTCATGAAGATCCCTGAAAACAGGTAGATTTTTTTTACATTTTTATTTCAAAATGAAATAAGTCAAATTTAAATCATTGATTGCTGCATTGATCAGGTTTTCAGATTGTGTCCCTTTTCTTAAAAGGAACACAATTAGGAAGATCCACAAAAAACTTCACACTAAACAATAGATTGTATCTTGAACGTGGAGTAGGTCGGCACCAAGATTCAAACCACAGATTTCTATTTCAGAAATCCATTCTTTGTTATATGCAACCAGCCACTTCTTAGGTAGGCATTGTGAAGAACTTTGTTTTTATTTTCAGAATAAACATTTACGTCCGCCGTTTAGGTGGAGCTTACGGCGGAAAGATATCTCGCGCAACTCAGGTTGCTACAGCTTGTGCCCTTGCAGCTATCAAACTCAATAGACCTGTGAGGATGGTCATGTCAATGGAGACCAACATGTCCACAGTTGGAAAGAGACTTCCGTACGCTAGCGACTATGAGGTAATACGACTTCATAGATATGCACGAGGTGTCGGAATTTTAATCTATTTCTCAGATGATCTATTCATAACAACTCTTAAAGAGCCTTATTCTCTGATTCAATAGATATACAAGCCTTGAAATTTTGTGCTGTAAACTCGCAATCTTTGCTATCAGTCTCTCAATCCAGATCCTAGTTGATATTACCTAATAACCTTTTTCTGGTTATGGTTAACGATCTTCTCGTTGCAGAATAATTTTCGACGACCAGATGGTATTATATTTTTATTATCCTGGACAATATTTAAATATTAACATTTAAGTGTTATTTACGTATCAAAGCCCCACAACGACTTTACAATACTTTATCAATTCAAAGACATACATCCACGTCATAAATACAGACAGAGGAAAAAATACATGTTGCAGTTTAGAATCTAAACTTTTCTGATCACTGATTTATGTTCTCTCATGAATCAAATTATTTCCTTGGTAAATGAATATAAGCTAACTAGGGCCCTGATTATTCATAAACGAGTAGAATAGAATAGAGCTCATATTGTCATTCTTGTACATAGGTTGGTGTAAACAACGATGGAAAAATCCAGTACTTGAATAATAAATTCTACGCTGATGATGGTTGCAACCACAATGATTCTCTTACCGACTACACTTTGGCTTTCATTCCCAATTGTTATGACACCAAGACTTGGAACGTGGAAGCATTCACCGTTCTGACTGACACTGCGTCTAACACAGCTTGTAGATCACCAGGTTGGTATTATTAAATTTGCTAGTCAGCTTACAGATCAGGAGAATCACTCTAAACTTCGTCTTAGTCTAGCATATTTAAAATGTCAAATTGGCGTTCTTGAAAATATGTAGCTTCTAAAGGAGCGAACAACACACATCTTTACCGATTTAAATTACCCTTCGTTAAATTGTCAAATACTAAAGTAAATTTTGCAGTTTATTTCAATGAATAAATATAATAATAATAAAACTTTATTGACAGAACATAATAACATAATTGTACAAACACACATAATAAACAAAAACAATGTTCTGTCAAATGGCTGACTTGTTGCAGTGCAATATCTTCCAGCCAGCCAAATATCTCTCAATTTGATGTTTATACATATTTTGTAAAATATAATCTGAATCAAAATCGCTGAGAAAAATGGTTGGTATAACGTTGCGTGATATAGTGAAGAATGATGATTTAAGAAGAATCAATGGACACAAGAGGAGTGTTGTGGATAGAATGCGTGTAAATAAGTTACGATGGTTTGGACATGTGGAACAAATGGATAAAGAAATAATGACAAAGGGGATAGATATACTTTACGTGATCTCGCCAAATGGTTCTCGGACGCCCACAATTCCTCGGACCCCCACTTTCATAATAAATAAAATAATTAATAATTTTGTTTTTTTTTCAAGCAACTACCGAGGGAGTAGCTATGACCGAAAATATAATGGAACACATTGCACGAGCAACTGGAAAAGATCCTCTGGAAGTCAGAATGGTCAATATGGTAACAGAAAATAGCGCATTGCCAGAACTGATAGAAGAAATTAAAAAATCCTCAAACTATGCGCAACGCAAAATGGATATCAAACAATTCAATAAGGACAACAGATGGCGCAAACGTGGTTTGAGTATTGTGCCGTTGAAGTACAATTTCTCTTTTTGGGGTAATTTTTACGCAACAGTTTCCATTTATCACAATGATGGTACTGTAGCTATCACTCATGGAGGAATTGAAATGGGTCAAGGTCTTAACACAAAAGTTATGCAAGTTTGTGCCCATATTCTTGGAATACCTTTAGAAAAAATTGTAATCAAACCAACGAACAATTTTAGTGCTCCGAATAACATCGTTTCCGGAGGAAGTTTGACTAGTGAAGCGGTGGCATATGCTACAATGAAAGCATGTGAAATGCTATTGGAAAGATTAGAACCTGTGAAGAAAGAAATGGAGAATCCAAGTTGGGAGGATTTGGTAGAGAAAGCTCATAATTCGATGGTTGATTTGTGTGCTCATTATATGTTCACCGTTAAAGATGATGTTAAACCTTACGTTATATGGGCTGTGACTGTTTGTGAAGTAGAAGTGGACTTCCTAACAGGGAATCAGCAAGTATTGAGAGTAGATATCTTGGAAGATACTGGAGAAAGTTTAAGTCCAGAAATAGACATTGGGCAGGTTAGTAAAATGTGATGTTATCGTTATACATAGTAATTGTGAAATGTACCTAATAGGTACATTTTCAGATTGTTATTATTTTTTTTTTATTCTTTACTGTACATTGGTTAAAGTATTTAAAAATCAATACAAAGTATCATAAATTATCAGTAATACAATTCAATGTGCAAGAGGAGAGTCTATCGCTAGAGTTCGATGTCTTCTAGAAAATATAGAGGAGTGTTTTTGTTTTCAGGTGGAAGGTGCATTCATTATGGGTCTGGGATATTGGACATCTGAGAAACTTGTGTACGACAAAAAGACAGGTGCTCTACTGACAAACAGAACCTGGAACTATAAGCCTCCTGGTGCCAGAGATATTCCTCAAATCATTAACGTCTCTTTCAGAAGGAATGCTCCTAATCCACTGGGTGTCTTGAGATCTAAAGGTAATCAATTTCATTAAATACTAATTATCTTTAATATGAAATATATTTTCATTAGAGTTTCCAGGATAGAGTACTTTTACTTTTTCGTATTTTTAAACCACTTATCATTATTTTAAAGTTGTGATTTATTGCATTTAAGTAATATCATAGCAAACTACATTTGTTTATATCGTCAGTCTTAAGGCAGCTCAAGGATTTTTTTCCACTTTAGTCAGAGAATCAAATTCAGAAGTCTAATATGAGTAATTCATTCTATCATCGTTGCAATACGCAGTAACTAATCTAGTCAACTGAAAATTTAATTTACAATATATTTAAAACATTTGGGACAGGTGGCCGGTGTAGCGTAGAGGTTTGCATGTCTTTAAGAAAGAAGTTTCTGACGTGCGACAATAGAGATCTATGTATGTGTTTTGTAATACAAAACTCAGTGTTCCTATAAGCACAGACAATAGGACATGTTCTTTCAAGAATAGTTTTATTTTTTCATCTTAGTTAATTAATTATTTTCGTTTGTTTCAGCAACTGGAGAGCCTCCTCTGAACACATCCATCAGTGTGATGTTTGCCATAAGGCAGGCCATCAACTCTTTTAGGGAAGATCAAGGGAAACCAAACACCGAATGGTGTCACTTGGGTAATAACACATAAATATATTATACTTATTAATAAGTCTACGCGGGTGGGCGGAGGATCCGCAAATATGCGAATCTTTCCTAGCCCAAGAACACCTTGCTGCAGGAGGCGATCTGGACTATAGGACATGGAAAACTCTGAATCGTCTAAGATCAGATGCAGGAAACTGCAGCCAGAATAGAGAACGATGGGGCTTCTTATAAGACGAATCTGGAGCGTGTGATTGTGGTGCAGCACAGACCAAGACCATGCCACACTTGTTGGAGTGTCTATTGTGGCCTGTCACATGCACTATGGAGAATATTATTTTTGACGCATCTCCGCGTGCTGTGTGTTTTGCACAGTACTGGAGATCAGTTTGATTGGTTTTTTCTGGGTTTCGACATGAAAAGTAAATAACAATCTTCAGTCTTCTTCTTGTGTCCAGTGTTGGACAAAGATATCCCTCTTGGATCTCAATAATAATATAGTACAGATCATCTTCTCAATAGTCTAAATACATTGACACTATCACAAGCAACATACATACATCACTTTACAGATGACTGCAAGTCTAATAAATACTTGTAGAATAGTACGTATTTTTTTACAAATATGTGAAAAAGATATAACTTAACGAATAATGATGCAGAAACGGGGTGAAACTTCTTCCTGTGAAGGATTTTACGGGAGATCAAAACAAACTGTTTTCCTGGATGACATCTTCTATGTGTCTGATTCATTACGTGGAAAGTGTCATAGAAATGCCGTAGTACATTGAAATTCGCAAGAATCAAGAAATTTCACAGTTACCTGTTAAGCACTTGTGAATTTTCACGAATTAGCCAAGAAAAAGCAGCACTTAAGAGATTTGATTCCTCTAAATAATTTTCCCAAGGATAAATTAATGAATTAAATAAAAATAAAATATTCAGAATGAATTGCAAGCCTCATCGCTGATATCGTTTTATTTACACTTGTCGCTAATAGTGTTTTGATATAAAATGTTTGTTTTTTTTTTCATTTCAGAAATGCCTTGCACACCAGAGAATATATTGCTGGCAGCTGACTTTAACTCTGAAAATTATTTACATTAATAATATAAAAACAGATAAACCAACTTTGTTATCATTTCTAAGTGTAACTCAAATTAATTATTTATATTTCTTAAACGATAAAAAAGATGTTTAATAATGTATTATTATTAACTAAAAACACTGTATATACCACAAGAACAACTTGTTCTAGTGGTTATATACAGTGTTTTTAGTTAATAATAATTCAAAATGGATTTCCACAAAGTTACACTTGAAAATATCGAATATTTTTAATAATGTTATTTCTTTTGAACAGAATACAATTTATATTAGTAGATATTTTTTTAGAAAAATCTATCTGGGTTTTAGTTATAAACCCAAATATTACTTATAACTCTATACAGCTTTCACAGTAAGCATAGAGATGGTGTATTGGGGAGTTTGCCGGCATCTGGGATCAAACCGCGCACCTCTTGTGTATGAGGCCGACACTCTACTTCCAGACTTCCCTACTTACATAACTTGTTATTATAATTATATTTCTTACTCGCATCCTTTACACAACTGTTTATTTTAAAGAAGGATATAAATACGAGTTCACTTAGCAAATAATACATTATTATTTACTGTAATACCCACTTGTACAAAATAATTATAATATATCCAAAATAATAAAAATTATAAAAAAATATACAGTTTTTCTTTATGATCCTTACATAATGTTGTTTTAAATATTTGTGCTGGATTGAAGTTTATTGGATTTGAAAATCAACAGAATTAATTGAATTGGGGCAAAGCTACGAACAAGTGTTACCTTTGGTACACATTGAAATAACGGCCATCTAATTATAATAATAATAATAATAATAATAAAAAAATGGCATTCTAGATCTGTTTATATAATACTTTTAGTCATGTCAGCTACAGGGGTACCTCTGAAATGTTTAATAAATAATTTACAAAAATTAGATTTACCGGTTAATTTGCACATAAAAATTCAAAAATCTATTATAATAAACACTTGTAATATTGTTAAAAAGTTTCCGAACACAGATATTTCAGGCACAATGCTGGTACTTTGAACCCGCCTTCTGAGCCTAATCCTTTGATATCCTGTATATCTGGATAGGTGATTATTTCCTGGCAGTTTTTGTGTGACCATGACTGATCATATGAAGACTTATCTGGTTGTATAATGCTGAGAAGTGTGGATGGCAATTCTGCCGCCGCGTACTAAAAAAATATATGGTGCGTTTAATGATCCGTGACCATCTCAAAGGCGCCGTGACTTCTCCCGAACAGCAGCGTCTTCAACTTGATTTCAAATGTTCTCTCTCAGGTCAGTGGGCAATCTGTTCCAGTCAGTTGGCGCGGCGGCTCTGAAGCTCCTTTCTGCAAATTTGGAGGCGTTCGCCATATTGGATTTCACGAATTTGTTGGCAGCAGAAAAGACTGAGCGCAATGGTCGTCTCAGAGTTTCGTTAACGGAACAGAGTTCGGTGAGACACAATATCTTACAGATAATATGCAAAAAGAATAAAAAATAAACACACTATTTCCTCATTGGTTTTTGCTTCTTAGAAAAGTTCCGTGAACGCTTTTGCAGTGAAGAAATTTTATAAATGATTTCTTACACGCAAAACTACCACATAAGGCTTAAAAAAGACAACGTTGCCGTATTTGGCAGTCCCCCGGATGGGACTCGAACCCGCAACCAAGAGTTTTAAAGAGACCAGCAGAAAATAGGGAGGAATGGAGAAGAAAATCCAAAATCATTGCAGACCAATCCAATGGAATGTAACTCACTATATAATAATAATAAGACGAAAGACGTCTCTCTCACAAATTAAATCATTAGTAGAATAAAACACTTGTTTTATTTATTTCGATATGGAATTCTACTACCTAAACACCGACACAGTGAATTTATTATTTATTTGTAAATAAATGAATAATAAATTCACTGTGTCGGTGTTTAGGTAGTAGAATTCCATATCGAAATAAATAAAACAAGTGTTTTATTCTACTAATGATTTAATTTGTGAGAGAGACGTCTTTCGTCTTATGAGGACATTGTCAATATGCTGAAGAGCTGAAGTGTGCACTGTTTGGATGTAAGACTATTGGAATGTTTTTGTCGCTTACATATTGTTATATTTATATGTCTTTCATCTGTTGTGTACCATGTAAATGAATAAATAAATAAATATGTCCTCATAAAACGAAAGACGTCTCTCTCACAAATTAAATCATTAGTAGAATAAAACACTTGTTTTATTTATTTCAATAATAATAAACTTTATTGTACAAAAATTTTTAAACAAAAATAATTAGATTACAACATGAACATGGTATATACAATTAATTTTGCACAATGGACAAGTTTATCGCAGGGATGCGATATCCTTCAACTAACCCAAATACCTAATAAAGAAGGATAATACTATAATGCAGGGGTGGCCAACCGGTCGATCGCGACAATTAATCCAGTCGATCGTGGCAAAGCAAAAAATATAAACATACATAAATACGTAGAACAGACTGCGCAACGTTACATAAGTAGTTACTAAGAATCATTTTCAGTTTTATGTTTTCCCTCTTAATAAAATAAAAATACTACTTAATTGTGTACTGAACTATGCTGTTTCATTTAAAATTTCAAGATGTATGTAATTCTGGTTGGTTGGAAGAAATTGCCTAGTGGCAATAAGCTCGCCAGTGTACAGTTATATTTGTTTATAGTATGTACAAGAAGATGTATAAATATAAATAAATAAATAAAATAATTGATAGATCGCACAGGGCTTCCTCAGTAAACAGTAGATCTTGGATCTAATCAAGTTGGCCACCCCTGCTATAATGGTTAATAATTGTAGAAATAACATTGATAAACATTATAAACGAAATTAAAACTAAGGAATACAATAATTATATACTGAAGCGTAAAGATAAAATTTTAAATGTATTTCCTGGATATAATATGTATTATAGATATATACTTGTTTCTATGAATAAATTTTAGGTTTTGCTCTGCACTGCTTCACTTTGATACATTCCTTCTTGTAATTCAGGATATATCCTTTTTTACAGAAGCACCCGCTCACACATTTACGTTTGCACTTCGGATGTCTATTCTTGCACGTGGGAGGACAAGCGGGTCCACAAGATTTCCAAACAGTGTTTGGCTTCTTACATTTTAGTGCTGTTATGAAAAAGAAACATGATTATAATAAAAAAGCTATTACTAATAAATACTATTATTATACCATCACGATATATCCTATACGTAACATGTCCTGCATGCAATATAGGTACATGAAAGACATTGTCTCCGTGCCAACAATAAAATTAAGACATGCAGGATGGGTGGCAAACCTGATCGTTAAATTTAAGATGTAAATGTTTGACAATGTATTAATAAGACGGAAGACGTCTCTTTCGTGAATAAATCGAATATGTAGTAGAATAAAATATTTGTTTTATTTATTTCGCTATGGAATTCTACTACCTAAACACAACATCCTCTTTTACAGGACACTCGAAAGCTTACGGAAAAGAGTGAGAGACCAATTCTTTGCCGGGTGCTCCACATTCCACGAAACATAATAAAAAAGTTCTCAATTTAGTTGACACAAATTTTGTACAGAGAGGATAAGACTGATTCACTGCTTTAAGATTTCCATAATATTTATGCATATACGCTGATTTCTTTTATTGATTGTTTTTGAGGATTTTATTTACGTGGCCACGCTATGAGATCCAGGAGGCATTTTTTGTTCTATTATGCCCATGGAAGAAAAAATTGGCGATGAATTCTTCGACCAATACAATATTTCATACCGGGCATTTGTTGCTCTGATTAGGGCAACAAGCATTTGTGTTGATTGACTTGTTTTACTATTTAAGTTATGTTAATCTTTCGAAAAATAGCGTAAATATTGGATATGTAAAAATGTAAACACTTACGACAATGCTGAGAAGGAATACATTTTCCTTTGCGATCTCTCACATGACCCTTTTTACAAGCGCATCCATTCCTGATGCATTTCTTAGGACATTTTCTCTGCTTCATATCTTTATTATCACAAGTTATTGGGCAGAAATCTCCACATGGAAGTCTTATTTCACATACGCCTTTGCATGCTAAAATGAGTAATCAATATAATTATTTAGCTGGTTGTAATAATTTTTTTTTATTACAAGTATAATATAAGGCTACTTAGATCTGATTCAAAGACCAAAATTGCTAAAATTTTCGAATAACTGATATTAACATGAAAAGATTGACTATGGTATAAATAAAATAATCGCCGACTATGTTCGAAATAGGTAAGACTTATTAGACACACATCCAATTTATTCTTTATTGTTCTGTTGCAACTATATGTATTATTATTTTTGACGCACAAACGATTTGATGCTTTTATTATTTTTTAAATTGTTTTTACTAATTGTATTCAAGTTTACCCAGAATATAGTCTAGTGGGGCATTGTATTCCATATCTTTTTGTTTGTTTGTTCATAGTTACTGTTTTTGGAATAAATAAATTTAAAAAAAAAACTAATTGTGCTTTAGCTAACTTTTACAACCTAGGTACAAACTTAGGTACAACCAAACAATGAGGGAAAGTCATAATAGCTCGAACAAACCAAATTGTCCAATGGAATTGAAAATAAATACATTCTAGATTAAATGTTGGAAGATTAATATCATAACATCCCGTGGAGCACCCGGTAAAGAATTGGTCTCCCACTCTTCTCCGTAAGTTTTCGAGTGTCCTGTAAAAGGCAGGTGTTCGAAAAAATTAAGACATTATACATCTTAAATTCAGCGATGAGGTTTGCCACCCATCCTGAATGTCTTGTTTTTATATTGGCACGAAGAGGACAGTTTGCATGTTTCTTACATGCAGCTGATCTGCTGGCTACCCCACTTGTGGGATATGCCGTGATGGTACCTATAGTAGTAGTAATATGAGTCGTATAAATGCAAACAGCGCTATCTCCAGTAATGATCAAATTTGTACTAAGTACTAGATAAGACAGAGTATCATCAAAGTTTCACCTACAATAACATGATGTTGTGCAAATTCCATTATATCCCATAAAAAATGTTATCCAAAAAGAACATTGAAATGCAAATAGTGCTATATCCCGCTCCATGTGAGATGCAGAATACGTCAAATCCAATGGACCAATAGGAAGCCATGATTTTTCATCGCAACGTGCGGTGTGACGATTGATGGTTACTTGTGTTATCACGGTTCATTTTTATATAAATTTGCGTACTTTTTTTAAGTAGGTAAAATGGAAAGAAAACTAGAAGAAGTGAAAGAAAACAAGTCTAGAAAAAGAACTAGAAATCCAGAAACATGGAAGCGTCATGTGGAACACTTGAAAAGGTATTTAAACTTTTTAATATTTACATGTCAACTACACGATGTACAGAGTGGTCCAGAAATTGATTCATAATCTATGTTGTGTTGAAGTAGGTAATTACTTAGCATAGAAATCATTACTTGAATGTGTCAATTGGTTGTTTCACCGATTAATTATTCCTTTAAACAAGAATAACAAATTACTTTATCTGTTGTCACAACATTCACCAATAGCAGTCCATACAAATTCGAATAATTTATAATTCAATAACATTAAAATTTGTCTCTTATTAAATTTCTCATATTTCAGCTGACTTCACTGATATTTTATTCTCTGTTTATCAAATTTCCACATATTCTTTTTATACCTAAGTATATTTTTTTAATTTATTTTTAATTTGTTTCAGATATGCGCCTACATGTTTGCCGGAATTTCCGACATGCGGCCATAAAACTAAATAGTTTGAGAGCGCGTTTCTGACGATGGCTGACATCTTTAAATTTCTATTGTATCATGACCAAAATTGACTTGAATATTTTTCAATTTTACTGATTAATTATTTATCTCTTTTTATCTTTTCTATAATTATCATGTGAAAAACATACTTTAATTACATATATTATATATACACTTATTTGTATTGTTATAACTATTTTATGTGCATATGCCTACATATTTTGAGGTGTCATTACTATTTTTTTTTTGTATCTTTTATTTTTCATTTCTTGATGTGTGTTGTTTCTAAAGTTATTAATTTAATGTTCTCAGTAAGTAGACTAATGTTGTTGTATACTTGTATGTGTTATATTTGTTAGAAGTGTGTTGACACGCTAAATAAAGTAAAATAAAAAAATAATCACAATTAAAGAATACTATGCAATGCAGTGTTTTTCTAACCACCCATTACTAAAATAAATTTAAAATGGTGGAAAACCATAATGTCTGTTGCAAATCCCGCCAAATCCACTGTCATCCGCGTTCTGAGTTGCAAAATACGTTATATCCAAATATTTGTTTAAATATCTTGTAAATAGTATAATCTCTAAGTGAAAAGATATTAATTTTTCTTTCATTAAGGTATATTTTAACTTTATTTCACTTTTTATTGCGAATATTTCGTATTATATTTTAAATACGTATAACTCAAAGTCTTCTCGTAAGGAGATAGCGCTGTTTGCATTTATACGACTCATATCGTCGATCTAACTTGTAAACCACGTAAATCCCGATTTGGCCAAAAGTGACTTTTTGATACCAATCAAATGTACAGTTTATTCCTCACCACTGTGTGAAACTTTTATTTTCAAATTATTGAAATTGTTTCAAAAAATGGTCATCAAAAAAACACGCAAATCCAGTCCATAGAACAATATAATTAGCAAACCACTCAAATCCCAATTTACGCGCCTTTTGTACGACAGATATTGGTTGAGTGTTGCCGCCTGGTATAAATTTCTTTGCATTGTGATTCGACCATATTTAGAAGTTTCGGTGTTGTTTTTTTTAGAGAGAGTTGAATGAGAATAATCAGTATTTTGAAAAAAAAAAATACCAGGATATAAGAGATTAATTAAAAATAGATGCAAATATCAATTAACAAAGAAAGGAACTTTGAAATTTGCAACGTTAGATGACGATGAGCGGAGAAGTTTGCTGATTTTTGGTCAACTAACTGGGGCCAAAAGAAGACTTTTATAAACATGATGGTTAAGTCAGTAAAATCGGGTTAGTTGGAAGACATCGCATTTTAGTGATAAACTCGCCCTCTGTACATTGAATTGTATAAATGATATTTTCTATGTTAATTTGTATTATTGTAAACAATGTATAGTGAAGAATAAAATAAATAAATAAATAAAACAGATAATATTCGCAAGAGAATTCACATAGTTATAATATTATGTGCATTTTTTAATTATCTTCCTAAAAATGAAGACAACATTATACTCGTATTATGTAGTGTACAAAATAATGTATTGAACACACTCGGAATAGGGGAATGATGGGTCAAAAATTGGAAAGATAATTTTAGGAATTTTGAAGTTTCTAAAATTTCTCAACATTAATTTGTGGAGAAAAATTATTAACTTATGAATGTTATTAATCAATTGTTTTCACTGTAATTCCATTATGTAGAGCTACTTTATCAGAACCTTATCTCTTTCCTGAATGGCGTTCTAAGTCACATTAAGGTATTATTTTTTAATAAAAAAAATGGTTCAGCTATTTCAATTTAAGTTTTACAAAGTCTTGAGAAAAGGAAAACATATCTTTTTTCAAACTAAAAAAGGACAAATGTTAGACATGTGTCCATATTTGCGAGCAGTGTTATTATTTCGAGATTCAGCTCAAAATTAAATATCTCAAACCTATACCTACTACAAAGGCAATTATTTTTGTTTTGACGATTTGACCATTTCACAAAATATGGTTTTCCAGGGACATAAATGTGCCAGCAGAATTTATAAATATGTGCAAGTTTGAATGTAAAAATTTGAGAGGTCCAGTGTAGAATTTTTGAGTTTTGACAAATTTTAAATAATCGACAGTGCTCATTTCTCGAAAACTTTATACCTGGGGAGAAAAGTTGAGGATTCAGTAATTTGAATGGTATAATAAAATACAAATTATGATTCCAGATACCTGAGCAATTCTACCACAAATGTTGTATCATAGCCTCATTAATGTCGGAGAAAGTATGACGAGTTGAAAAGGAATTTATCACATTAAAATAGATTATAGGCTGGTAGGACGTTCATGTGTTGAGCACATTGAACAGGAGAGCATGCATGAGGAATTGTATGACAGTGACGGAAGCGAAAGATGTATGCAAGGATTGAAGGAAGTGGCGTTCGATCCTTTCTGCCTACCCCGCGAGGGAAGCGGCGTGATGGTATGCATGTATGTATATTAGGGTGTCCCTTATTTGGTCGTAAAATTTTTTTTTTTAGTTATTGAAACGCATACCCCCCAATTGTGTTTATTAGCCTATTACTTACCCAAATATAGAATTTAAGCTTTCTACGTTGATTGGAACCCGTGCCGACAGAGCCTCAAAGTTTTAGAAAAAAGCTGCTTAAAGCGTCTTTTAAATTTAGCTGTAGATCATCATTTAATACCACTATGTTAGCTAAATATTGATGAAAACACAAATTTATATGGAGCTTTTCTTATAATTATTAAAAAAAGTTACAATATTCATATTAAATAATTTGGATATATCCTCTAAAAAGTCTCTTTTTTACAGTCTAGGTACATTTTTCTATGCTCATGAAAACAACGTCATAAGAACTGTTTCTATTCTTCATCTGCAGTTATCAAACCATGAAAGCTTTGGATTAGTTTAACAGCTCTTTCAGCTGTGTCATTCACCGCTTTTAAGCTAGACATCTTTTTTTAAGCTTCCACAAATGCTACGATTTCTTTATACGAAGATACACCTTCTTGAAGGAAACTGCCGTCAAGTTTTAGTTGTGAAAAAAAATCTTTGCTCTTGACGGATACAAAATAACTCAAAAATGTTCCTATAAAAACATTAGGGCTGCTTGTAGAATACTTAAAAAGAACGTGGTAGGTATACCATATTAAAAAAAATTGAGCACTACTACCTAACATATAGAGAGCCAGATATCTGTTCCTTCGATCGTTCATATCTCTTACAGAAATTACCAAAGTTTTTTTTTTTTGTAAATTTTCTACAGTGGTCCCTTTGGTCTGCTCATCAATTTCATCATAAAAATTAAAAGGATGGCTATTTCTTTTGACAAATATCACAAAAGGTCGACTGAAATCAGCTTGTCAATTCTTTCGTTACCATTTAATGTTTTTAAAAAACACAAGTCTTGATTTGGCGCTTACCACCAAACAGCATTCAAGCAAGGACTTTACATGAACTACCACAATAAATAAACAAATATCTAGTAAAGTTTCTTTGTCCTTAGCGCCCATTTTAAACTGAGACTGCAATAAACATATTTTTGAGGAATAAATAGCTCTTGCCATCCATCGTGCTTGATGCATTGCACCAGTAGATCTGATTTTTAAATTATGTGGATGCCAGAGGCTCTCTCAGGCGTAACAAAACTGTGTAAAGCAGCAGGTGCCAACAAGGTCTCTGAAACCATACGCTTTAATCTCTTTTTCTCTTCTGCTAGTTTTTTCAGCCTTGCTTTTTTTCAATTTCAGCCATTTTTTTGTCAACACCCGCTAAGCATCCTGTACGTCTTGGTTCTCTTTGCTTTTACAATTATTTATTATCTTCTTTGATTTTTAGTCTTTTCAGAGCATCGGCGAATACAATATCGCGTAAATTATCCAATTCAAGTGGAAATTCTCCTCACAATGCCTATAAAAGTCCTGAATCTTGTTGCTATTTTTTGGCAGCTCTTTCCAGACCTAATAAAAATCCCCTGACCTCTTAACACGATTATTAACAGCTCTATTAGGTATTCTAGCCTTTTTTCATAATGTAATGCACACGCGAATGACTAGATTTTTGCTTTCACTAACATTCAACTTAATATCGCGTATGTCGAAGACGGAACTGCGAAAACTTGACGATTGGACTGTAATTTTGCACCTGTCATCAATTTATTTATCTTCACCAACCAAGAAAATACTTTTTATATTGCTTCTTAGTTCTACTGACATCTTTGAAACATAAAAAATCCGCGATTATTACCAAAAAAGCCGAGACTGAGTGACAGTAATAACGGGCACTCACCGCCCCTGTGAGTTTTTGTATGAAACTTGTATGAAGATGTTTCCGTGCAAGTCGGCACGGGTTGCACTGTTCCGAATAAGATAAAAATTGGTTTTTGAGTGTTTTAGGACCAAATGAACAAAATAATAGCCTATGCGTTGTAAAATTAAAACTTTGAAAAATAAGGGACACCCTAATGTATATATATAAAAAAATAATATTTGTCATCTTAAAATTATAAATTAAGTTCTTGTTTCACTTTGATGTTCTTGTTTTCCCATACTAATACTCTTTGTAAAACTAATAAATCCCGTTCCAGTACTAGAGAGTTAAGAGTGAAAAACTCTTAAATCCAAATTATTGAAAAAAAGTATGGACGCATTTATATTTTTGATTATTTTTAATACAAATCATACGTAATGGAAAATAATTATTAAATGTAATTGTTAAAATTTTAAAATTCCTCCCCATTTTAATAATAAATAGTTTTAACCTTCTCCTGTAAAAAATGTAAATTTGAATATATGAGGTTTACAAGTTAGACCGACGATATCATATTGTTACCCAGTCGCTAATTAATGGGCTCTTGGAAACATACAATGACAGTTCGACCACCTATGTAGATATACCTATTCCCAAAATATTTTATGTGGGTAGGTATTACATGCTGTTGGATTTTTTTAATAAATAAATTTTATACAGAAAATCGATGACCTAGAAGAATAATTAACACAAAATATATGTATTGAGCGCAATTGTGAGAGGAACTTGTAAGAAAAAGGTGGAATGGGTGAACGTGTCCTAGGAGAAATGAGAGCTTAAACCAGCCGAAAACCAATTTGTAAACACCGGAACACCTTGTACTCTCTTTCTATCTGTCTATATATACGTATAACAATAATACATTATTAATTCATCCCGAATAAAGAAAAATAAATAAATAACAACACTTCAAAATAATAAATTACCAGTGAAATTCAAAGTCAACAAAAAACAAACAAAATAACTTCAGAAAAAAATATAATAAAGAACATGAAATAAAAGAAAACTCACGACATTTGAGAGCAGGAATACAAGCACCCTTAGCGTTTCGAACGTATCCATCTTTGCAGGCACACGCATTTTTCTTGCAAGGTTTAAAGCAATGCTTAGGAGGATTGTCGAGATTTTTACAAGTCAATGGACATGGGTCTCCACACGGCTTCCTCTCAGCATTGGGATCTGTGCACGGTGGAAGTACTGAAAAGTTGAATTTAATACATTCGTCATTTGACCACCACGACTGCGTGAGAAGTGAAAGAAAATATAGAAATAGTGCACTTTCACCCACCTTCACAATGGATAGGCTCTATACAGTTTCCGTTTGCATCGAGAACGTATCCCTCTTTGCAGGCACACGCGTTCACATCGCACGGCTTGGTACAATTTTCAGGAGACTCAATTGTGAATAAGCGAGTCAACAACCCTCATTTTTTCGATCAGCGTTTAAATCATAATTTTAATCGTCATCATCTGGGACTTTCTTCTTTTTCACCATCTCACTGTTGCTGGATGTAGAAATTTTACATAATATTTCCAGAATATTTTTTTCTTGGGCTACTTTTTTTGTACAATGTTCACATAAATTAAATCTTAAATCACATTCTAAAAAATATTCAAGCCTAAAACCGCTTTCGTCGGTTTTATCCTATGAAAATCCCTAGGCATTAAATATAATTATTTGGAGCATCACTGACCCACAAGTTTTAAAATAACCTCAGCCTCATTATCGAACGTTGATAAATACTCAACGCTGATATGTTTTAATATTTATGGACCTGTTAAAATTTATTGAATTTACGAATTACCTTCCGCAGCAGAGTAAGATGGTTTGGGAAAATTTGGATAATTCTCTGATCCGTAATCATACCCAAACCATCCCTGTCCCGCACCACCCTGGGATAAAACCACAACAAAAAGAACGAACCAACACTTATCTCTCATGTCGTCTCTTTGATTAAACGACCCCTCAAAGGGCATGTATTTATAAACATTTTTTTAAATAATTACATTACAAACAATAGTATTGTTTTGAAATCATGATCTCAACATAAATTATTAATGCAATATTTTCGAGCGCATGAATTTTTTATAGCAATTTTTTATACACAAAACTATGATTTTAGTCAAATCCACAATTATACAATTTTTTATACACAAAACTATGATTTTAGTCAAATCCACAATTTTTTTTTTTTGCTAAAAGATTGTCGGAAAATAGAATAGGTACTAGAAAGATTGTTGGAAGATGTGAGAAAGCAAAAAACTGACGAGTTTTCCTAGAAGAAGGTAGTAAGGACATTAAAAATATGTGTGTTGAAAGACATGATTTGGAAAGCCGAGAGGTCCAAGAAGCAGTAGAAATGGACAATAATCTCTGAAGAAAGCATCTATGTTTAATGGGTTCTCAGGTCAACCGTCAACTTAGGACAAGTTACAGAAAATGTTCATGCAAGTGTAATTCCAGTTTTCACTCCCATTGTTTAATTTTGGAACTTAAAGTATGGATTCATCATCCAGTCTAAGTCATTGGTTTTGGGGTCAGTCTAAGTCTTCTAAGGTTTTGAGAAAAATGCATGGATTTTTAAAATTTTAATCTTAAAAACCAAAATTATATTGCGAAATGTACCATAAAAGTATTTAATTTCAGATTGTTCATGCTACAAATACTTAAGACTTTCTTATGATTCTTAAATAATTTGTACTACTATCATCGTGGTATTTCAATAAGGCAGTCATTAGAATGGGTAACATATACCTCAACAAGAAGGAAGATATGGAAAATGAGATTTGCGGGATCACTGCTAACTTGTTTCTCAAATAACTCGAAATTTGTATGTCAATGTAGGAGCGTCACTTTATTCATTTGATCTCTCTTATGGTGTACCCCAAGGTTCTCACCTTGGCCCAATAATTTTAGTATTGTGTATTAATAATGTACAGAATACAAAATTGATTTTTTGATTAGAAAATTAAATATTTAATCTTTTATTTTCCCACAGTAAGAAACCTTATAAAAAATATCGTACGTATGAGAAATTTTATTTTATTTTACCATTATCGAAATACATCAAAAAATAAATATTTGTTATCACAGCAAACAATTTAAGTACCAATGTTTTACTTATTATTTTAATAATAAATTATTCAAACAAAAGATGCCAATAAAACATTATTACACCTATGTTTAATAAAGTAACATAGCGTCTATTGTATATTTTATGTTTTTACTTTAAAAATCGTTTTTGTATAATTAAAAATATTAAATTCTATACTTGTTTCTGTACACTTATTTATGTCAATATACAACTTTATGATTTTTTTTATATGTTAAAAATATGTGAATATTGGAAGAGTCATAGAGTAAGTAATAATATTTGATCTTTGGGAAGAGTGCTAGTGTTTCTAAGAATCCTAAGGATTTGTAAACCTAGAAAAAAACTGAATGCCGAAGCAGTAAGTCTATTTTCGAACCCATATTTTCATCGATCTTACATCTTAAAGGGTATTCACTTTCAGTGATCACTCTGGATGATCCTCCAAAATGAAAAGTGTGAAAAGACGTTTCATCAATATTAATAGTGATCACTAGCGATGACGGAAGAAAGTGATTACTACCAGACATAATTTTGATGAAAGGTCCCTTCACTGAAATGACCATAAACAAGTTTCATCCTATTATTTGTCTTATTCTCTATGAATTTGTGTTGCAAGTCAGAATCATATAGAAAATTATATTGATTTGTTTTAATTTTTAATTACTGTCAAACTACACACAATATGATCGTGAATGTTGATATGGCAGTGAAAGCACAGGATGAACAAGTGTGAACAGACGTGTTTACTTTCGATGGACAGTTTTGACCCTATAACATTCTGGATGATCATCCAAAGTGAAACAATCTGGAATGTTATTTTAGATCTACGGTCTATATTCAATTGACAATAATAGCTGAGTCCACATTCAGCCCATTGGTTCTGTGAATGCGAATTTATGTTGAATTTAGAGCACATATTATGTTGCAAGTACAATTTTTGGTAAATCGAGATACGAAGATAAGTACACAAAAAAATAGAGTTATCTCAAACATTACTGTGCATGAACATGGTAAGTTGTAAATAATAAATCAGTGATTATGATAATGTATTAATTAAGTCTTCAAATTCATAAACAAAGCAATACTTAAACTTTCAAAATGCTCCCCTCTAAAATCCCTCTGTTGCACTTACAACATCTGTGCTCTAGGCCATCGATATTAAATTTGCCTTTTGGTAAGATACTAGATTAAGACAACCTTTCTAGGAATAATGCTTTCTCCCAGCAGGATTCCGTTTTCAGAAAGTTCTAAGATAATTTGCCAATAAGAATTTGCCAATATTCTATTCAAAACTGACATTTTACACACTTATGTGTGATATTTGGGTGTTTGACACACACCCAACCTAATGTTGGGTGTGTGTCAAATGTTATTTTAAATTTTCTTTTTTTTTTTCTTTTGTTGTGTGTTAATGTCTTGTATGTTTTTTTTTAAGTAAATTAGTTTTTACTAGGTTTATGTCAATGTGTCGTGGTTAGATGGAAGAAATTACTTTATAGTGATAATCTCGCCACTGCACATCGTCCTAGTTTTTAAAAAAATGTATTATTTTGTTAACACTGTAATGTAATGATGATGTGCAAAAAGAATAAATAAATAAATAAATATTTTGTATTATTAAGGCGAAACAGCCTATAGGTCAAAAATTGAAATGATTCCAGAGCGACAACTTAACGCTTGTGAGATACTTAATAATTATGTAGATAAAAATTTAAAATATGTAGTAGCATCCCAGCGTCCACTTTTTTTACTCTCACAGCACATAAGTATTGCTGATTCGATGATTTTATTGTTGCAATTGGATTCTAGCCGCACTTCCTGAATTTTTGAACCAACCCACTGTACTGCAGTTTAAACAAACGAAGCTAATTTTAATGGGTAGATGGGAATCAATTCAAGAAAATTACAGAATTAAGTGTTTTACAGTATTTATTCATTTAGTTTTAACTGTAAAACTACACGTAATTATATACAAAATTTTCACATCTGTAAAAGACATAAAAATACATAAATATTTATATAAAGTATAAAATATTAATAAGCTGTGTTATATCTGTGACACAATCGACCACCTAAGACTTTTGGTCATTGTCTATTTTTCATTCATCATTCTAATTAAGCTTTTTTAGGTACGTATTGTACTTTGATATAGAATAATTATAGCTTTTATAAAGAATTGTTTATATTTATGCTGCTGTTTATAGGAAAATGTTATTAAATACACGTGGTAAAGTTAATTATGTGCTGTTTCCTCTTGGTTTATCCTGTTTTGACACCATTGCTGTTTCCCTGAAAAGATATATCAACATGTTATTTTATTATACAACGTATTATTTTAACATCTGACGTAAATATGAAAAAAATCAAAATCTTCTACCATAAAACAACGTGAATCTGTCTATTCACAATGTTATGGCCAAAACAATTTTGAGAGCAAGCTAGTAAACTAATTTTGGGGAATTGCTTCTGAACGACGTTTCTGCTTGTTTACTCCGATCATGGTCTAGGAAGCGATTTAGAGTCCCAATCCCAAATCATCTTTGCCTCAGTGTTGAGAGTAAACAAGAAAAAGTCTTCAATGTATTTTTTTGAATTTGAAATTGTGGAATGAAAACGAACCTCAAAAAGCATTGAATTCTAGACTGAATCGATCGTGCTAATTGGAACACATCATATAATATGAACTGAAATCTATTGATGTTCGCTGTAAGAAATGCTTGAAACATAGACGACTGAAGCTAACAAAATATGTTGAATGCCTGAGTACTTAAGAATGTAAACTGAAGACTAACCAGAGCGATTCCTCTCCGAGGACATTTATTAGGAATGACACATTCCTTGTTTTGATTTCTGACGTATCCCATTTTGCAGGTGCATCCATTAGGATAGCAGACCTGAGGACAATCTTTCAGGTCGAAGTCGCGCCTGTTTTTACAAGTCACAGGACAGAAGTCTCCACACGCTGTTCTTCTCTTGTTTTCTCCTTTGCAGGCTGCAAATAAATGTTTGAACATGTTTTTTTTTTGTAAATTTAACACATGAAACTACCATATAAGGTTTAGAATAGACAGCGTCGATCACCTTATTCGGTAGTGCCCCGGACAGGACTTGAACCCGCATCCCTCGCCTTGTCGCAAGGAGTGCTTTGTTCAATTAAGCTACCGGGCGAATTGGACAATACTTTTAATTTTACAATGTTTAAATTTAAGTATTTATTTATACTTTCAAAAGGGGCATTGAAGAGAGTGTAGCTTAAAAGATTCCCACGACGGCGGTTTTAGCCGGTCGGTCCTTCAGACCTGCCCAATGTCCCGCCCGTGAGGACAATTTTGGTTTGAATGTGCGGATAAATAGGAGTCTATGACTCCTGAAATATCCGGGTGTGAGGTGGGTCTCTCTTCAATGTACTAAATAAATAAATAATGCTTTGTATGTGTGCATATGTAGAACCTGATACGGGTTCGAAATAAGAGCACTGCTATAATCAGTGATTAATAAAATAAATAAAATCCAATTAAATGAAAACTTACGACAATTTATTGGTTTTATACATTTGCCATTAGAGTCCTTTACAAATCCTTCCCTACAGACACATGCATTCTTGAAACAGATTTTGAGACAGCGTCTAGGAGTTTTGTCCATGTTATCACACGTCAACTCACCACAAGGATCACCACACGGTAACCTGACTGCATTCTCATCAACGCAAGCTGGTGCTGTAATAAGAACACCACTTTATTTTAGGAATTTTTGACACAATTGGATGTCGGAGACTGGATTTTACTCACTAAGAATTAGAAGAAGTTAATCATATTTTAAACCACTCTAAATTAATCATTTCAGTTAATTCTACTCACTGAAAGTCAACCTATTTCAATTAATTAAAACCGCTTTTGCCAGACCAAAATCGTACGGACATATAAATTATTTGATTTCTCACATTACCACATTTCTAAGAAATCCATTTTCGTTATTTCACAAGGTGTCGATTTAATGTTCATTTCTAAACGTTTGGTAATGCTTACCGCATTGTTCCGGCAAGATGCACTCTCCATATTGGTTCCTAACATAACCGCTAATGCAAGCACATCCATTTGTATAGCAAACCAGTGAGCATCTCCTTGGTTTATCTTTATTGTCACATGTAACGGGGCAATAGTCACCGCAAAGCATTCTCTTTTGGTGAGCCCCTTTACACGCTGAAAGTAAATTATAAAGTAAACGTCAAAAAATTTGTATATGTGGTAAATAAGAGTGATTACATAAAAGATATGTGACATAAATAATTTATATTTGTTTTCAATTGCAATAACTCATCCTGCTCTTCAACGCTTCTTTCGGATTTACAGGGCAGAAATCAGCCGCCGATTGAGTGGGAGAAAGAGGAACGTCCAGGCCGTCGGAACCCATGTAGATGAAATAACCTTTTTGGACAACTATCACTGGAAATTCTCGAAACATGGTCCAATCAGGGCCATCGTCTACAGCGATGTATTACAGCGACTTTGCTTAGTGCGTTTGCTGACACACAGTGAGATGCTCATATTACCCAACACCCAAAATCCTTCTAAGACCTCTGAAAGCCTCAATAAGGAAGTAGGTATAAAAGTAACATTTATATCACATAAATACAAATAAAAAAGAAGTATCTTACGGCACGAGATAGCCCTGACACACTTTCCTTCGGGACCCAAAACGTATCCATCTCTACAGACACAACCGTTGACAATGCATTGTTCAGTGCAATTACTTGGAGGGTTGTCCAAATTATCACATGTTAGAGGACAAGGATCTCCGCAAGGCTTTCTGATCGCATTCAAATCTTCACAAGGAGGTGGTGCTTTAAAAATAAATAAAAATAATATATTCCTCATAGTCAGATAGTTATATCAAGGACACTTTTGACTACAAGGATGAAATTATTTTTAGTCTAGGCAGTATTAATGGGGACTCTGGCTGACCGATGAAATATCTCGTGGAAATTATTAAAACTAGTTCGTATCCCCAATGTCCCTATCAGGAAAGTTATCTCAGTACCTAAATAAAAAAAAAAAAAAAAATCTAGGCAGTGACATTTGGAGGCAACCTTCATTGTTATTTTGTTGTTTTATTTTAAAAAAAAAATCTGGCTAAAATTCGATGATGAACTTACGACATTTACTGGGTGATACACATTCTCCTTCAGAATTCCTCACAAAGCCTGGTTTGCAAGTACATCCGTCGGAAATACATAATTGTGGACAAATTTTGGGCTTTCTGTTTACATTGTCACAAGTTATGGGACAAAAATCTCCACATGGTGTCCTTATTTCGTTTTTCTTCTTACATGCTAAAACAGACATTCAAAGTTATGGAAATAACTTTGCGATGGTAATTAGAATGCAGAGATTTTCATGTCAGAAAACCGGTAGTTTTGGAATACCTTTGGAAGCTGTGGGTGAAGAGAGGAGCCAAAATAAATAGTTTTAGCCTTCAAAATAAATAACTAAAATATAGCGTAAGAATGTCAGATGGTTATGAATATCGCTGTTATTTTTACAACTAAACATTGTATGACGTCACATTTCTATGTGTCTGTATTTTTGTGTTATATTTTATAATTGTCTTGATGGTTTACTGTTTACGTACAATGACAGCGAAAAGGTTTTTTTTTTACTTTAATGCTATTCATTGTTTCTTTTGTACATAAATAAATAAAAAATATGTAAATTTAATACATGAATCTGCCAAATAAGGCTCAGAAAGGACGACGTCACCTTATTTGGTAGTGCCCTAGACAGTATTTGAACACGCAACCCATCCTTTATGCGAGACGTGCTTTGTCCAATTATGCTACCGGATGACGAGCTAAAGGCCTCGAAATTCTCTCTTATAAACCACAATGACAGCTTATTGTGTAGGTATTGTTCCGGCTTACTTAGTATGGGTTGGTACCGCATTCTGGATATTTCCAAGCGTGATTCATTTTTAAGAAAAGCTATAATAAATTGACAAGGCTGTGGCTAAGATCTTATTGTATGTTACAGTAGATTATCTAAGTCTGCGCACATTGTTCATACTTACGACACTGTATCGGCGGCACGCATTTTCCATTAGCATCCAAAACAAATTCATCCATACAAGCACACCCTTTTACAATACATGTTTCTGTACAATTAAGTGGACCTTCGTGGTCCAAACTATCGCATGTTATTGGACAAGGGTCTCCGCAGGGTTTCATCACAGCATTTTCATCATCGCAAAGTGGAAGTTCTGGAAGAAGAGAATTTAACTAATGATATTTATGGCATCACGACATATATATCCCTATGCGGAGTAGCTAGCACATTAACTGCTTATATTTGGCATATTTTATTTCTAACGATATTACAAGTATTTATTGTAATAGAGTTTTTGAATTTTCATGTAAAAATTTACCGATTAATCATTTATTGAAGATTGTAAATTATTATTAAAGATTTCGATGGTCCCTCTGTAGCTGACATGACTAAAGGTATTATAGAAATGGACCTAGAGTGCTAAATATTTTTTATTTCTCCTGCTAGTTCTGTAGATTCGATTATTTTGATCATTATGTCTTCTTTATTTTTATCAAGACTTTTTATTATCTTATAACATCAACTTTGCAGAGTGGTAAAATTCAAGTCATGAAAAGTGGTAAGCTCAGTACTTCGCGATTGACTTGTAACTTTGGCTGCCGGTCACCTTTTTGTATGCTGACTTACCACATGAGTTGATAAGACTACAATCATTACGATTGTGAATCTTATTTAGCGGTCACCTTTATTTATATATTAACTTACCACAGGAGTTGAAAGGAATACAATCATTGCGATTGTGACTCTTGGCTAGCGGTCACCTTTATTTATATATTAACTTACCACATGAGTTGATAGGAACACAATCATTAACATTGTTTCTCGCATAACCAGGCACACAGTCACATCCAAAAGTGCAGGATTCTGGTAAAGGGGTTGTACCCGATGTAGAATTTGGATTACATCCATTCAGAGGGTTATCGGTTAATATTGATTCGCAAGTTGGCTTACATGGGTCCATGCACGCGTAAAATATTTCATTACTTTTAGGACACACAATATCTAAAACAAAACAAATATTAAAATAAGTCAATAGATATAATTATAAAAACCATTGACCTTATTTTTTTAACGGAGTTTGAACTTAGCCAAAATGTGGCAGAACGTTGAACTTGTAATTTAACCATTTGACATAATTTTCGGACCATAAAATTGTACTTTTAATAAATACGAAGGGCACACTTTGCAGATGATCTGGAGAGTTGATTTCGGTGTAGTCTTCATTTCAAAATTGGATAAACGTCTACATCAAATTTTTACACTTTCTTTATATCTAGTTTCAAATATTGGTTATTATAGGTTCCATATATACTTTTTTAAGAGTAGTTTTCGTACTTCACTAGATTTCGCATCCTGATTCCTACCATACATAATTTTGGTTGTGCAGATGAGATTGTCTGTGGAGTAATATTCTTAATTCCATAATATATTTTGTATTTTACTTTCCAAAGAATGACTTACCGCAGTGTCCAGGAGTGACACACTTTCCAGTTTTTGTATCCAGAACGTAGTTTGGTTTGCATACACACCCTTTTGGAGGGCATTTTTGCTTACATGGTTGTTTTTCTCGTATAAGATTATCGCACGTAACAGGACATGGATCGGGACACGACACCATTTCGGAGTTAGGATCTGTACATCTCATTACTGGGACATTAAAAAAAACAGTAGGTACATTATTTAATATTTTACATATATTGTTTACAGAAATTTATGAAAAATAAATAAATATTATATTTTTTGTACACGATTGTTGATGATACGAGGAATGATTGAAATATTATTTATTATTTAACATTATCTATATATGGCTTAAACTTCGTATTCAAAATGATGATTTGATTCCAAGTGATCGACGAATCATTCGAAGGTGTATTGCAAAACATATTGGGAGTATCTGATGCATGCGTATACCTATTAAAAGGTTTTAATTCCTTGGATACGCATGCATTAGCATATAAGCCTTACTATCACATAACGAGTCCCTGAAATATGGCAAAGTTTAAATAGAAAAGAAATATGCAGTTTATTTATTTATTTAGGTTGATATGGTATACAACAGATGAAATACATAGTTTATAGACAGTTTATTTACAGACATAGTTTAATTACAGTTCAGTATTTGAAAGATTATGATCGTGATTTTGAATGGCCAAATCATGTTGGCGAAAATAATCTAATGAAATAATTTCATTTCGTATTATTAACTGCAAATAATGAAACACGCATCTAAGTTGGAGAATATTTTTATGTAATTTAGTAATTATTAAATAAAATTGAAAGCTTACTGCATTCTTCTTCAGGTACACACTTTCCTGTAGGGTCTTCATAATGCCCTAGATGACAGTAGCATCCTTCTATACATTCAGCCGTTGATGAAAAATGCTTTAAGAACAATTTCCAGGCACTACCAAACTTGAAGTAATCATCACAAGTCTTGGGACACAGCTGTGATCTACAAGCGTAAATGTGGTCTGGATTGGAGCAATTTGAAGACGGTGAGCCTAAAATAATATATAAAAAAACTATACAACTCAGCAAATGTCGTGATCCGTGAAACCGAGTAACAATCGTATGTATTTTTTTTTTATTAAATCACAAAGAATAAAGAGTATTTAAACGAAATTAACGCTAAGAGTGTTGAATACTCTCTTCATTTCCGAAAATTCTACTATTTATGATGTTAAAAACGACTATATCGTCAGCTACCGCGAGGTTGGCACACACGTATATTTGACTTATGTAAGTCATTTAAAGTAGGGTAAAGAATTGAGATCAAGACAAGATTAAGATCGAATTAAGTAGGTAGCCCATAAGCCCAGCTGTCTCTTTCGATTAAAAGTTAAGACTCTACCGTTGATTTACTTGACAAGTAGTTATTAGTTTGTATTAACCATTCTCTGAAGTTTTATTTTTGCTTGATTTAAGCTCCGCTGTGCCATAATTTCCAAGGACATCTGAGTGATCTCCGCTCACCGAATCACAAAAAACACATTTTTCTGAAATTATTATATTGAATATGCACACAAAAATTACAACATAACCACGGTTCATCTTGATATACAACAGCACTATTTAACATAATATGACGCTTCGCAATAAATTTATTTGAGCTTCTCTACAGTAATAAAAATAAAATGATATATGTACTAAACAATACATTTATATTTTCTTATTGTACTTAATCGTGAAAATGCAGTAATTATTTTACTTTTGTTTCCCGAGAATTTCTTATTAACCCTTTAAGGTTAGAGGGAAGAATACTTCCCAAAGATATTATCAAAATTTTCGAGGATTTCAGTCACCTACAATATTATGGTTTTTTTGCTATTATATGAGAATTTTTAACAATTTTTATAATATGGTGATATTTATTCTCTCAAAGTATTACATAGTTGCTAAAAAATATACCATGATGAATTTGAAAAATTATATGCCATTGTAGTATTTTATTACTGTTTATATTTTTTTTAATTTTTTGCATTGAAAAACCCTAAAACATAGTTACGTTTTGTATTGCTAACTATTCAAATAATTATTACAAGTCTAACTGTAGGCATTGTTAAAATAACTTTAAAAAAATATGTGATTCTGTTCTTTTATGGTCTAAAAAAAATGATTTTCAGTTATATTTTTTTCAAAACTTTTTACTTTTCTCTTTTTTTAATATAGGTAATTGTTCCATTTTGCCAATAAAATAGAGATGGATAATTAAAACTACTTGTGGAAAACTTACGTTCCTGAAAATGTTGATAAAATACACATTTAAATGGCTATTTTGTATTGATGTAGCATTTACGATTTTTAAATCATTTGTCAATAATTTAAAGGTATTAACTTTGGTAGGGGATGGAGGGGTAGGGGATATTTGAAGAGCTTTTCTGAAATTCAGAAAATATTAACCACAATTGGGGAAAAATCGATTGTGCATGGTTTAAGAATTATTTTAATTTATTTATAAAATCAGTAGGTATAATTTACATGTTGATATATTTTTCTATAATAATATATTTATTTATCATAATGTTATAAATAGTTCACCCCTTTTACAAAAGATAAAAACAGAACACTATTACCTTAGCTATTTATTTTTACCTGCATTTATCACGACTGCGGCCATTATTCATAGTTACTTACATAGGTACATCACGTTGCCACCAATATAAATATCATAATATACATTACTTAGGTATTTTATTTTTCCAACTCAGCAAACATACAGTTATGCGAAATATAATATTACAATTATATAAAATAAACACAATAAATAAATAAATCTGCTGAATTTTAAAATGCTGGTGCGCAGTAGGTATTATTCTGGTACCTACACTTATGTAAATATGCAAGCGAAACTTGGACAAGGTTGAAGAGGAATGAAAGCGAATTAAATGCTGTGGAGATGCGATCGCTGAGGAGAATATTTGGAAAAACATTGTGTGGTAGAGTGAGGAATGAGAATATTAGGAAAATGAACGGCTGCGAGAGGAGCGTTGTGGATAGAATACCTGTAAATAAATTGCGATAGTTTGGATATGGCGATAGGAACGCATGGAAGAGGAAAGGATATAGGTACTTGTCTGAAAAAAAGGGTGTGAGAAAACGCGAGAGAACTACGTGACTTGATCACGTAAATCAAATTCTCCCCGTCATCTGGAACCGACTCCCCGAGGACCTCCGTAAAAACCAATCGATAACAACGTTTCGGAGAAAGTTGAAGACATCGCTTTTCCAACATAGTTTCCCGCGTCTTTGAGATGGATGCTCCAACATACATAATTATAAAATGAAAAGATTGCATTGTAAAAGCATAAAAAATAAATTATAACATTAGTGTAATTTATCACACACGCCCGTCGATTTCTCTTACTAAATACGCGACCGTACTTCAGAATTTGATCCACGTGGTCAAGCTACGTAATTATTATCAGATGTCCTTGCTTTCTTACACCCCCTCTTTCAGATAATAATTACTATACATTCTTCGTTATCCTTTCATCAGCCATTCGCTTCTCATGTCTTAACAATCGCAATACAGTATTCCGAAGTTTCTAATTCTAAAATAAATTTACTATCTTGTTACAGTACCTATCATAATCTGTGACGAGGGTGACTTGTGTAACTTGTGTCGCTTGTGAGTCACTGAAGTTAAATAATAATAGGGGATGAAGAGAGGGGAGTAGAGAAGGATATAGATATATTTATGTGAATGAAAAAGAGACAGAGCTATTCCTTTACTAAACAGGCGGTATTATATTGTTATCCTGCTAAATAGTATTTCTGTTCCATGTTCTATCTATCCCAATTCCCATTCAACGTTAGTGTATTTTGTTCTGTCGTGAAGCGCGGGTACCGTCGGGCGGACAAACATTTGTTTGACACCATCAATAACGTCAGAAAAACAACAGTTATTGAATAATAGTAATACGTAGAATTCTGAGTGTTTTGTTATAAATATCGAATACAATATTATTATTCTAAATTTAAAACAAAAGCGTTCCATTTTTGAAAAATTGACAAAAGAAAAGAACATTGCAGTGATGTTTTGAATTGTTGTGTTGTTCTATTTCGTGTTGCTATTTGAGTGAATTATTTGTGGTTTTTTTCTCAATAGTTGATAACATTCCATAGGTAAGGCAATGTATCGATGCATAGACCACATTTTAGCAGATGTTTGCGATTTTTATGGTTTTGCGTGCGGATATTAGGAATATCGAAAGATTTAATCAATAATAATATGATTATGACAAGAAGAGTGTTTTTTTATTATTTTTAATATATATAATCACTAATGATTTTAATGTACAATTTATTTAAGTGTATAGATACATTTGATCATCATCGTACACCATTCAGAAACTGAAATTGTGTATATTTATAAGACTGATACATAAAATGTTTTGAAACGTTTCGTTTACTAACAACAGATGTCAGCTGGTGTAAGATGCAGGGTTGCCAAGTTTACGTATGTTTACGTTCTTTTGGTCCCATTTGGTAATCTACGTATTTTTGTTAGGAATGTACGTTCTTTTGTTCCAAATGTATAAATTCTCCTCCTACTGTGACCAGGTTTTAAAAATGGTGAAGGAATTTGAAATATTTAACGATCTCCTCGGACTTGTTAAGCAATATGTCAGAAAAGTAGTACATTCCAAAACTAAAATTCGTAGCTTTGACGAAAAGGCCAAAAATACGTAGGTTTGGAACAAAAGTTTTTAGTAATTTATAAATGAAACACATATCTAATTATTCCACTATTTTGCGAGCCGGCTTTCAAGAGCTTCCGCTCTCATCGTCAGGCAAAAGTAAAGTCATACATTGAAAGCCGGCTCACAAAAAAGTCGAACAACTCTGATATCGTGTTTCATTTATAAATTATTAATATGAACTTCCACCAAGAACCGTCGGTCGATAAATTAAACTTTTAAAGTTCGTAGATTAAGTCAAAAGTACGTACCTTGTTTCGGAACAAACATTCATAGATTATAAAGTGGGACCAAAAGTACGTAGATCTACATAAAAATACGTAGACTTGGCAACTCTGATACAGGGTAGGTAGATAGATTTGTTGGCATTCTATAATAAATGTTTATAATAATAATAATAATAATAATAATAATAATAATAATAATAATAATAGTTTATTAATCACAAATATCACTTACAATAATCGTACAATAAAATAATACATTTATTTATCCTAATACAATTACTCCCCAAAATTGAGCGTTGCTCGTGCTTTGGGGAGAAACTATATTATTATTCTGTTTTGTTTATTTTTTTACATCTGGTTAGTTTATACCTGTATATTGTACGGAATGTATTATACAATAATAACTTACTAATGATAGAATTACATAGTGTTGTACCTATGATAGTTGAAATAGTAAGAGTTTTAATAAAATCATCTCAATTTACGTTAGGTAGGTACTGCTGCTTACATTGATGCATGATCACAATAATCGGATAATAAAGTAATTTATTATGGTAGGTCATGGACAAAGTTGGCTGTGAGAATCTTCCTATTAGGACTTTCGAATATTTAAAAAGAAACATGAATATTCGTATAAATGCAGTGGAGATGCGATCGCTGAGAAGACTGGTTGGTAAAACGTTGCGTGATTGAAGAATGAGGATTTTAGAAGAATGAGCGGATGCAAGAAGAGTGTTGTGGACAGAATGCGTGTGAAAAAGTTACGAATGAACGAGGTAAGAATGACAAAAAGGATATACTTGTCTGAAAGAAGAGATGTGAGGAAGCGCGGGCGTTTGAGAACCACGTGGATCAAATTCTCAAGGACGGCCGTGTGTTGAGTAGGAGGAACAGACGTACTTGCATGAGAAATTGTATGAATGTGGAGGAAGCGAAGGAAGTGTGTAAGGATAGATCTATTTGGCGTTCCACTCTCTTTGCCTACATGGGACTTGGGACATGGCGTGAGGGTATAGTATAGTAATAAAGTATCTGGTATTATATTTAAGCTAATGAGTAGGTGCCTAGTTGTCATAGGAAATTTGCGCACTGAAAAAAGTTTACCTATTGTGGGTAAAAAATAATGTAAATATAGCTACCTAATTATTTTTTACAGAATAATTGTGTATACTAACACTTTTGTCTTTCTTATGTAATCACCAAATTAATTATCTAGCCAGTGCATGAATAATACATAGTTACCTACATAAATAAGTATAAATTATCAATGTATGTTGTACATACATAATATGTGTATAACACATTGTATTATGAATGGACTTTGTGCCTTCTGGGGGCCCGATCTATAATGATAATATTATGTCACAGGATGATTGCATAAACAGGCTTATTGTCGAATACCCAAGAATTTTTCATCGATCACGATAATAATTTCATAATTCACATATTAATTAAGGAGGTTTAAAATACAGGCATTATCAAGCATAATGACTTTAATAAGTTTTTCAATATTGTAAGAAAAGACTTAATTCTAAAGCAAATCATGCGCTGAATAGAGTAAACAGGAGAGCAATCATTAGTATTTGCACGAACGCTATATTCTATTGTATATAACAGAAGCAAGCTCGATCCGTGGCAGAAAGACTCCTTCAAGCAATGTGGATTCAGACCTGAGTTAAACGAAGCTGGTAAATGAAACTTCTGCATATTTCACTCGCACCTTGATATGGTCAAATAATTATTAATTAACTCAGAAAACATTTCCAAATTTCACATAAATAGTGATACATAGGATGATTTCAATGAACTTAGCTTAGACTTGTTAGAAAAAGATGATCTCCCAGCAATGTCTGAGATGGTGTTTTAGATTTATTGCTATTTTATAATAACTTATTTGGCGTTCCACTCTCTTTGCCTACATGGGACTTGGGACATGGCGTGAGGGTATAGTATAGTAATAAAGTATCTGGTATTATATTTAAGCTAATGAGTAGGTGCCTAGTTGTCATAGGAAATTTGCGCACTGAAAAAAGTTTACCTATTGTGGGTAAAAAATAATGTAAATATAGCTACCTAATTATTTTTTACAGAATAATTGTGTATACTAACACTTTTGTCTTTCTTATGTAATCACCAAATTAATTATCTAGCCAGTGCATGAATAATACATAGTTACCTACATATAAGTATAAATTATCAATGTATGTTGTACATACATAATATGTGTATAACACATTGTATTATGAATGGACTTTGTGCCTTCTGGGGGCCCGATCTATAATGATAATATTATGTCACAGGATGATTGCATAAACAGGCTTATTGTCGAATACCCAAGAATTTTTCATCGATCACGATAATAATTTCATAATTCACATATTAATTAAGGAGGTTTAAAATACAGGCATTATCAAGCATAATGACTTTAATAAGTTTTTCAATATTGTAAGAAAAGACTTAATTCTAAAGCAAATCATGCGCTGAATAGAGTAAACAGGAGAGCAATCATTAGTATTTGCACGAACGCTATATTCTATTGTATATAACAGAAGCAAGCTCGATCCGTGGCAGAAAGACTCCTTCAAGCAATGTGGATTCAGACCTGAGTTAAACGAAGCTGGTAAATGAAACTTCTGCATATTTCACTCGCACCTTGATATGGTCAAATAATTATTAATTAACTCAGAAAACATTTCCAAATTTCACATAAATAGTGATACATAGGATGATTTCAATGAACTTAGCTTAGACTTGTTAGAAAAAGATGATCTCCCAGCAATGTCTGAGATGGTGTTTTAGATTTATTGCTATTTTATAATAACTTACAACAGTAAATTTTTTTTTTCGATGATATTGACCGAAGGTACCTACTTGCTGGAAGTCCATTTCAAGATAAATTGAAAAAAATACAGTATGTAGTTAACTTCCAAATGACTATTAACTTCGCTTACTAGTATTCGGAGACTCTCGACTCCATCATCAGGCGATTAGAAAAAAGTGATCGAACGCTATATTCGCTTTTTTTTTTTAATCGCCGAGTCGTGAGTCTCCGAAACTAGTAAGCGAAGTTAATAAAGTTATTTGGAAGTAAACTACGTACCTACTGTGTTTTTTTTTTCAATTTATCTTGAAATTATTAATGTTTACCCAATCAACCGATTTTATGCATTTAACCAGGGTTTTTAGTGTAAAGACTGATTATATGGAACACACTACAACATGCCATTATGCGTGCGTACAAATACAATCTACCAATACTATTTACGTCAAACAAGATACATTTAATTATATTATTATTATCATCGTTATTGGAGATGATATGGACATTTGGCTAATATCCGGTATCCAGATTATCCGGCCAGGATTTATTATGCGACTGGAAACTGAAAATTCGGTTAATTCATTCATTCATATCATCACAGCATTTCTCACAAGTGTGGCAGCCAACGGACTTATTGTATGTAGCAAATCGTCGTTGCATATTCAAAATGAGGTATGTGCGAACATCTTTATTTAGGCATACCTACCTACTCTTTAAAACTGTTCATTAAGGCATTAAAATTGTTGTTTGGTCTTTTTATTGGCATGTGATATTATTCTTAAAATATTTAATTTCAAATATATTTTGAACTACTCCAGATTGATCATTCCAATTGATCACACTCATCCAATACAACCTATTTGATCAATTGGAATGATTAATCTGGAGTAGTTCAAAATATATTTGACGTCTACACCTCTAGTAAGTAAAAAAATCCAGTTCCCGACATCGAATTGTGTCAAAAAATTCATAACATAAATTTAATTTTAATATTTGATAGGTACTAAGAATCATTTTATAAAATGGTTATGATGTCATTATGAGCAGTTTACTCTAAAAATGTCAAAACATTTATTAATTTACATTCCTCATTTTGAATATAAAACGACGAAATATGCAAGTTGTCCTCTACTAGCTAATAAAACTTAAGACATCCAGGATGGTCGGCATACCTCATCCTAAAATTGTAGATGTTACTTGCCACACACGTAGGCTCATTTTTCTCTTTCTTCTTTCTGTTTTTTTTTTGTTGTTAAGATATATCTGGGTTTTTGTTACCTACCCAAATACAACCTTGTCCGTCTTTCACAGTAAGCTAAAAGCTTGTGTCTTGAAAGGGGAATTTGCCGGCACCTGGGATCGAACCGCGCACCTCTTGTACATGAAGCCGAGACTCTGCCTCCAGGCTTCCGACGAACTGATTGATGAATCCAATGATGAAGCATTGCACCCAATATAATATGAGTGATGCTGACACGTGAGGTCTTATGATAAAATTATTGTACGTACTCCTATTAAAAATGAAAATAAATGAAGAAATTAATAAATAATTCTAAAGTCTGTACGTTCACAGAGTTAATATTAATAATGATGATATTTTATTTAATTACAAAACACAGTTAATTTTTCACTTTAATTTATTTGAAATCTCGAGTATCTACTTTCGTCAATGTAGGTAGATTGACATTTTCAAGAGTTCTCGTTATCGAAAAACAGTAAATAAAACAAGCGTTTTATTCTACTATAGGTACAATAGTAGAATAAAACATTTGTTTTATTTATTTCGCTATGGAATTCTACTACCGAAACACCGACACAGTGAATAAAGTTCCCATTATATACATTTACGAAAGTACTCGAATTTCAAATAAATTTAAGTGAAAAATTAACTGTGTTTTCATCAAATTAACAAATCACTATATTTTCAGTAGGTAGATGAATATCCGGTTTAGGTAAAGACCTCTCCCAATATCCGGTATCCGTACAAATATTGTTGTTCGTTTCGTTAATAAATACATATATCGTATATAATAATGTAATATACTAAGTAACAATATGTTGATTCAACACATTCATGAAAATATAATTGTAAACAAAACAACGTCCGTAATATTATTAAATATAATAGTAGACAAGACTCCTTATACACTCCCACTATTCAATAATATACCTAGTTAAAAATGTAGATATATCATATATAATATTATAATCATTTAGTATACAGAACTCGTTATTATCGCTTCAAATAAACAAACTAGCCAGGCTTCAGTTCAGAATACATCAGACAGAGTCGAACAATACTCACTCTACGGTAGACGTTGACATCGCAGTATCGCGTCTATATAACACTCGCAAATCTACACGAAACAAAACAAAAATAATCGCAAACATCTGGTACATTAATGCTAATATCACACAAATAATATTAAAAAAAAAAGACTTCTGTTTTATAATATCTAAAATTTAATTTCCCACCATTTTGTCAGTTGCAGAAATGTCAAATTTAAAAAACATGTTCTCATTCACCCGCCTAATTTCAAAAAACGAACGATGTGGAAAAGTGTTCTATAGCAGCAGTAATGGTAGTGGTGTTGTTTTCAAATTGAATGGCGGGAGATTGCCAGTAGTGAAAAATAGAAAAGTTGTCAATTATTATTATTGTGAAAATGTGAATAATTTTGTGCATAAAAAATGTATGTCTTCCGCTACATCTGCCTCCAAATGGGCTGGTCCCATAACAGAAGATCTCATTTTGTATTCTCCTCATGGTAAAGTGAGCAACCCTGATAAAACAGTCAACGAATATATTTTTGAAAATCACAAGCGATATGCAGACAAACCAGCTATAGTAAGTATCAATACATAAATCAATAAGTTACTTTAATATTGCATGCTTATACTTTATAAATTATGTATAAATCCATTTGAAAACAACCAGAAAAGGGAAAATCGTTACTCTGCGTTTTTTATTAAAAATATCAATGGTGATATTTGTTGTCTTCGTTCTGATTTGATAATGCGAATATAAATAATTTTCAATTTTGGAACTGTAACTTTGAGGCAATATTTAATACTTTTTCGATAGATACCGATGATCAAAAATACTTTTTAAATTAGACAGTTTTGTATTTAAACTATACATATTTTTTAGTTATCTCGATATGTTGACAATAATTTTTTGTAAAGTTCTATTTTTATTAAAAATCACCCGCATCACGATAGAAAAATGCCTGAAAAAAAAACTACAAAAGTAAATAAAATAATACATGTTTGAAAGTCTCAAAATATCAGGCAATTAGCAGAGAAAATTAAAAAAAAAAAATCTAAGACATTTATCTACATGGTCTGGTTGTCCTGAAATGGATAACGTCAATATATTATTTATATTTGCACGTAAAATTTCTTCCCTCACGTCGGCAGATTCTCAATTTATTGTAGAAATTTGAACAATTTAAAACCACCTTACATATTACTTAGTCCAACTTATAGGGAAAAGGGCAGCTTCCCACTTCGATGCCAGTCTTCCTTTTTTTTTAAAAAACATGTGCTAATTATTCCTGCTTTTCTACTACGTTCTATATCCTAAGGTGGCACCCCTGGGTACCCCCATTTGACAAAAACATGTGACATTTATAATGAATAATAATTTTAGTTAAATATATAATCATAACAACGATAATTTTTGTTTGTCAGTGACGTATCAATTGAATAGTCGTAACAGTTGAAATAGTAGGAAGTTATCTATTATTTATATAACAGTTATCTTCAAAATAGTGTGACAAATGTTTGTTTATGTTTCCTGCTTTATTATTAATTTCATTTTATTTCGATGTTTTTTAATGTTTAATTTTTACTTAATTCATAAAAAAAATGAGTAGGTACCTAGTACATATATAATAATAACAATTTAATGTACATCTGTTGTTTGCTGTTGGGTTGCTCCTGACATCTTGATGTAGCTTGGTTCGATTTTTGAGAGTACTTTGGTGTTCTTTGGGTTTTTTTCCGGTAGCTAGCTGGCCTAGTCCTGCGGCTGACTCAGTGAATAATTAAACTGTAATAGGGTGCGTATATATATAATGAGTTACAATCCACTGGATTGGTCTGCAACGAGTTTTGACTTTCTTCTCCATTCCTCCCTATTCTCAGCCAGTCTTTTCAGCTCTACGTATAAGCCACAATTCATGTCCGTCTTCAGTTGATCCATATACGCATCTCTTGGTCGGCCTCTGCCATTTGTCCCCTCGGTCTTACTCTCCGCAATGGCGATGAGTAGTCCTGGGTGCCTGATGTTGTGGCCAATCCAGTTAGCTCGTTGTTGGCTGATTCTCTTAAGAAGTTGCCTTTTTTCGCCTACCCTGATTTGTTCCCAATTTCGTTTAATTTTAATTTAATACATGAAACTACCACATAAGGCTCAGAAAAGATAACGTCACCTTATTCGGCAGTGCCCCGGACGAGACTTGAACCCTCAACCCATCCTTTACGCGAGGTCTGCTGTGTCCAATTAAGCTTCCGGCTGACATTCGATTTTATTGTTTACCATATAAATGTATTTGATATGCCTGTTGGTATGTGTTTGCCCTCAATAAATGAAATAAAAATATCCAGTGATACTGAGTACCCGTACGGGTGTTTAAGAGTAAATATATGAAGTACCTATATGTTCACTTTATTATTATAAACTAGCTGGCCCAGCGAACTTCGTACCGCCTAAGAATCAATGAATGATTACATACATACATCTTCTTCCCCTTGTCCTAGTTCGGTCGGGGGCCCATTGCCCCTAGGTATCTCCTCCAGAGATCCCTGTCCGCCGCTGCTTCCAGGACCTCTGGCCACTCCAAACCAAGCCTTTCAACACACAGATTCGACACCTGCCCTTGCCAGCTTCTTCTAGGGCGGCCCAAAGATCTACTGCCCTCTCCTACAGACTTTATGAATGATTAATATTATTAATCTCTTTACAAACTCCCGTAATTGTCCAAATGTGTCATCGTAGGTATAGTGTAAAAAATAAAATTCATTTGGAACTTTCACAGTTTAGCGGCCCCACCCGTTGTCGAGTACCTACTTTTTTCCATATAAAAAGTAATATTTTCGAAATTTGAGGAAATTGTTGCCATATATGTTGCAACTTTGAAGGAGACCCACCGTCCACCCGGATAGCTCAGAAGTCTGGGGACTTCCATTTATCCGATAAAATTTCTACACTAACAAATTTGTCCACACAAGAGGTGCCATGATGGGCAGTCTGAAGGACTGGCCGGCCAAAGCCCCCACGTGTGGAATCTTTTGACTACACTCCTTCGATGTCCCTCTAGCCGAGAGAAGCATATACATACGTAAAATATATCAACAATAAAAGAATTTCCAGCTAAATACATAAGCATAAAAAAAAAACAATATAAAATATACACATTCATATACATATATACACATTGGTACAGAGCGCCGAGCTGAGGTGTCCAGAAACATTAATTGGGTATTTAAGACGGCAAACCGAGGGCCGCCGATGCCGGGGCCATCGATGAAAACGCTTCCCTCCCCAAAGGGACATCCCACCCAGACCAAAGACTCTCCACCAAGGGAGACATATGTTGCAACTATGAAACTTGAGCGGCCCCACCCGTTGTCGAGTAATATGTACGAAACATTAGGAAATTAATATTCGACGTAGATTTTTTTTGCCGGCATTTAAAATAATTCTTCATATGGCAACAATTTCATCCAGTTTCAAAAATAATACTTTTTCTATGGAAAAAAAGTACTCGACAACGGGTGGGGCCGCTTAACTGCGAAAATTCCATTCATTTTTTTACATAGACAATTCACACACATCGAGCTAGTCCCAACCTAAGATGAATCTTGTATTATGGGTACTAACGCGACGATACACACGTATACAATGCACTATACATTACATAATATGTAACACCCAGACCCAGGACAATTTGAAAAAGGTCATTCTTCACTTTGCACTGGCCGATAATCGAACCCGGGACCTCGTGACTCAAAGGCAAAAGTGCTACCTCCGCGCCCCACCTGGCGACATGAACAATTTATATTGGATAATTAACTTAACTCAGATTTGTTTATAAATTATCTGCTGTACGTAATATAATTATGTAGGTTTAAACCTATTTATTTAAAATTTATAAAAATTCTTTCCATGATTTTTCCAAAATTGAAATATCAGAACCACAGTTATTGAATTGTGTGGATAACGATTCTAATTTGAAAATATATACAAAAAATATTCTGTAAATAGGCCAATCTGTGAAAAAAACTTCATCGTTGATTTTGTATAATTCTCCATATTGCATTTTTATTGAAATTAAAAATGTATAGCGTAAATAATTTTCTTCGTAATTTTTCTTCTCTGCCTACAAATTTCACAACACAATCTTCAACAGAACTACATGAACACATTCTTATTTTCATCTTTAATAGCACAATTTATGGTTCAATAATAGTTTTCCATCTGCAATAATAAAATACAATTTCAAATATAATCTGTTCACGTCCACATTTATGTGACAGATTATAGTAAAAAAATATTAATTCATCAGTTTGACACACCATTTTCATATTGATTATAGTAATTTGATTCTTAATACAGCAAAACATAAGGATTATTTTAGCGCAATGCAACAGGCGACGTCGGAGCGCTTAAAGCGCCATAACTCTCCATATTGTTTTTATTTTTGAAATTAAAAATGTATGGCGTAAATAATTTTCTTTGTATTTTTTCTTACTGTGAATTTGTAAGATGTTTTAATAGCCTATAGTTTATTCCGGGCGGAGAAGAATCCAACAAATCAGAGATCATTCAAATCGGTACAGCCATTCTTGAGTTATAAGTGTTGTAACACACACGAGTTCCTTTTATATACTGTATTAGATGAAATAAAAATATCCAGTGATACTGAGTACCCGTACGGGTGTTTAAGAGTAAATATATGAAGTACCTATATGTTCACTTTATTATTATAAATGAAATAAAAATATCCAGTGATACTGAGTACCCGTACGGGTGTTTAAGAGTAAATATATGAAGTACCTATATGTTCACTTTATTATTATAATTTTATTGTTTACCATATAAATGTATTTGATATGCCTGTTGGTATGTGTTTGCCCTCAATAAATGAAATAAAAATATCCAGTGATACTGAGTACCCGTACGGGTGTTTAAGAGTAAATATATGAAGTACCTATATGTTCACTTTATTATTATAATTTTCAACATATCTACATATTATTACGTTTTGCTTATATAAGTTTTAACACTGTATAATATACTGAATGTATTATTTATAGATTCATACCATTTTTATCAAAACATTTGCGGTCATTGCCATTGTTTTTATTGTATCAGCCACATAATATTATTATTATTATCTCAAAGTTTTTGTCTATGCTTTAAATCAGCGTTTCTTAATATTGACGACAGCGTCCTTTTGTGAGTGCTAAAGGGAGACGCTGAGACAATATAGGAGGACGGTGGAAAATAAATTGAAAGTTGCAAGTTATAAAGAATATGGGTATATATATCCCATGTTTTTTTAATTAGTATATAAGGATAGATCAATATGGCGTTTCGTTCTCTCTGCCTATCCCACCTGAAACACGGTGTGAGGGTATAGATATGTAAATAAATCGATAATAAGCTTTTTGGAGCTTTTTAGTCCTTTGAGGGCACTACAACTTAGTTATCCCTCAGAATAGACGGTGGTCAAAGAAAGTTTGAGAATGTACGCTCTATATTATTTATTTATCGTGTCGAAACCCACAGAAAAAACCCATCAAACTGATCTCCAGTACTGCGCAAAACGCACAGCAGGTGGAGATGCGTCAAAAATATCCTCCATAGTGCAATGAACGCTCTAGATAGATATCTTGGCATATACTATTTTGCATATTATGTAGCAGGGATGTTGCGAATATCCGCATCCGCATCCGCAAATGCGGAGCTTCCGCATGTATTTGGACATCCGCATCCGCAATAATCGATGCGGATGTTCATGCGGATGCGGATGTAAGACAATTTGGAAAAGAAAGAAATGGGGCGGGGCCGGCGAATGGCGCGTGCCGTTCGCACTTGACATTAACCAATGGGAACGAAAAAATTGGTGACAAGATCCGACACGTTTTTATTTTTGCCGGATTTATTTTATTTTTGCAAATAACAAAAAAGAAAAAAAATATATCGCCAAAAAATCCATAATATTATTGTAGCAACAATTTCGTCACATATTTGACAGTGGGGCCTACCAATTAAGATTTCCTACTTTTTTCTATAACATCTTAAACATCCGCATCCGCGGATGTGAGCTTTCAAAAATCCGCATCCGCATTCACATCCGCGGATGTGTAAAAATCGACATCCGCAACATCCCTGTTATGTAGGTAGGTAGTATGTATATTATTATACTATACGAATATAATTGAATCGGTCATTTGAGAAACAACATAAGTCAGTTAATACAAACTTTTCAGAAATCACAAAAAACTATTTTTTATAAAATTTTGAATGAAATGTTGATATCTATCAAATTAAAATGATACTTACAGTGTATTCTTTTATTATAAACCTTTGTTTTATGTCAAAATATTAATATGTTATTTGTATATTAATTTGTTAATTTAAAACCTTTGACTTATGTTGTTTCTCAAATGAACACCATTTCAGGGAAAAAAATCAACATTTTCATCCCAGATTATTTATTAAACAACCAAAAATCACTATTTTTCACCATTTTCACCCACGTTGGTGGTTGGTCAGCTGTGAATCGACACGATTTTTTTTAGTGTAGTAACAACATTAGTCACTGACTTGTGTTGTTTTTCTATTGACTGGTCAAGTGAATCAGGTCATTTTGTATCAAATAGGTAAAAATTACGTGGTTTCTTAATGAAATAACGTGCGTTTCATTAAAAAGGACCCAAATCCAAAAAAAATATCATTTTCGCTAAAAACCTGTCTTATGTTGTTTCTCAAATGACTGATTCAATTATTATAAATGTATTTCGCCATATTGTTTTCTACTATCCGTTGGTCTACTGTGTCTGTCTGAACTCTGAACACCACAACACTTTATCATCTGCGTTTTTTTCTTCTTTGAAATAAATTCAATTCGTAAGTCGGCTTCGCTAGGATATTTTTTGTTTTTTTTTATCCATCTATCCCATCACGTCATCTTACACAAGTGGGACATTCAGCGGACAAGCTAATGATATGGACATGCTTGCCGTTCTCTTCGTGCCAATAAAGTTATGTAATTCAGAATGAGTGTTAACATTTACCCCATAGAGTCCACGATAAACAACAAATCTTCGAATATCCAGAAAAAGGCAGGTAGGTACATATTCGTAAAAGATCACGTATTAAGACATTTAACATAGCTGCAGTTCAGCGATGAGGAATGCCACTTATCTTGAATGTCTTAACTATTGTTGGCTCGGAGAGGACAGCTTGCTTGTTTATTAAATGTCGTTGATCCGCTCTCTACCCCACTCATCATAATGTTAGTATGTAAAATTAGTCATGCAAGTAAAATCATGTAAAACCATCAACGATAATAAAAACACAAGAATTAAATAATTAGGTATTCAAGTTGGAAAAAAAATATCGCGGCATATCCCACAAGTGGGGTAACCAGCAGACCAGCTGCATGTAAGAAACATGCAAGCTGTCCTCTTCGTGCCAATATAAAATCAAGACATTCAGGATGGGTGGCAAACCTCATCGCTGAATTTAAGATGTACAATGTCTTAATTTTTTCGAATACCTGCCTTTTACAGGACACTCGAAAACTTACGGAGAAGAGTGGGAGACCAATTCTTTACCGGGTGCTCCACGGGATAAAAAAAATGTAAAACTTTTATACACTCGTAATATTTAACGCAGGTACCTGTAAAACATATTAATATAATATCATAAGTGATGAGGTATATTGCAAACTTTCATGAAAGTCTTATGACATGAAGAGAATGACATGTATGCTAATTACAAACAGTTAGTTCATTGGCTGCTATCCCTCTTGTGGGAGATGCTGTGATAGAATGTACATGAAAGTATATTCATTCAATTAAAACTCACCCACTCGTTTATGAGTAATCAGGATTCGGGCATAATTATACGAGTATTTATTAGTAGAAAGTGTCTAATTCTTCAGATAATTATTTTGATAAATGCATTCCTATAATAATACCCTATGCCAGTGGTTCCCAAAGTTGACTGGTCTTCGACCCATCTAACAAAAATTTCCAATCTTGGGACCCACCTTTTAGCTGTCTTAGAGGAAAGAGGTCATAAATATTGGTAATGCTCAGATTCTCTAGCAGCGAGTCATGGAACTACTTAATGCTCAGGGCCCACTCAATATTCGGTCGCGACCCATAGTTTGGGAAACACTGCCCTATGCTATTATTTATTTACGTATCTTCCCATAATGAAAGCTATGACAGATTAGATACATTGAGTGACAGTGCATTAATGTTGCTAATTATTACTTATGAGTGGTAATGTTTGTATGTAATTATGTACACACTTTCACTAAACAATTAGTATTTGCGAATATCCCATCATGAATCAGATACTTACCATGTGATACATTTTGATATAAAAAATTGACTTATAGGGTATTCACACTTGTTCACTTTCAGTGATCACTCTAGATCAGTGTTTTCCCAAAGTGAGCATCACGCCTCGGAGGTGGGGCACCGCGCTTCCACATATTTTTGAAAATGTACCATCTGTTTTATCAAAAAAGGCCGGTGGGGCATACGACTTTTGAAAAGACTATGGTGGGGCATGGAATAAAGAAGGTTGTGAAACGCTGCTCTAGATGATCCTCCAAAATGAAAAGGTGTGAACAGACGAGATGAAAACCGAGGAATCACGAAGTTTGACGAAGTCCTATATCACTTTGAAAGTCTGGCGACAAGAGAGAGTATAAATTTGGAGTGTAATAATAATAATTTGGTATTGATGGCTGAAAGGGAAAGTGATCTACAGCGAATGATGACGTGTGTGTATGAAAATTGTGCGATTAATGGATTGAGAATGAATGCAAAAAAGACAAAAATTATGGTGTTTGAAAGAGGAAGTGAGAGAACAGTATGCCAGGTGATGATTGACAACGAAGTGTTAGAGCAAGTTGACGAATGTGTGTACTTAGGTAGTTTGTTCACGAGAGATGGGAAGTGTGAAAGCGATATTGAAAGGAGAAAAGTTGCTGGCAATAAGGTAAATGGTGCAATCCGACCAATATTTGCAAATAGAAATATATCCACCACAGCTAAAAGGTTGGTGCACTCTGCTATCTTAGTGCCAACACTTATGTATGCAAGTGAGACGTGGACATGGTTAAAGAAGGATGAAAGTGGCATAAATGCAGTGGAAATGAGATCGTTGAGAAGGATGTGTGGTAAAAGTCTGAGAGATCGTGTGCGTAACATTGATATACGAAAGGAATGTGGAATGAAAGTTGGTGTAATAACAAGGATGAATGTAAATAAGTTAAGATGATTTGGGCACGTGGAAAGAATGAATGAGGACAGAATGACTAAGAAGATATATTTGTCTGAGAGGAATGGTGCTCGGAGACGTGGACGTCCGAGGATTAAATGGCAAGATCATTTAAATCAAATCCTACAGGACGGTCACGTGTTGAGCACATTGAACAGGAGAGCATGCATGAGGAATTGTATGACAGTGACGGAAGCGAAAGATGTATGCAAAGATAGAAGGAAGTGGCGCTCGATCCTTTCTGCCTACCCCGCGAGGGAAGCGGCGTGATGGTATGTATGTATATAATAATAATAGTAAAAAAACATTATTGCACAAAAAAATCCACATTAGTAAATAAAAATGGCAAAATTTAAACTAGCCTGTAAAGGAGTACCAACGCACCGGTGCGTGCAAAAAATATTATGGGATCTGGAGTACGCACGCACCGGTGCGTTTGATCCAGTAATATTTAGGTATTCCCGCCAAATTCGTCAATTTCATCATTGGTCCAATCTGTCGGATGTACTTTACCAATCACAAGGAAAAAAATCAAAAATAGGCGTGTTTAGACCTTATTTATCGCCTGTACAAAATGTCACGTGACCGCCGCTTGAAATACCTAGCCGTCACTCGCGGTTGCAAACCATTTTGCTGCGTGCGTTCGTGCGCTATGGGTGTTATTTTATGGAGTGTTTTGTGATTTTTTTTTTACTTTTTGTGCTAATTCTGGACAATTTAATTAGTTTTTAGTACCTTCATAAGTTTTTGTTAAAAACAAATAAAAATAAATATTTTTAATAATAATAAATATTCCTATGTTGAACAATGTACAAGGGATGTAAGAAAGTAGTTAAGGTACTGATAAAGGAAAAAAAGAAATTATTGGATGAGGAAGAGTGTAAGAAATTGTCGGAAGGTGTGAAAGGAAATATGAAAATGTTTTGGAAAGAAGTTAAGCGTAAAAGAAGCAACAATGAGATGAATAGTATGAATGCAATTCGAAATAAAGAGGGATGTATGCTGATGAATGGTGTTGACGTTGTGAATAGATGGAAAGAATATTTTGAGGAGCTGTTTGAAAGTGGAGGCGAATATCCAAGCCAGAGTAGTGAAAGGGAAAATGCGAATGAAACAAGGGATGAAGAAATAACTATGGATGAGGTTAAGAATGCATTGAAGAAAGCGAAGAATGGCAAAGCGGTTGGGTATGATATGATCTCTACGGAATTCATCAGTCTGAGTGGGCTGAGGACTCTCGAATGGTGTCATGCACTCTTTAACCAGTGTTGGAGGGAAGGTTGCACGCCAGAAGACTGGCGAAAAGCTGTGATATGCCCTCTATACAAAGGAAAGGGGTCAAGACTAGAATGCGGGAGTTATCGGGCTATCAGTCTGCTGAGCTCGGTGGGGAAACTGTATGCAAGAATATTGATTGAAAGAGTTCGAAAAGTGACTGAGACGAATGTATGGGATGTGCAAGGTGCCTTTCAGAGTGGTAGAGGATGTGTGGACCAGATCTTCTCCCTGCGAATAGTGACAGAGAAGCTCCTGGAGAAACACCAGAAGCTTTTCTGCGCGTTTGTTGATCTAGAAAAGGCTTATGATAGAGTAGATCGTGAGAAAATGTGGCAAGTACTATCAATGTGTGGGGTGAGTGTTCGGCTAATTCACGCCATTGCGTCCCTATATACAGGAAGTTCTGCGTGTGTTAGAGTGAACAATAACCTGTCGGAATGGTTCACACTGACAAAAGGAGTAAAACAAGGGTGCGTGATGTCGCCATGGCTTTTTAACCTATACATTGATCATTGTATTCGTCCATTGAAAGAAATGAATGTAGGTGTTGATATGAATGGGATGAATGTAAGAGCGTTAATGTTTGCCGATGATTTGGTATTGATGGCTGAAAGGGAAAGTGATCTACAGCGAATGATGACGTGTGTGTATGAAAATTGTGCGATTAATGGATTGAGAATGAATGCATAAAAGACAAAAATTATGGTGTTTGAAAGAGGAAGTGAGAGAACAGTATGCCAGATAATGATTGACAACGAAGTGTTAGAGCAAGTTGACGAATGTGTGTACTTAGGTAGTTTGTTCACGAGAGATGGGAAGTGTGAAAGCGATATTGAAAGGAGAAAAGCTGCTGGCAATAAGGTAAATGGTGCAATCCGACCAATAATTGCTAATAGAAACATATCCACCACAGCTAAAAGGTTGGTGCACTCTGCTATCTTAGTGCCAACACTTATGTATGCAACCGAGACGTGGACATGGTTAAAGAAGGATGAAAGTGGCATAAATGCAGTGGAAATGAGATCGTTGAGAAGGATGTGTGGTAAAAGTCTGAGAGATCGTGTGCGTAACAGTGATATACGAAAGGAATGTGGAATGAAAGTTGGTGTAATAACAAGGATGAATGTAAATAAGTTAAGATGGTTTGGACACGTTGAAAGAATGAATGAGGACAGAATGACTAAAAAGATATATTTGGCTGAGAGGAATGGTGCTCGGAGACGTGGACGTCCGAGGATTAAATGGCAAGATCATTTAAATCAAATCCTACAGGACGGTCACGTGTTGAGCACATTGAACAGGAGAGCATGCATGAGGAATTGTATGAAAGTGACGGAAGCGAAAGATGTATGCAAGGATAGAAGGAAGTGGCGCTCGATCCTTTCTGCCTACCCCGCGAGGGAAGCGGCGTGATGGTATGTATGTATGTATGTATGTTGAACCCATTGTTGACAATACCGGAGCAGACATGACGTATCAAAATTGTTTTTGTTGTATAACTCCGTTATTATTAATTTTTGAGAGTTGGTTCCTTATAAACATTTATTCTAAGGATCATTTTCTATAACATGCAATAAAAAAATATTCAAAAAGTGAAAGTTGAATTAATTCACTCTGCCATACACTTTTATTTTTTCTTTATTCACTCACGGACAGGCTAGGCAAATAAATTTGTGCAATGGGCGAGTTTATTGCAGAAGCGCGATATCTTCCAACTAACCCATAAGTGTAAGGGAAATTATCAAATCCTGATATCCGAGAGAAGGGGTCTTCACTTTTATTTTTTCATTGTTAACAATCAACGTCTCTTCCGCAGCGGACGCGGTAAAATATTATCAATAACGTTGACCAGTCCGCGGCGATAAAAAGGTCGGAGACCACTGATCTAGGTGATAAAATCACTTTAATACTACATATATTTGTATATTAACTTTATTGTTTTTCTTCTTTTCGTTATTTATTAATTTATTTATGAACTCATTTTCTGTTCATGGTGCTCGCTGTTGGAACAGTTTGCCCTCCATGATAAGGTTGTTCCCCACTCTTCGCGCTTTTTAGCTGGCGGTCGAAGACCACTTTATCACTCAAAATATGGCATGTGTTTCTTAGTCCCTTTCCCTACCTATTCTTCTCCATTGTACCTTCCTCCTCTTTTCCTTCCTTTTAAGATTTTTTTGTGAAAGTTACGTGGAATTGGATTAGTTGGAAGAAATTGTGCCTCTGCGATAAACGCACCCTCTGTATATTGATTGTATATTTGTTTTAAATGTATTTTTGTGTAAATTTGCTCATGATTAATATAATTATGACAGTTTCATGTGTAGGTATGTACAAAAGTAAAGAATAAATAAATAAAAAGTTAGAAATTTCTTGTAAACACTTGAAATAATCAATATACTTGAAGCAACTGATAAGGGATGTAATATTAAGTAGTGACACCATTTTCAGTGAATTTTTAAAGGCCTTGTGTGTCAGATTTTCGTATAGGTGTTTATTATTTATTCTTCATTTTATTTATAATAATATGATAATATTTACATTTATTACTCTGATATGAGACGGTATAAATTATATAGTCTTATTATTTGAATTTTCAATGATAAGAGAGGAACAGAGGCTCGACTATGTATAGAAGTGACATTATTATTTACAAGGTTATTGACCGAATACATTTATTAGGATTATATATGTACATTATGTATATCTATTCCTAGTATATAAAACAAAATTATTCTGATATAAATTACTCCATTCACTGTCTTTGTATGTAAATGGTTTAGTAAATATATTTGCCACTTTAATTAAGTTTATATACCTATACCCGCCCAAATCTGTGTATTCACATATATTATTACATAGTTTAAAACTTTATACGGACTTTTATAATACGATATTTGTAGAATTCTTCTTCTTGTTATATTACACGGCAATGCGTCCGAATCGAGAATATCTGTATGATTCGATCAAGAAATTTAATATAATTTGCCTAATTTTTTTTCTGTATTTTTATATTTCCCTGTAATTTTTGTCTAAACCATCGTGATTATTTGCAGATTAATATTATTACTAACAACAAGGGGATTCTTACAAGGATTCCCAGAAGAAAACTAACAATATCCAGACTATAATATAACTTCAATTTTCCTTATACACTCCGCAAATGTCACGTCAAAGATTTCAATATATACACTCAGATCATTAAACATTTCAACAGCCCTTCCTTCTAGGTACTTTGTCAATGGGGTATCCTGTGAAAGCTTACTTACACTTACTGGATTACGTGTGGAGCTTTATGTCTGCGAAACATAAATCTCTGTATTAGTATTAATTCTATTTGCAAGAAAGTTTTCAAGAGCTTCCGGTATCATCGTCAGGTAAATGGATAGTCAAATTGTTTGCTGTATAGTATGTTTCGGTCTATAAGATCATTTTCAAACTCAAATGTTATTTCGTAATATATAATATTAAAATACAACAAATCATCTGGCTACATAATATTTAATAATTTATATATAATTTAATTGAGTTCGTCGGTAGCCTGGAGGTAGAGTCTCGGCCTTGTGAACTCCGCGGTTCGATCCCAGGTGCCGGCAAACTCCCCTTTCACGACACAAGCTTTTAGCTTAGTGTGAAAGGTGTATAAGGTTGTATTTGGGTTTATAACAAAACCCAGATATATCTTTAAAAAAAAAAAACAAAAAAAAATGAAAAACACTTATATTTTCGCCCACTTCAATGGGCATTGAAGTGGGCGAAAACGTTGGAGTTTAAATAAATATAGTGAAAATATAACAGTGTTTTTAATTATTTATAAATTATTTCATATGAATTTTCACAGTGTAAACACAAACACCCTTCAACAATACATAATATTTCATTGCATAGAGGGCGAGTTAAAGTTATAAAAGTCATTTCTCTGATTCATTTTAATAACAATCACAAGATGGAGCACAACATGATATTGTACATACGATTAAATTAAAGATGGATAGATCTGTACTTGTGCAGTATATTGTTTAGTTATCAATATAATATTCTATCGATTTCTTTGTCAACTGTCAGTGAGTACAAACACAATTGCTCTTACTAATAATTTATCAAAGGTACAAAGGGTATCTCGCTTACTCAATAATACAATATTACTAATAGTTTTAACATACTAACATACATAAATCATAGATATGTAATGGAATATCGAGTAAGCAGATTATTATTTTATCATTATTGATAAGATATCTAACGCAAAATGATGTTGTATACAATGAAATAGTAATAAATTCATAAACTCATTTTGTTGAGATTAATCTGATTGTTTTATGAATAGGTACAGGTGGCAAATATTCATAAAGTATCCAACATGCAGTACCCATAATAGGTATCCCAGAACAATTCCTACATTTGAAGTTGTCATTGGGGTAAGAATATCGGGAGCTTCGGTATATCACCCGGTAGCTTAATTGGACAAATTATATCTCGCGAAAAGGATGGTTAGCGGGCTCAAGTTCCGTTCGGACTACTCCCGAATAAGGTGACGTTGTCTTTTCTAAGCCTTATACGGTTGTTTCTTGCGTTAAATTTATATCCATAAATTGTTAAAATAAGATTAAAATTTCGGTTAATTTACATGTTTTAACTTGTAGTAAAAGAGATCTCCTATTCTTTGCCCTTAATTTTCCCTGTTCATAAAATAGTAGGAATTCCACATCTTCAATTCGACGATGAGATATATCTCTCGGGATGGCATGCCACCTATCCTGAAAGTATTATATGTGTATGTTTAGACCGAGAGGATAACCATAATGGCATCTTTATAAGTCCCATGGCTAGTAGACCAATAGCGTGTAAATAATGTGGTGTTCTCACTTTGGCGAATATCGCCAGTCATTTGAACCGTGTGAACAAAATGACAGCTAGTCTGAAACGATAAAAACCAGTAGAAACGATATCGTCTCGAGTTGACCACCTTCCAACTTTTTCTCTGGTTGAACGATTTGCGCATGCGTAGATGTGCGCAGCGTCCGTAAAAACTATCTAACCTATAAATTTTATAATTCTTCCCGCTTCGTGACAGCTATTATCTTTGTTGTTGGTTTGTGGCGTTTGTTACCTTAATTAAAAGGCACCTTTAACCTCCACTATAACATTTTCGACTAAAAATAAACACTTCGCGATCTCCATCTCGACGTCCGCCATTTTGAAAATAATGTCAAAATCAAAGCGCTCTGACAGATCGTTTCTATATCGGTGGACTGTGTGAACAGGTGTGACGATCAATGGGCGTACGGCGAATTTTGTTTTTTCGCCTGGCGTTATATTTTAAAATTCGCCTGGCGATATTCGCCAAATGTTAACACCCCATTACATAGGGTAAGGTTGCTTTAGTCGTACCACGGCCTAAGTCGTACCCCGGCAATATCTTATCTGATAGATATAAATTTCACCATCTAGTGTCGTCAATCTGAACTTTGTAGTTGAGTGAGTGAACGTAAAAAAGTGGGCGGCCGGCCGGCTTCCTGAAGCAAAAATATTGAAAAAGTAAGTTTTTGAACAGTTTTCATTAAATATTTTGACTCATTTGTAAGCTTTTTATGGCAGGAATGTGACACTTACCTATTTTCTTTGTTTACGTCTATTTGTAAGACTTATCTGGCAATAGTTTACGCATATTCAAACGGTACTACATTTTGAGGTTACATCAGTGGTTTTAGTTTTAAACATAGAAGACCCCGGCGCTTAAGTCGTACCTGTGCAAAAATCCTTACTCGTACCGGTACGACTTAGGTATTAAGAAAATTGTTTAATAATTTACTTAACATTTTATCAAGTAAGTAATACCTAAATATGGCGAAGAGAAAGTACTTGGATGCAGGAGGACATGGACGAAGCTTTAAACATACATACCGTCACGCGACTTCTCTCGCGGGGTAGGCTGAAAGGATCGAGCGTCACTTCTTTCTATCATAGCATACTTCTTTCGCTTCTGTCGCTGTCATACAATTCCTCATGCATGCTCTCTTGTTCAATGTGCTCAACACGTGACCGTCCTGTAGGAATTGATTTAAATGATCTTGCCATTTGATCCTCGGACGTCCACGTCTCCGAGCACCATTCCTCTCAGCCAAATATATCTTCTTGGTCATTCTGTCCTCATTCATTCTTTCCACGTGCCCAAACCATCTTAACTTATTTAAATTCATCCTTGTGATTACACTAACTTTCATTCCACATTCCTTTACTCTTTTCTTATATCACTGAAACATCGAACACAGAAACATCGGAATGGAGAAATTGGATTTAATGAATCCCGTAGAAGATTTTTTTTTAAGATATGATAATTCTATTTTCTATGTGTTATTCACTTAATAATTAGGTTTGACAAAAAAAATGTTTTAAGTTGATCTCAGACTGCATTGTTAACATTTTTTTAGTTATTCATAATTATGATATCTGGTTATTGAGTACCTATTTTTCTATAGGTATAATTTATTATAGTGTTCAAAGGGTATATTTTCTAAGTACGACTAAGGCTATAGGTGGTACGACTTTGGCGACTAGGCGCCTTAATCGTACCGAAGGTATATTTTTGAAAAACGTTAAAATACCTATTTTGTTAAAATATTTTCAAATTTCTATGATTGTCGATTAAAAGGCAACTAAATGAAGATTTAATATATGCAGATGAATTTGTTTTATTTTCATTGCACTAAATATTATAGCATTGTTTCCTTAGGGGGTACGACTTGAGCAACCTTACCCTACATAATAATTATCGTCTTCTAAAAAATAATATATCTGTTATGGGTTACGCACTGTTTTATATAAAAAAATAATGTTTTATATTCGATACTTTATATTTATTTAGCATTTAGTGCACACTCAAAAACTTTCGTAAAAGAGTGAGAGAATATTTATACTTATTTGTTTTCAGGACAGAGATAATCTTTCATAAATGTTCCTACATAAAAATTAATTCGTCAACTTTCTTTGCTGAAGAAAATGCTGTCTACGTAAGTGGTCAAGCGAAATAAATTAACTGGTAGACAATTCAATTGATTTTATTAGAACATCAAAACAATTAATATTCATTTTAATATATGATAATAGGCGAAACTGTGTCAACTGCAAAATAATTAATATCGGCGTCTGAAGAATATTTGCTTTGAACCAGAACATACTGGTTGAGTTATTCACGCTAAATAACTCCCGGTGATAGATAGATAGCTATAATAAGTACGACAGTATCTTAAGACTTTACTTTAAACTGGAATAGGTATGTAGATGTACATTAATCTATATGTAGACTTTGTAGCTTATATACATACCTACCCAATACATATTGATTATTCATGTACATTAAGTACAATTAATATATTTGCCAATACTTGGGTACACTATTATTATAGTGGGTGATGTTTAATTTCAATTAAGTAATTTACGGCAATTTTTCTTGTGAGATGATATTAAAAACATATCATGGGCTCAATACTAGAAATAGGCATCTCAAAATTTGGTAGTTTTGAGTTTTGTGTTTCCGATGTTTGCCTTTAATGTTTGATTAATTTCTAGTAATAATTATGAATTAAGAGACTTCCTCGTACTGTAATCAAAGTGTTTCAATAATATGTATAAATATAATATGAATTACTATCCTTCTGAATGTAATATCATGATTTATCCATTTCCTCAAAACTATTGATTTTGATATATCTAGTGATAGTATTGGGTCCACGAAATATTTTAAATTTAATTAAATAATTCTATCTACTCGTAAAAACTATCGAGTGAGTTTTTTTTATCTATAATTTAATGAATTTCCTCTTTATTCAGTGTGTCGGTATTGATTTCCTCATATTATCGTAGATTAAGTGGAAAACTGTATTTCTATCCTTTGAGAAGATGAAAAGTCAATCTGACTTGTCCCTTCAGGCTACTTTCGCTTTCTCCACATTTTTTCCAGTTTTTCATGGATTTACGCCGAATTTTTTTTTATTGCACGGCCGTCTTTGAAAATTTGATTAGGATACTTAATTATTGGACGCCTGTCTTTTTTTACATCCCCTTCTTTTAACCTTTTTCATTGTTTCATTTTCTTTGTGTGGCATGTCAGGTCCTCCAAATGTAGTCTATCATTCTAGCGTAGCCTTTCCAGTTTTGTGCTAGTTCAAACAACTCTTCCACTTTTTTGAAGAATCTCAGTATCTACATCTCACCTTTTATTTTAATAATTATTATTTAATCTTCTTTTGAACATTCTCTATCTTGTTTTGTATGAAGCTATTGACCTTTTATACGGATTTTAATTTAAGCCATGTGCCTATCTAATACCTACTTAGGTTCAAACTAAATATTGTATACCTTCTGTTAACAGACATACTCGCTGATACTCACACATAGACATAATGTGCCATTCAAAGCGTAAATTTAATACTCATAGATAATTTAAAAAAATGATAAATAAATACTTGCTGTCAATCGATTAATGGCATGATGGACCCACTGATAACACTCACTTGAATTATCATATACCTATTTATTTATTGACATGTGTAATTGTTAACTTTGCACTGATTTATTTGTGCATAGTGTACATATTTAAATTGTTCTTATTTTTCTTTCATCTATCTATACCATCACGGCATTCCCATAAGTGGGGTGCTAGTAGACTAACCACAAATAATTGTATTGTTTGGAAGAGATCACACCTATGCGATAAACATGCCCTCTGTTTACTGATTGTATTTATGTAATTTGTATACAAGGTATAGCCGAATATAAGGAAGACATTCTTGATTTCTTCAATGCTGGATATATTAATTTATTTAAGTTCAACTTATCGACAGACAGTTTTTAGTGGAAGTTTATCAAAATGGAACACGATATTGAATGATTCCACTTTGACTTTCTTTATTTGTTTAGTAACAATTGTATCTAAATTAAAAATTAAGGTATTTAGAATTAAAATTTCGTCTTATTGAATAGAACCTACTTAGTACTTACCTATGGGATCAATCATATAAATTATTTATAGTTGTTATACTTTTTACAAACTTCATCAAGTGTTGATAAAAATTGTATCTAAGACATTACGGCATATCCCACAAGTGTGGATGCCAGCAGACCAGCTGCATGTAATATGCAAAATGTAATCTCTGTGCCAACAAAAAAAGACATTGAGAATGCCTGATAAATCTCATTGCTGATTTTAACATGTAAAGTATCTTTATTTTTTCGAACATCTGCCACTCTTAAACTTGCGGAAAAGAGAGGCCAAGTTTTCGAGTGAAAATAAAGAGATTTTACACATTAAAATCCGTGATGTCTTTAGCCAGCCATCCTGATAAGTATTGTGCATCTGTCAATTCAGTTTATTTAAAAATGTCTAAGTAGGATGACAAAATGTAAAACCCCACAGAACAGAGAGTTCAGTGATTTGGTAGGTACTATAAAATGATAATAAAAACACATAAGCGTTTCAGAAATATTTCAGACTTGTTTTTCAGACACATATCAGCTTCATTAATAATTACATATTACCGAATTATCGGAACTAAAAAATCATTTCCATAATAGGAATGTACTCGTATGTAATTTGAGTGGTTAGTAAATAGGTAAGTTTATAAAAATAGTTTAAGCGGAAATTCGCACGCGACAGATAAACCTGGCTGAGCTCCAAATGATAGGTAAAATGATTATTGTAACATATTACAGTATATACATACCTACATATTGAGGTATAATTATAGCTCGAGTTAGAATTCATTTGATACATCTCAAGAGATGTGTAATAATTATTATGTTGCTCTTTAAAACAGTTTGATAACATGCCGCATTTTTATTCAACCTGGTTTAGTCTCAATCCATTCACCACTTTTCACAACGTTCTGAAATGCCCCGGTTTAGCGATGATTTCGTGGGTAGTATTAAATGAATATGTGGGAAAGACCCTTTTGGGATATGCCGTTAAGATATAGTATTATATTGGATAATTTATTCGGCGTTGTTTAAAAGAGCATCCATCTCAAGGGCGCGGGAAACGATGTTGGAAGAGCGATATCTTCAACTTGCTCCTGAACGCAGTTATTGATTGGTTTTTACGAAGGTCCTTGGGTAGTCTGTTCTAAAGAATGGGTCCTGCGTCACCGTAGTAGTAGTAGTAAAATTTACTAATTTGTTTAAATAGTGAGATGTCTTTGAAATTAATTTGATACTTTCATAATAGTTTAAAAATAAAAATGATATTATGTACTATTTTTTAAAAGATGTATCTGGGTTTTTGTTATAAACCCAAATACAACCTTTCACACTTTTCATAGTACCTAAGCTAAAAGCTTGTGTTGTGAAAGAGGAGTTTGCTAGCATCTGGGAACGAACCGCACACCTAGACGAGTCGCACAAACTATACCATACTATACCCTCACGCCGTGTCCCAAGTGGGGTAGGCAGAGAGAACGGAACGCCAAATAGATCTATCTTAACAGATTTTGTTCGCTTCTATTACATTCATAAAATTTCTCACGCACGTTCTTCAACTTTTTTACTTAACACAGGTCGACCTTGAGATTTTTTTCCATATAATCAGGCCACGTGGCTCTAAGACTCCCACGCTTCCTCACATTTAAATGTATTTAATATAATCCCATATTATGATTATTATTATAAAAATGCCACCCTACGCTGTGACCATAACAGCTTTTGGCCAAGGCGAGCTCAGCAGGAAAAAAAGCAAGATAGAGAAAAAATCACAAAAGAGACATCAACATCATCAAATGTACGGAATATATTTTACAAAATCCCACGTGTAATTCAAACTCGGATTAGTTGGAAGAATACGCGCCTCCACGATTAACTCGCCCTCTATATATTTATTGCGTGATTGTATTTAAAATAATTGTATTTCTATGTAAAATTACTTGTAATCAATGTAATAATTTTCATAAAATACCTACTACAATACAATACAGTGTCACTGGGAGGAATTCGTGGGACGAACTCACCTAGGGGGAGCTGCAAGAGAGGTCGTTGCTTTCTGGGAGGGAATGGGAGTGTAGATGTGAATTTGGTGTTTTTATTGCTGACCGACACGAAAAGAAGAAGACTCTAAAGGTGAATAAATTAAATCAAAATATAATGCGTACGTTATCTTTGTATGTATTAAATCATTACATAGACATTATACATTAAACTTGTCAAGTTCTTGTTATTATTATCTATACACGTTTATATTATATTTATAGAGCACTGTTTAAAGTCCAGAATACCAAAACGTACCTACTCCGTTATTTTACGAGTGGTGTTTATACGAGGCGAATTTCGCTTGCATAAAAACAAAACCCGTCGGTCGTCCATCAATCGTCAAACGTGTTCACCAGTCCACGGGCATAGATTCGATCTGTCAGATGCGCTTTGATTTTGACGTTGTTTTCAAATTGGCGGATATCGAGATGGAGATCGTGAAGTGTTTATTTTTAATTAAAAAAATTATAGTATAGGCGCTTTTTAATTAAGGAAACAAACGTCACAAGCCAACAACAAAGATAACAACTGTCACGAAGCGGGAAACATTATAAAATTTATAGGTTATAAAGTTTTTACCATAGATATGGACGCCGCGCACATCTACGCATGCGCGCATCGTTCCACCAAAGAAAAAAGTTGAAAGGTGGTCAACTTGAGACGATATCGTTTTTACTGGTTTTTTCGTTTCAGACTGTCAATTTGTTCACACGGTTCAAATGGCTGACGGTATTTTGGTTTCCTGGCAATATTCGCCTCGTGAGAACACGTTTAAGTCAATAACTTATTAGCGATCGCAACGCATATTATTCTAATAGGTTATGTCACCAAAATACATTAGGTACACGAAATAATAGTATACAGTATTATGCAGAAGTGCGAATCAATTGAAAGTTCATTTGCAAATTAACCTAATAAATTAATTGTACATTGAACTATTGCAACTATAGGTATGTATTTTATAAATTCTTATCCACGATATTCTTCAAGCTCTTATTCAAAATGCTGGGAATGACAAATAAAAAAAATAGTTGTAAAATATTACATACATACATATTATACATACATACCATCACGCCGCTTCCCTCGCAGGGTAGGCAGAAAGGATCGAAGGCACTTCCTTCTATCCTTGCATACATCTTTCGCTTCCGTCACTGTCATACAATTCCTCATGCATGCTCTTCTGTTCAAGTGACCGTCCTGTAGGATTTGATTTAAATGATTTGAACCTCGGACTTCCACGTCTCCGAGCACCATTCCTCTCAGCCAAATATATCTTCTTGGTCATTCTGTCCTCATTCATTCTTTCCACGTGCCCAAACCATCTTAACTTATTTACATTCATCCTTGGTATTACACCAACTTTCATTCCACATTCCTTTCGTATATCACTGTTACGCACACAATCTTTAGACTTTTACCACATAATATCCTTCTCAACGATCTCATCTCTACTGCATTTATGCCACTATCATCCTTCTTTAACGAGCACTGCTCAATTTTGAGGGTCAAATATGTAATAAATGTGTTTTTTTAGTAATAAGGTGTGTATGTAATATTAAGTTGTAAATTTTACTTAAATAAAAAATATTTGAATTTGAATTTAACCATGTCCACGTCTCACTTGCATACATTTGTGTTGGCACTAAGATAGCAGAGTGCACCAACCTTTTAGCTGTGTAACTTGTAAAATATTACAATACATTAATGCATATTAGGTATATGTATGTAGAATGTGGAATGGAAGTTGGTGTTAATATTATTATTTAAGAATGTGACGAAATTATTTTAGAAATAAAACGTAACCGGATTTAGAATGAGAATAAACACATTATTTTCATTTATTTATTTTTTATCAACCTTTGCTGATATCATTATGAGAATAAATAACATTATGAAATAAAAAAATATTAATAAGTTGCTGTTGAACTATGCATATATACATATGTAGGTACAATGTACATTTCAACATTTTCATGTTATATCTAACTAATATTTATGGAGGAGTTAAACAGAAAAGACAGTTTACAGTATGTAGATAATAAAATATACAGAAAAGACAGTCTATATAGACCATTAAAGGTCACGTGGTCTTGTCTATGGATTTGCTTTTGCTCGGGGGGCAAACAGTCAGATTGCGCAAATCATCCTTGTAGGATGTTATGCCATAAGAGAAAAAAAAGAAAGTCAGACGACAAAATAATAACAAAATCGACACTGACAGTTTTTTTGATTATTAGGTATTCTTTAGGCGTTCCACCTAATATTACACCGTAATCGTTTGTTGTGTTGGGATGCCTGATGCCCCTCAATGATTTTTCTGTGACGTCATCCTTTAATGGTCTATAGATAATGAATAAAAAACACCTGTTATTAAAAGTACCTGTTATTAAATATAGAAAAACTCAAACGACACAAGCTTTTAGCTTACTGTGGAAGGTGTATAAAGTTGTATTTGGGTTTATAACAAAACCCAGATATATCTTTTTTTAAAAAAAAAAAAAGTTTCTGTTTATTTCCATAAATTAATATGGAGTTTTACAAAATAAATGTCCAGTCAATCATTCTATAAAGATCTTTGTGTAATAATAATAATAATAATAACACTTTATTGATCAGAAAAAAATCATGAGCAATTTGCGAGCTTATTATCTGGAAGCAATATCTTCCAGCTAACCAAAATAATGTATGATACCATCTTGAGAATGTGTAATTAATACTAAATGTGAACTTAATTATAACTAATTACATTCTTAGTCCTAAGTAGAACATAATAATATGTGTCATGTTTCCTGTAATGAATACTACAAAATGAAGGATTAAGGCACGGGGAGGAACTAGGTATTTAGGATTTTAGTCTATGGGTTTTAGGTTATTTTGAAAATCGTGTAGAGTAGGGGAGTTTCTGGTATTGCAAAGTAGATTATTCCACATTCTAAATCCACCATCTCATTGTGTATACTGGGTAATAAAAATGTGCTCAAATTCTTATATTCAATACTTATTCAATAAATTGAGAGTTCGTCGGTAGCCTGGAGGTAGAGTCTCGGCCTTCAGAACAAGGGGTCCGTGGTTCGATCCCAAGTGCCGGCAAACTCCCCTTTCACGTCACAAGCTTTTAGCTTAGTGTGAAAGGTGTATAAGGTTGTATTTGGGTTTATAACAAACCCAGATATATCTTTTCAAAAAAAAAACTCAAAAACAAATCAACAGGATATTCAGGTTAGTTATGTATTACTATAGGTACTACCTATGGCTCATCGTTTTATATAACGTATTTAGAATGCAATATCTATTGAGATTATGTTGATATATAAATATTAATTTAGAAAATGATGACAGTGTGCACTGTCCAAAGTGCTAAAGTTCTTGATCATAATTCAAAATAAAATGCATATCATGGAATTGAATTGCTCTTTCATACATGACATTTAAAATTATATTTCATTTAAAATATCGAATGCGTTCCTATCAATGATGAAACTAATTAAATAATAGATAAGATAGAGGGCATTTCTGTGAATTTACTGGACAAAAATGTCAATTATCAATTGACAAATCGAAAAAAAAGATTATAGATTAAATTCGATTGTTTGTTATTTTTAATACATATGATTAACATAATTAATAATAACTAATTATTTCTGCTTCAACGGAATTAAAATTATGATATTTATGTCTTAGTCATTCTATATTGAGATGATTTTCAATAAATTAAACTGCAAAGTGCAAAGTTTCGATACATCATTTTTTTTATTTATTTTTCCAACAAAGTTACAATATACAGAATATGTTTACTTAACAATTCAACTTAAAATAAAAATAATTTGTATTTGGATATATTGCCTCCCTAGACCTAAGCCTGTTCTGAGGCAATACCTAATTAATTAGGTCTTTGCTGGTCCACTTATTGAATTCACATTTTGTTGTCATGTTCTACAATTGACTGTCTGATCCTGTGAATATTATAAAAGTAAAAAAAGCAAGCATGTATCCCGTGGAGCACCCGGTAAAGAATTGGTCTCCCACTCTTCTCCGTAAGTTTTCGAGTGTCCTGTAAAAGGCAGGTGTTCGAAAAAATAAGACATTTTACATCTTAATTCGGCGATGAGGTTTGCCACCCATCCTGAATGTCTTAATTTTATATTGGCACGTAGAAGTCAGCTTGCATGTTTTATATGCAGCTGGTCTGCTGGCTACCCCACTTGTGGGATATGCCGTGATGGTATAGTAGTAGTAGTAGTAATTTGCTTTTTACATGCGTGCTTGATAGTATAGGATTTCTTCAATTTATTCATGTAATCATGTCGCTTTCTTTGGATTATAATTTATTATTATAATCATATCATCAAAATATTAGGCTTTGGAATGGTACTTTTATTACTCTATCAACTTTAAAAAATATAATACAAAGAATATACCTATTAATTAAATATTATGAAATCCATAAGTGTGCTCAGTAAGGGAACAGTTTTAGCAGATTGGTATAGGACTTTGAAATATTTCACAATCTCCTAATTTTTCTCCAATAATTTTAGAGCCACCGTAAATTTTGGGAACTCATTGAGATGGTAGGCCCCAATGTCAGATATCTGTCAAATAATGTTTGATTTCTCTTTGTAATGTCTGTACCAATTTTTTTTAACAATTTTGGATCTTTTTTTATAATTATAACATGATTCATGTTATATTGTCTGTAAAACTTTCGTTTCTTTAGTCTAATTGTTTTGTGTCTTTTTTGTAACAGATCTTTCCTTTGTTTACATGTTTTGTTTGTATACAGAGGTTTAACATGTTAAAGGCTTTGGCCGTAAATATTTGTAAATAAATATAAATAAATAAAAATAAATAAATATAGCTTTGTCCATTATATTTAATACATTTTTATGCCTATGCTTGCACCTACACATTTACTGAATCAGCAGTTTATGTCAACTTATATAAGTAAGCACAATAAATCACTCGTATCGGGTGGAATGCTTTAAATGAATAATAACATATTTTGTAACCGCGGTGTTTATTGTTTACATTTACAATCATATTCAAGGGAAAAAGTTGAAGAATAAGAATTATGCCGTCCAATATAACCAGTACTCAAAATATACATAATAATAAAACTTGGAATTTATGATGAAGTTCTCCTTGAACGGCTAAGAATTCCTTTACATATTATGTGTGTGACAAGTCTCTCATGCAAAACTTTGCATTTTATTTTGTGTCTTTTTACACATTTTGTTTTCGCTCACACATCAACGCAATAATGTGAACATTACCTACTGCAAATTACCTACTAATACGTATGTTGAAATATTTCACTTTTCTGCTGATACTCATAGGTACCTTCCAATAAGTGCAGTATCTGATAAATTTGATTCAAAAGGAATATTTATTTATTTATTACACATCCAAAACAAAACAGTAGATATAAAAAAGAGACATAATCAAGTAAAGGAGGTACCTACATACATACTTAGTACCATAACAGCATAAAAATACCGATTTTTTTTTCATAACGTTTAAGCTAACTGAATTTGTTTCCGCACCAGCCAACCTCTACTGTATGTATTGTGTACGGCGTGTTGTAGATTCCTGTAATTTATTATGGGACTACTTAGCGCGGAGACTTTTCTTATGCGAAAGTAGCTGGATGCGCTCGGATATGCAGAAAATATTATGAATCCGATGTAAGGTAAATAATGTATAATAATCTATATTTTTGTTGAATGGTATGTATGACAATATTAACGGTGCAAACTGAATGGCTGCACTTTGTTAAGTAATTGAATTAGTTACAACAGATGTTAGAAAATTGCAGTGTTTTTGTTGAAATAAGTTTTTACCTATTACTGTTTGTGTATATCATTGATATGTTTATTTTATTTTGTGTTTTTCTGTGTCTAGTTTATCTGTAATTTTTGAACTGATGTTTGTTGATATATATTGTTAAAGGCTTTGCCGTTTATGAGATGAAATAAATAAATAAATAACCCATAAGCGGGGTAGCCAGCGGACTAACTGCATGCAGTAAACACAGACAACTCAGGACTCCGCCCTTTGCCTCATCGTTTCACCTCCGGTCAACCAGACATTCAAACTAAGCCCCCCTGAAGATATCTGCCACAGTTGTAGAAATCCTACAACTGTGGCAGACATTTTCGTTGGGAGAATTTCGCCCACCAGACAACGGCCTCATAGCTCGGAAAAAATAAGTTAATACTTATAACGGCGGCCGTGAAAGTTTAAGATCTTACAAAAATAGAATAGTTTTTATTACCTAAACAGGATGTAAAATGACCTTTCACTATCATTGTTTTTCATTTGGATAAATAAATATTGCGCAGTCTAGTGATAGAGTCTAGACTAGAGACAAAACAGGTAGATATCATAGGTAGGAGGACAGACATAGGTTATCAGCTGTTATAATGAGGGAGAGGTCATGATGTATTTATTATCAATAATCCCTTATCATGTTAATATATCTTATTGATGCACTTATCTATGTATCAGAAATTAATAATTTACATTATGTGTATGAAATATTACATAATGCACATTTATATATTATACTATGATCATAAAACTTAATTGTATATTTATATTATTTAAGAAATAAATAAATGTGGCAAAAATACTAATAGCTGATCCAGCAAACGTTATTTTGCAATATACATTAGGTATATATCGACCGGAGTTGAAAATTATTGAAATACTAATATCGCTATTAAAAAATAGGGATTGATGATAGAAAGGTGAAAATTTAGGGCTGTATCTATTTTTTAATGCCTCACCATAAAAAAATAAAAACAAATGTCCAAAACATAAAATAAAAAAAAAAACGGAGTGGACCATCCTTAACTTTTAGGGATATGAAAAATAAATGTTAGCCCATTCTCAGACTTACCCGATAAGCTCACAAAATTTCATCAAAATCGGTCCAGCCGTTTTGGAGGAGTATGATTACAATCACCGTGATACGAGAATTGACATTAAACGTGCCTATATGAAAAATTAATAATATAGGTACCTAACTCTGCTAGTGTTCCGTAGAGCACCCGGTAAAGAATTGGTCTCCCACTCTTTCCCATAAGGTTTCGAGAGTCCCATCAGAGGAGGTGAAAAAGAGAGGTTTGCCACCCATCCTGAATGTCTTATTTTTGTTGGCACCCATGTCTTACTTTTGCGTTGAACCTACTGCCAGAGAAAAACCTCTATGTCTAACATTACACGCCAGAAGTTAGTCCACTGGCTTCTCTACATTTGTGGGATATGTATTCAAGTGTATTATTCAACAGACACTTCATCCGCACAAACAATAGCTGTATGAGCTGAAATTGATATAATGAAAACAAAATTGTTTTTAGGTTTTACTATGATTTATTTGTTAAATAAGTTACCAGGTTTCGACCTCTGAGGTCATTGTCAAACTCAATTTGACTCAATCAATAAGCTGTATGAGCATTGATATGCTTAATTTGACAAAATATTTTTAGTTGGGATAGGACAAAGTTCAACAAAATACTATCTATGATTTGGTGACATGCCAAATAAATTGTGATAGCATGAAATTTATAGATAGATATAATATACTTTATTAGGTAGGTGCATAATATAATGTCTGAAAGTATAGATTTTGGACTTTGGACTTGTATCTGAATTTAATATACATAAATTACACCTAGGTAGGTATCTATCCATTGACGTCGTTTCCCTGAATTTTCATTAAACAGGTGGTATTTTTCAGCGACGACGATATAGCTATATGGGTACCTACTTAATGTGTTGCTAGTATTTATATGCTCTCTTTATTTTATTAAACTTATTCGTACAGTAAGTGCAGTCAGCTGTTATTGATTACATATTTATAGCAAATATTTTGCAAAATTGTTAGGTAATTATTAATAACTAAAACTAATAGACATATTTTAATTCAGCAATGATAATGTATGCTATCTATTATGAATGTCGTATTTTTTATGTCACCGAGAATACAACCTGTATTTTACTACGTGAAAATATGGTCAACTGTTATGTTTGAGTGGATGGATTTGTTATTGCGATATGAAGATGCAGGTTGCTAATAACCAAGATAGGCTGTAAATTGTGACTTCTTCTTCTTCGATGGCCCTACAGCTCATATCGAGCTTTGGCCTCCATCATCCCTCGCCTCCAACTCCTCCTGTCTCCCGCTGCAGTTTTCCAATTTACAACTTGTAGGAGTTGGTTTGTGTCTTTCTCACCTCATCCTCCCATCTCAGCCTAGGTCTGCCAACTTTTCTTTTCCCACCCGGATGTCCCTCAAGGATCCTTTTTGGTACCCGTGAAGACGGCATTCTCTGCACATGTCCGGCCCATCTTAGCCTGTTAAATTTTGCATATACAGAGAGTCTGGGAGCCTTGTAGATGTTATATAGCTCATCGTTGAATCTTATTCTCCAGGTTTCGCCATCATTCACGGGTCCCAGGATTTTCCTTAGCACTCTCCTCTCAAATCTGTCCAGCTCTTCTGCAGACTTTGCTGTCATTGTCCACGCTTCGCACCCATAAGTCACTACTGTTCTTATTATAGTTTTGTACAGGGTAATTTTTGTTTTCCTGTGGACACTTTTGGACTTAAGGACTGGTAGAAGAGAAAAAAATGTTTTGTTTCCTGTTGCTATCCTTCGTTTAATTTCTACGTGGTCTTCATTTTCTTTGGTTATGGTAGATCCCAGATAGGTAAATTCATTGACTAATGTAAATTGTGACAGTAAGGATTTAATCAAAGCAAACAGGTTAAGGAGGCTAAGGGGTATGGCTGCATCCCCCATAAAAGTAAATGTAACTATGTATCCAAACCAAGCAAAAATAGTATCAAAATATAAAAAAATAGTGTTGAAACTGAGCAGCTACCTTCCTCTACTATTTAATATTTATGTTAATACGAATACAATCATTAATTGAGTAATTTCTATTTATTTCCAGACATGTGGCACCACAGGGAGGACATACAGTTACAGTTTATGTTACCTGATGATAAACAAGTTAGCCATGGCCCTGAAGTCAGAAGTAGGTCTCCAGCAGAAAGAGATGATAGCTCTGGTGCTGCCCAACATACCAGAGTTTGTGGTGGCCATCAATGCGGGCATGGAAGCAGGATTACAAGTCACATTCGCCAATCCTCTATACACTGAAGGTACAAATATTACAGCCTCCTACCCTGATCTGTAACACCTTTTGTTTTCTACATGTTCCGACCAATGGATCTTCATCATTGATCTGTAGCACCACATCTAGAAGACTACCAATTGTCTACTTTCACTCTTGCCGATGGTCTACGTCTCGCTACCATATAGCGGATCACTCAACATAGTACAATGATTTTTTTATTATTTCTCTTTTTCCAGACGAGCTACTCAGACAATTCAAAGACTGCAACGTAAAATGCATTATTACCTTTAAAGCTATGCTTGAGAAATGTAAAGCTGTGGCCAAGAAACTACCCGACTACAGAGGGACAGTGCTGGTTGGCCAGGAGGAACACGAGATAGATGGTAATGAAATAAATACTATTAGTATTGCTAGTATTTATAAAAAACTAAAATGAAACAAAGTATTTAGTAATTCCACTGGCAACTTTGAAAAGCTTTTGCTCTCAGTGTCAAGCAATGTAAAGCTTATAGTACATTAAATTAATTCTTGAACCTGACTCTACATTTGTCTGAGGATGAGAGCGGAAGCTTTCGAAAGCTGGCTCACAAATTAATAAAATCACCAATAGAGTTATTAAACTTTCATGATTTCTCAACAATATTGAATTTATACTTACCAAGAAACGTCCGTTTATAAACTAAACATTATAACTTATATTTATGTTTCAAAATTCATTGAAATAAATTTACAAAAATTGATAAAAACATGCAAAACTTAAAATCTGGATGGGAAACCTATTCTCATTCAAGATCTATAAGAAATATTATTTTTTAAATATTTCAATAATATATTCTTTTTAGGTGTATTTGGTTTCAAGCCTTTGATAATAGGAGACTTCAAATGCTTACTGCCAAATATTAGTGTGGATGACGTGGCCATTGTCCCTTACTCCAGCGGGACCACAGGCCTCCCTAAAGGAGTAGAACTGACACACAGGAACCTTGTAGTGAACCTCATGCAGATAGTCACTCCCGTATTTTGCAAACCTAACGATGAAAAAGGTATACAAATTATTTATTACATCAACAGAACGAGTGGGCGATAGGCCCAATATAAGTTTACAATACTAATTTTTTTTGGAATTTTGTCATCCTAACATTTTCTAACTATACTTACGGAACTTTGACCTCATCCTTTATTCCATCAGCATTAACTTTGCAATGCTTTCTTATATTACCCAAATACTCGTAGAACTGATATAATTATATTCAATCCAATTTTTTGTTTTGATAAATATTGATCCAAGCATTATTCACTATTAATCTCAGGCACCCTCATATCGTCCTTCTTCTGACTAACTGTAGTATCTGATATTTTTGGCAAAATCGAGTTATGATCACTAATGTGTATTTATATGTGCCCTCCATGTTCTCACTGTAGATCACACCTGTAACTGTTACCGTTATCCTGGAACAGCTTTCTGATTTGTTGTCGCATTTACGAATTATTCTAAATAAAATGTGTAGTCGTGTCTATGAATTCCTCAAAATTTCATCGCAAAAATGATTCTGAGATATATAAGAATACAAATAAAATAATGTTATATATTTATACTGTATCATATAACTAGGAGAGACAAAAATATGCACAGCAAAACACTAAAAACCCTCTCCTGAACAATTTACATTTTAGCAGATACAACTGTTAGTCAGAAGAGGGACGATATAATACCTAATATAATACCTAAAAACGCACCTTATATAAATAAACCTTCTTAAATAGAATAGGTACTAACAATTGTGATAAATATAATTAGTACAAATAATTAAAGTTTAACTTTCAAGCACTTTATGCAACTGTGTGATATATCATCACTAACGTAAAATATTTTACACACCTTTATTTACTAACTATTGCTTCATTATAACAACTGATTATTTTAACAGCCACCCTATACATCATCCCTGCCTACACAGGGGCAGATTTGCAAAAGACAAAGGAAGGAAAGTATTGTTTGCCAGGTAAATAATATATACAACAACTCATTAAAAAATTTTTTTTACAAATTTTCAATTTGCCAAGCAGTTCTAGTTTGTTGGCCAATTAGCAGAAAAAGCTTTTTCTATACTCTGAAATGCATAACTATATATAAGTTGAATAAGATTGTGGGAATTAGAACCTAACTCGTTTTAATTTTGAAAAAAAATTCTGTGCAATAAGATTTGATTATGATTCATTTATAACATTTTGGATTTATGTATTTTTTATTTTATTTTATTTTTACAATATTAAAGAATCAAACAGTCATAACATAACATGTTAACAATTAATACACTCAACATGTGGACCAGCAAAGATTCCACTCTTACCAGAAATGTCTTAGTCTTGAGAAAAAAAGCAAAAGTTAAAAATTTTTAAAAAAAGTCAAAGTAAATTTAAAAATAAAAAATCCCAAAATACTAGAAATCAAAATAAAATCACCAATCCAGTATGAATTACAAAGCCCAATTAAACACACAGCCAATATCCAATGTCCCAAGGATGCTATGATCGAGAGAGCCATGTAAACACAAACATCTTTTTTTGCTTTAGATCTTTACATGTGTACATTCAAAATATATCAACAATACATAAGCAAAACGATTAGGTGTACAGCAGTTATCTTATAATTTTGTTTGTTTGCTCTTCCAGGCAACCATGACACAATTCTGACAGTTCCTCCATTTTTCCATATCTACGGCTACAATGGAATCCTCAACTACAACATGAGGATAGGAAACCATGTTATCAGCATACCTAGGTAAATAACATGTTGATATTTTTCTCAAAATTTGGTAGTTTTGAGTAATTTCTAGTAATAATTATGAATTAAGAGGCTTCCTTGTACTGTAATCCAAGTGTTTCAATAATATAAGTATATTAATAACCATCTTTCTTAGTGTAATACCATAATTTATCCATTATCTCAAAATTATTGATTTTGAGATATTGTCTAGTATGTATTGAATTCACTATGTCATCTACTTCATGAATGTCCATAACAAAGATCTCCAACCTTTTTGTATTGCGGTTGCTTTCGAGACTTGTCAAATAAACCTCAGACATCCAGAATACTCCTTTGCGATTTTGAGAATGCGTCTCTAAATAAATAACTTTATTATTTCAGCTTCACTCCTGAGGGATATATAGAATGCTTGAGAAAATACAAGCCTAATGCACTATTCTTAGTACCCTCTCTGCTGACATTCCTGGCGTCCCATCCCATGGTAACCAAAGAGGATCTGGAGCCAATAGAACATATTGTGGTGGGAGCCGCCCCAACTACTGAAAGTATTGTGGAGAAGTTCCTTACTAAATGTGGGAAGACTAAAGCAGACATCAGATTGCAACAAGGTTTGTGATATGAAATATTAAGTGCTAAAATTATCAATAAAATTATATTTTACCCACAAAATACCTGAAGCCCACAATCACTGTTTTCACAATTCAAATATTGTGTAAAAAAATGCTAAGTTGACACAAAATCTATGTAAAAAGAAATTACATGCAAGCCTAGCTAACAAAAAATAAAGCATTCAGAATGGGTGGCAAACCTCATCACTGAATTTAAGATGTTTTTAAAACCTGCCTTTTACAGAACGCTTGAAAACTTATGTATGTAAAAGAGTGGGAGACGAATTCTTTGTCGGGAGTTCTAGAACAATAATTCATTCCGAAAAAATGATGTTCCAACAGTGATGAAATTTTTATTTCTTTCTTTGTATATTACTTTAAATTGTTATTTCAGGATTTGGTATGACAGAGAGCTCCCCAGTGGCTACCCTGTCTCCATATATGTCTCCCCTATCCAAGGTAACATCTGTTGGGCAGCTCATCACTGGAACAGAGGCACGAATTGTCTCTCTTTCTGACGGAAAGAACTTGGAGAGTAATAATAGTGGAGAATTGTACATAAGAGGACCACAGGTAATAAAATAATAATTATTGACATTTCATACTATTTTAAATTACATATTAAATCTATAACAAACATTTATTTGTACAATGCAGCACATTATACAAACTCTTATGTATTATTGTCTATGAAAGAAGACGGAAGTTTATCTGTGGTGACAGATGACAGTTTGAGTGTGAAAAATAAAAAAAAGCATAAGTTATAGTTGTATAAAAGTGATGGAGTACAATAGGGCGCCCAGTAGATGAGTGACAAGATGGACAGAGTTGCCAATTTACGAACTTTTGTCCGAATCTACATAATTTTGAAATAATCTATTAACTTTTGACCCAAATCTATGTACTTTTGGTCATTATGTCAAATTTACAAATTTAATTTTGCATATGTAGCACTTTTCTAAAATATTTCTTAACAAATACGGGATCATGAAATGTTTCAAATTCTCATACCAGAAATTGTGAACGCAAGGGAAATCACACACATAATTCTGGACATTGAAACAAAAAGGTTTTAATTACGAAAACTGAATTTCGAAACTGAAAATGTTGCGATTAATTATGTTTCAAAAAATATGAAATACTACCATTAATTATTTTATCTAAAATTACTTAAAAAAACGTTACAAAATGGTTACATAACATTATTTCAGCAATGTCATCTTAAAATTCACATATTTCAAATGTTTGATGATGATATGTGTTTCAGGTGATGAAAGGATACTACAGGAACCCTGAGGCTACAGCAGAGACTGTGGATAAAGATGGCTGGCTCCATACGGGAGATGTGGCTTACTATGATGATGATCACTTTTTCTATATTGTGGACAGGACTAAGGAACTTATCAAAGTCAAAGGGAATCAGGTATCAGTGAATTTTCACAACTTCAAAAACATAATTATATTTGAATACATTGCAGGAAATTTTCATATAGTCCATCTATCTGTCACAAGATTTCTCACAAGTGGGGTAGCAAATGAATTAATTCCGTGCAGTATATTTTTTAAAGATCTTTATGTCTCAAAGAATTACACAAATTATCTCAAAGAGACGAATACAAGATAAAACTTAAAATACATATTACAAATAAATAAACAAATGATATACATCATGAATAGATGTATTATATCCAATACAAAATAAATCTAATGACAGGTATACAAATTGTCCATTCTGTGCCATAAAAAATAAGACATTGATGTGATATACCTTATCAATGTTTTATGAGTATGCTCAGGACAAGTGGAACATTTACAGAGTGAGTAAATGTTCCACGTTTACTGTAAATTGTAAAAAAATATCAATAAAGGTATTTATTAATTTTCTTACAGGTATCACCGACTGAATTAGAAAGTATCATAATGCAAATGCCTTCAGTAGCTGATGCAGCAGTTGTGGGAATTCCAGATCATCTGGCTGGAGAAATACCAAAAGCATTTGTTGTGTTGAAGAAGGATGCTAAAGCTACAGAGGAGGACGTTTACAATTGGGTTAAGGAGAAGGTTATTAAATATAAGAGACTGGATGGAGGTGTTGTGTTTATAGATGGTATTCCAAGGAATCCTGCTGGAAAAATAATGAGGACTCAATTGAAAACATTAGGAAAGAAACAAGACAGTTAATCGTCAATTAATTAGGAAAAATATAAGAAGCATATTCATTAAAACCTGACGATTTAGAGCAGTCATAGCATATCTTGATCTTTAAATAACTTGCGCAAATGATTGGTAACGTGATGGTAGAGTCTCCGACTTTCAGTCGAAAGATCTTGGGTTTGGAATTATCTGCTATGTCTTACTCCATGAAACAAGCAATTGCTTAGTGCGAAGATGTTTGAGTTTATCAATAAAGATAGATTCATCTTCAAAATAGCAACAAACATTTTTGATACCATTTTCAAGGAAACCGTAAGGGGTAGTTCTTTTTTCCCAAAATATCTTTACTTTGTGTCAAAGCACCTTTATATTTATTGAGAGTACAAAATATATAAATATATATCGCAAACTGTTGAGTATATGGGAGTACACTAACATGAGAGAAAATTGAATACAAATGTACAAGCTGATGAAACGCCTTATTAATCACTCAAACCTCTTTATTGGAGGTAGTTTGAACATAAAATAGAAAAGACTGTGACACCTCAAGGAGATTTATAAAATAGCAAGTTACCTAATGAATAGTTGATATAGTAGATAGATAATTATTTAATTTTATTCAAAGCTACAACAGTTTATAATTTATAAGTTAACACATTTTTTAAATAATATACATATATCTACGTAGGTTTGTTATGTATTCAGAAACACCGTCATAATACTCTCATAGCAAATGATATATACAAGTGTACTGTGAATGAAAAGTAAATCAGATAATCAAGGACTCTAGCAATGTTCCAATTACTTTATTTTCATTCAATGACAGCAATAAGGTCTATGATTTGAATTTTGTTGCTGAGAACCACTACCTTCACAGTAAAAGCTACAAATTAATGCAAGTATTTTTGGGAGTCTATTTGAGTTACGTAATCAGAAAATCAAATTCATCAAATAAAATAAATGCAAATGGTTTTGGACAAGAAATAAAATACCTGTGTTTTCTATTGGTACAAAACTTGTTGTTAAGTTTTTTTTTAATAATCAAAATATAAAGATCAGATTTATGTATTCATCAATATAAAGTGCGTAAGTGAGTGTATAGACTGCGTCTAGATACTAAATACATTACTGTGTTTTTTATAATTTGAATGTTGAATAAATGTTTGTGTGTAGAAACGTTATGACTAAAAATTGTAAAGATGATTAATTAAAATTTAATATTTTAATTGTTTTAAGTTTATAGACATTTTTCACTTTTTGAAATAGGCAATATTGACTATTTATATACTTACAAATAAATCAAGTGGCTTATTTTTGATGATGCCTCCATCTAGTATCTCAGAAATGTCATATTAATATCTGTTCTAGATAATAATAAACTTGTCTTCATGTAGTTGACATTCTAGCTGAGGGTGTTCAAGATTAATATTAAACTATGCAATTTTACATGATATTTGATTATCTTGACGTAAGGTTACTTAATTTGTAGGTATACAATTTGAAGTTTCTAAGACTGAGATGAATGGTGCGCGATAATGTGACCATTCGAGGATTAAATAACGAAGCCATATAAACCATATCATCCACAATGTACATAAATATGTTGAGAAAATTTTATTTATTATATTATCTTCTTTGACAGGCAGTGTTTTACGACATTTTTTTTATATACATAATATATTTTATTCAGTTGTATACTTTTTTACAAGTTTTATTCTTTAATTTAGTTTTTATTACAATATTGCATTGAACTATTATTGTTAAAGAATTAAATAATTTAGATTGGAATTTGTTATCATAACTAGAGGATTTGTTTAATTTGTGTTAAAATATATTTAGGTAGGTAAACATATTGAAGATGTATATTTTTTTATAATATCAATAGAAGCAGCAAGCTCCTTAAATAAATCATTAAAATTTGCAATTGTACTTATTCAATTTCATTATCATCATCAGGGTACCTAGACAAATTGCACTTGGCGATCGACTACAAACGAAGTTTTCGACAATGTACATACAATATTATGGTACATTGTTGAAAAGTTCGTTTGTAGTCGTGCAATTTGTCTAGGTACCCAGATTATTTACAGCTCGTTGTGAGCCTTGGCCTCCTCCAACATTTGCATCTATCACCCCGTATCTTGGCATGTACGTGTCTTGAATTTGGATTAAATAAATATTAAATTAAAAGTACAATTCTGCGCTTTGCCGATTCAGTGTCAGAATTTGCGTAAGTTACAACGGCAATATATTCCATTATGAATTTGTGTTAAGTGTTGTATCATTGCACAACTTTGTGTATTAATGTGTTTCCTTGCTTCCGATACAAGTTCAAAGTGCATAGTATTGCAGTCGGCTTTTGTGACGTAATGGAACGCTTTCTTGCAATCACTGCCTGACATTGTCGCAAAGTGTGGAAACATATTTAAAGTACCTATTTATATAAGTTTTTGCAAATATTCTTCAAATAACTAAGCAATCATGGGGGTGTATTGGGGTGTAGCAGATTTATCTTTTTTTATATTTTTAAAAATCAGTGTTTGCTCCCTATACTTACTTAAAATTATAAGACTATTAGTATGTAATTAATTATTTGTTATTTAAATACTTAAATAAATATTCTTGTTCAAGTGTTAGTTAGTTTAGAATGATTAGAAATAATTATTATCTTGTGAGTACAATATAAGTAAGAAATAAAAATTATGATATTATCACTCTTGACTAGGAATTACTTCATTTTTTTTTCATTCACTAAAACGATAATTTTTTTTTATAAAAATTAATGTTTTTGTTAATTTAAAACTTGTTTTTTTTTATAAATAAAATTCTTAAATAAATATTATCAAAAAAGAAAGGATTGTATTCTGTGACCAATAATTCTACTACCTTCGTATAATGCATAATTTGACAGTATATTAATTATTTTAATATATATGTTGAATAATTTATTGGGTGCCATGTAATGGCCACCTCAGGGCGCAGAATAGATTCTAATTTTATTCAAAACAACAATCTTATAACAGGCACTTGGCATTATTTTTGGTTCGGTGCACGTTTTTGTAAATTGCACATATTTTTTCTTAATTTTAAATTTGTAGGTATGAGGTAATTTTATGATTTTGCTAATTATTATAAATTGCATTTATTTAGAAGTCAAAAATCTTTGTTCATATTTACCAGATTTTTCTTTGACATTTTTTTGCAAAGAAAAGAAATCAGGTGTGCCATGTACCCTAATCATATATCAATAGATAAAATTCAGTAAGAATTACATTATACAGTGGTGTCAGTGAGTATATGCTAATGTTGCCAGATTGACAAATACCTCTTATGTGATAGAACATTCATATAAAGACTTTCGGGGCTATATTTTATGAGTATTTGTGTTTTTGGACTGACTGCTTTCAACTTGACTATGTCCAGTTGTTGCTAACTAACCTTGATATAGATTTTACATAATTTGTGAGTTTATTACATATTTCCTACTTTTGACTGCTCATTACAAATATAAATTGTAAATAAAACATTCTGTATAGTGTAACTTTTCTGCTCTGTGCAAAGATAAACATAATTATAATGTATATGTTGTGAAAGACAATGTGTGCATTTTTTGTTGTCTTTCACAATTGCTGAATCTAGCAATTACTTGTATTTTATTATTTCAATGGTTTTTTAATATTATTTTTAATGTTAAATATACAAAAAAATTACTATTTTTATATTGAAGTTTTATTCAATAAACCTATCAAATAATAAAACAGGATTTATCAGATTATTCAGTAAGGTTCACCTGGTAAGAGAGGCTATAATGGTTAGTAAAATTTGTATTGTCAATTAACAACATTACAAGTAATGGAAAAGCCACAAGAGGAGGTGATTCAAATAATGCATTATTGCTCATTGGCTGTGTCTACACTACTTGGAAAAACGTAACGAATGAACGGTCCGACTCCCTTTGTGTACATAGAAAAGTAATATGACTTTTTTTTTTCTGTATCAACTGCGCAATTATAATCCTTCGTACGGTGAGTTCGCTGAGTTATGAGAACATTGCTCATAGAGGCTTGTTCCCAATCTTCACTCTCAAGACCAACGTTAAAGGAGAAGAAGTAAAAGAATGAGTCGAACTTTTATCTAGTGATGCTTTGGAATATAGGTGTATAATTCAACTAAAATAAAAAGATGTAATTTTTTTAAAGTCATATTATAATTAAATAAATTTAAATACAAACTTACATCTAGTGCACATCTATTTCCTGGTAAATACAAATACATTATAGTAATAAAATAAAAAACCTAAACGATTACTGTAATAATTATATGTACTTAATTATTAGTAACTAGATTGTTTGTGAAAGGTGTGTTTCCATGTCTCATAGCAGACACTAGGCTTCAACTGCAAGACAGCGTTCCCTTATATCGCAATATACAAACACATTGTCGTCGGTTCTATGAAACCTCGTATGTGCTCCAAACTAAATTTTACAGCGGACGCAAAAAAACTGCTTTCAAGTCCACAGATCAACAAATGTAATCAAAATTATTATCAAATTCATGTAAAACGTCAAAATTTTTACATCAATTTAAAGCAGTTTTTTTGCGTCCGCTGTAAAATTTGGTTTGGAGCACATAAGAGGTTTCATAGAACCGACGATGACATATTGCTACGTAATGTTGTCAAAATTTCTTCAGTAAGAGTAAAAAGGGAACTTCCGATAAACATGGAAAGCTGGAATGTATCCTGCTTGAATCATGATTCACCATGTACTCAAAAATGAAAAACATTACTCTACCAGATCATTAAGGGTAAGACAGAAGGTAGAAGAGATGTCAGAGTAGGGCAAACTTCCTGGCTCCAAAATATGTATTGTAATTGAATAAGGAGCACTCTCAAATCTGAGATAACTGATTGCGGACTTCCGTCCTATCATTGATGTGCAGTGAAACATGGAAAAACACTTTTCACATTTTTTTTAATATAAACATCCCACATTGCAAGTGGTGGCAGTTTTCTGTGAAATTATTTATACCTCTATGAATCATAACATATTTATAATGAATTTTTTACATCAAATTAAAATGTTTTTAAGGAGATCAAAATAAAAGAGAAACATATGTCAAATAATATAAACTAAAAGAAGCAAATGTGACAAATAAGATTTAAAACAGTTGACATTTATAAATAAAAATTTGACAAAAAAGATCTACCTAAGCAAACACAAAAATTAATTTTTATCTTTTAAATAAATTTTACATGCTTTACTAGCTGCTATGCGTTTGGCTCAATAGGTTTGTAATGTGTAACATCATCAGACGTTTGCGCTCCACCTGTCTATTTTTAGTCTCGATTTCTTTTTTTTTTTTTTTTTTCTCATACAAAAATGGGTGCTAAAAGCAGAATTTTGAGATTGTTCTGAAATTTTACATTAGATATTTCATCATTGAAAAGGGACTAAAAGTAACTGAAAAAGGCTAAAATGCCTTTAATAGCGGTCATTTGAAGAATTACGATGACCAATATGTTTATTACAAACAGTTATTACACCTATGTGGGTTGCGGGGTGATGGTATAAATTTAAAGATGTCATAACATATTTACCAAAAACAAGAACTTAAATAAAAGATAGCTCTCTCAAACGTATGGTGCACGCATGTATCTTATTTATTTTAACCATTTTCTCTTTGACTCATGGTTTTAGGGAAAGTAAAAATACACAGTTTATGATTATAATTATGCAAAAAACACAAAAACCAACACAATTTACCAGATAATTAAAATACTCTTGTACAAATTTGTATGAAATTCAATCTTTCAAGTTAGTTCGCAAAGCGCACCACCAGAGGGCATATATTTCGCTCTCTATGCATACACTATAGAGAAGTTATTTAAATCTATGGTCTGGCACAAGAAAAAATAAATAACGGCGCTTTTTAAGAGAATAAATAGATTTCTTTTATAATTCAACAATAATTTTAGTCAGTAATGACATGGAATGGAGAAGAAATAAGACAATACTAAATTTTTAAATTATGTACTAATATTATTATGACATATAAAAATTAATTAACTAACATTGAAGATAGAAATAAAATGTTAAATACAGTATTTGAGTTTTATTAATACAGAGAACAGAGTTTGACAATGACATTGCATGTCGAAACTTAGATCACTCTAATAAGTATAAGTAAAAATCAAACACAGGATTTAAAATTTTATTGATATAGTTTTACAAAATACTATATATTAAGTACGATGATAGAATTTTTTATATGGTTTTGTATAATTTTGGCAAATAATCTAACAAATTAAAGTTCAGCAATTTTGTATGATTTGCATTAACGAGAATGAGATGAATGGATTAGTTGTAGTGATAATTGACACAGGATCAAATTTTTTATAAGAATGAATCCGAGTATGAAATAAGCCCTAATACATTCTAATACCCTCACCCTAAGTAATATTCTTGTACCATGATGATAAATTAGGTCGACAGCAGGAGAAATCAAATCTAGGATCTCTCAATTAAATTCAGCGATGAGGTTTGCCACCCATCCAGAATATCTTAATTCTTTGTTGGCACGGAGAGGACAGCTTGCATGCTTATTACACACAGACGATTTCCTGGCTACCCCACTTTTGGGACAAGCTGTGATGGTATAGTGAAATAGAAATAATGATTTTATATTGCGGTGAGAATAATACTGTGAAACACATAGCTAAATAATTTAACTACGTGCAAAAAAAAGAATTATTGTAAATAAAAAAAATATATTTAGTACTTCCACAGCGACTTATAATGGAGTATTCATCTCAAGGACGTGGCAAACACAGTTGGAAGAGTGATGTCTTAAGTTTGATCGCGAGTTGGCTTTCAGGAGCTTCTGCCCTCACCGCATCTCACAAGAAAGTCACACTGTGGACATACTAAATATAAATATTTTATTTATAACAATTTAACATGAACCTATAACAAGTATCCTCATTGACTACACAAAAAAAGTGAATACAATATGTCCAAATCTATCTAATGGAACAAACTTATTTAAGGTTTTAAAGAATTATTCAAAATGTATTTTCAATACAAACTACTGTTAATATGTTTTCAATACTCAATCCAAAATCTTTATTTCTCTAAATAGGCACACTAAACACGCAACTAACTCTCTTCATATATCATATCTATCAATGATGATATTAAAATTTGTTGTCGGTTATTAGCTAAAATATGGGAAACTATATTGACAGAGAAGTCCGAGAGGACGTCCTAATTAGGTAACACCAAGGTCAAGAGAAATAGAAAATTATATTTACAGTGGTACACTCTTAATACTTTAACAGCGTGTTGTCACCTCGTAAGTTTTAGGTTTTGACAATGCCGTTTCGTGGCTGCCAAACCCTGAGATATGGGTATGAGCTATGTCAACCCCATAAGTAGAAGTGGCATTTAAGTTTGGCAACAAATTTATAGATAGTTCAACAAAATAGACCATTACATTTCAACTAAGATCCGCAAAGCTGAGACAGCACTAAGAATGTTGGTAGTTTGTTAATAAAAGTTGTGTCTATTTAAGAAAAGTTATTTTATTGATGTTGTTATTAGGTCAGTCTCGTTAAAAACTTAAAATATTGCCAAATTATTGTTTGTTGGAGTAATTATATAATTACATCTTCCTTCACAAATCAAATAATAAAACAATCAGAATATAAACTGCAACAATCACATCTCAGAAGAATTTAACATATTTATGCTTGAATATACTCGTTTCAATTTATAGTTCGGAAGTAAACAACTGTATCACAAATAAATCATTCTCCGATTTGATAAACATAACTTAAGATACCTTTGAAACCACAACTGAAGACTTACAAACATTTACATGACTTCATAAAACCAGCGGAAAACTAAATGAATGCAATTTAAACACGCGTGATGTTTTAACAATTTAATTAAATATTTGTGGAACCATACAAGGCACTGTATTTAATAATATTAGGCTTTTATTTGTTCCCAAATTAAAGAAAAAATCAACACATTATATTGTTTTTATTACTATAAATTTATTTAAAATATGAACCATCAAATAAAATAAAAATAGTCTCCGACTTTAAATTTAGATAATCCAGGTCCATCTTTATGATATATGAGCATCGCTTACTGATGTGAAGGTGTTTCGAGTATACTTCGATTTATTTCAACACCAGATTTATCTTTAAAAAATTCTTAACAATACCTTTACTGGTGTTTTTATTTCCACATCAGTTTTTAAATACAAAACTGCTTTACCTTCTAAAAGCATGGCTAATTTGACGAAACAAAAATATATTCAACAATATATAGATAATTCAGTTTGGGTAATTCAGATATTGCAAATAATTTGAATTTCTACTGGTTTTCATATCATAATAGTAAATGCTTTAAATCTACAGTTGTAACTGGAGTCAGAGAACAATGAATAGTCTATTGTTCAAACAATATAACACATTCACGATGTCACAGTGATCCCGTAACATAAAGTAATAATTACAATACAATATAATTCAGTCAGCATTAGGATTCACAATACATTCACTATCATCTACTTTACTACCGCTATTTTCACATCAAGAGGTCTCCTCTTCAGATTGACTGCTAATATTAGAAGTAGAGGTGGGAGTTGTTGTGTTAGTAATAATCTCCTTGGGTACTTCAACTTCTCCCGTTTCTTCAGATACAATAGCTGGTGCTAGGTGCACTTGGTCTTCTTCTTTTGCCACTTGTTGTTCTTCGACTGCGGGTTGTTCTAAAGTTTGCTGTTGTGTATCTGGTTGTACCGTATCAGTAATGTTTTGTTCACTGTTTGTGTTATCTATTATTTCAGGTGCTATTACATCTGATTCTAGTTCTGGAGATGGTGTTGTAATTGTGATTGGTGTTGTTTCACTCTCGTGTAATTCCTGTTCTCCCGTTACTCTCTCTTCAGCATTCTGCGGTTGTTGTTCCTCCACTTCTGCCATAGCTACTTCCTGTTCCTCAGCAGGTTGTATTTCTTCCTTTTCCTGCTGCACCTCTACAGTATTGCTCTCCATTACAGTATTACTCCTCACTGCTGCTATATCCTCGTCCACCTTCTCACTTGCTTCTACTTCCTGTTGCTCCTCTTGTTGTGTTACTTCCCCTCCTTCACTCTCCATTGCATTTTCACTATCCTCTCTTTTCATTTCCTCTTCCCCTGCAGTGATGTTCTCTTGTTGTTGTTCCTCCTCCTCTAGTTCTTCCTTCTGTACCTCCACCTCTACACTCTCTGTGATCTTCATCATCTCTTCCTCTCCCCTTTCTCTGCCTGCCTCCTCTTCTTCTTCCTCACCTCTTACCTCTGTTATTGTGACTACTGTTGGAGACTTTCTCTCTGTCTCCCCCTCCCCATCTCCTTCCTCTTCTGTCACTCTGTCCACATCCACATCTTCTTCTTCACCACTTGCTGCACTCCCCTTGTCCACTTCTTCTCTCTCTTCCTCCACTATCCTCTGCTCTCTTTCCTCCTCTCCTGCTCTATCAGCTGTTGTGCACTCCTCTTCTTCCTCATCATCGTCCATCTTCTCCTCCTCTTCACTTGATGTTGATGGCTGTGGTCCCCTCTCTCTGCCCTCCTCCTCATCATCCCCATCCTCCCTGCCAGCCTCCAGACTTCCTACACTCATCATTTCCCTGTGCAAGGGACCATTGTGCGCCGCATACTCTTCACCCCTAACAGTTTCACCTCTCTCTGTACTATCCACCGCGTATGTAAGAGGATCTGAGTTATCCTTCCAGTTAGACATGTCCTCCATATCAACGTCCACATTGTAATCTGAATTATTATCTGAGCCATTCACTAAAGATTCCTGAGCGTCTCCATTGTCTGTCTCCGAATCTGAATGTCTAGGAGGACCAGGATCTCTTGTACTGACTACTAAGATATTCTTCTCGAAAGCTCTCATAAACTTGTCGATTCTAGAATACTGTTTCCTGGGTGATGTTAATAATTCACATATTCTTTGTATGGTGAAAGGTGCCGCAGCGAAAGCGTCTATTTTCTCCAGTAAGGAATTCTTCATGGTCTCATAATTAAACACCTCGACATTGCGGCAATGGGGGATCTCTATACCCGAAGAACTCTCGTAGAATTCGGTAATAACATTGAGTAATTTCTCTTTAAAAAGTTGCTTGACTAGTGCCCATTGATAGACTGGGTCGCCGGTTCTGGCTACGAAATGCAGATACTCGTCCAGTTCTCTGGGAATAATCTTGTGCTTCTTTTTGGAGAACTCCTCCAAAGCTTGAAACACTTCCTCAGCATTTTCCATCATTTGTAATAATTAAACTAAAACACACCGCGCACAACCTTACTCACTAACTTGACACAAGGACGCGAAATTTCACAATTTCTGTGGAAAACATAGACAATGAAATATAAAATATAAAATAATAAAATATTATTTATCGCCTAAAACCAAAATCTTTGCTTATAAACCATAGACACGTCGTTATGCACAAGATTTATAAAGGACAGTTTACATGCACAGTATGTTTTTTCTTAATATCAATAATTATTATTGCTGAGACAATTTCATTGTTATTTTTTTACTTTTTTGGTGACTTTTAATATAACTTGCTGTGTCTTAATCCATTATACAATTACTTACCTTATATAAATTATGTATGTAAATCTTCTACATGTAAAAGACTCGAGCCGTGAACAAATAATAATAAATAAAACCCTCCTAAGACTTCCGCAGGCATAAAAATTCTCATAAAACAAAATAGGTGGGTATACCTATATGGAAAATAATGACTAAATTATCGACATCACGGCAATGCGATAATTTCACATCTCGTCCAAATTTTGATTCAAGTTTTCAATGTACCTGCACAGGTAGTTAGAAATTAATGATGAAGTAAATGATTCTATGAGAATATTAATTTATATTAACACAGAAATAAATTAACTGTTTTACGACAGAGAAATAGAACAACCGCCGGGGCCCCCGTACATATGGGAACCTTGCGCAAATTACTGAAGATATTGAATTTTTATAGCTCGGATTTAAAATTTAGGGAATAAAAATAAGACAAGTGCCAGTGTCACCTTATTGTTTATTAACATTTTTATTTATCAGACTCCTGTAGATCTCTCAAACTAGACTTTAGTTCAGAGCACAATGGTATATCACATAATATACTTATTATATAGATAAGTTTACATATATGATGTATTGCAGCTATGGCAAAAAAATATTATATTATATAGGAATATGAATAAAATATAATATATTATGAATAAAATAACTTATTTTTCAAATAAAAAGTGTTTAAAATTTATGCGCATGCATTATGTGGTATTTATATCTATCACCGTTGTAATTCCGCGGTCCACAATGTGAACTGTCCTTTACATACAAAATCCTTATGTGCATAACAAAAAACACGTGATTTATAATGTCAATTTGTTTTTTACTTGAAACTTCACGCAATTTCTTAGTGTTTTTTATAATTAAATACAAGTTGGGAGTATTATCTTAGTGTTAAATATATTATTTTAGCGATATACTCATTTTCCTTGCCAGAAATGTACCTTTTTTGATACAAAAAGAAATGTCTTAGGTAATTATACTACCTCTAATATAATAAGCTTTTGCGGTCTTTTTTCCACTTGAATGATATTTATATGTATTTAAATGAAGAAATAAAAGTTGACAGCATACTTAAAACAAAAAAAAATATCGTTTTATGCAAAATAGAAAAAGAATTTTATATAAAATATCGTTATGCACAATTGTGCATAACGCAGGAACACGCAGATATTTTTGCTTTTTTTTATTTTGGTGGTAATAAAAAGTGTAATAAATAGAAAAATAACGAAATTAACTATAGTTTTATTAAACTAGACACTTTTTTTTGTTGAAATATAATGGCATTTTTACATTTTGCTTAAAAAAGCTATCAAAGTATTGAGGAACAATGTCAAATTTGTATGGAGCGCAGAATGAAGGATATTTTTAAAAATCAAATTTAATAGTAATAAAGTAATGAAAAATTAATATCTCCAAATAAAATAATCAAAAATATATGCAAATTGAGATTAAACCATAAGTTTTTTCGCAATGATATTCGTATATTTTTTAATTTAATATGAAAGTGAGGAACCATCGGTTATTTTTACAATAAGCAACGATTTTGGTTTTAGGCGTTATGGTATTTCCATGGATGTATATAGGTAGGGGATGGAACGTTTATAGTAATTTGTATGCATGACAGCGAAGCCAAAAAGTGAGGAAGGGAAATCGACGGTGGCCATTTTGTATGAAAAACTTTATTTAACATTTGTATGGGCAATGTATGGAGATTATTCACACAGTACCAGAAAACATTATATTTACTTCTTAAAATAATTACAATGCCACATAACTTAATGTTTTCATATATTTGATGAAATAGGGAATAGGATGAGTTAATAAAATTGAGTATTTCATTTCAAAATCATTATTTATTTTTAAACTTTGTTTTCATATACACACAATATGGAGAGAATGAATGACAATTGAAGGATATAATATCTAAATGAATAATATAAAACACGCGAACTTGCAAATGAGCGGGAAACTCAGGATATTTCGTAAGAATGACGTTTTTCTCCAACCTCGCAGAAAAACGAGATGTTTTTGAACACAAAACACTACGTTTACTTGGTGTCAAATATTGGATAATGTCCAGTTTCTCCTTTCTGGATCCTTTGGAAAACTACAAAAAATGATTTTAATTATAAACATGCGATAATATCATTAACCTGATCAGATTTGTATGCATGAAACATTTCATTCTAACGGGTAAACAAACCAAACATCAGATTGTAGGTTCTTTGTATTGTCAGATGACAGAATGGAAAACAAGTTACATGTGTAGATATAGGAGAATAAGGACAGATAATTATATAGAACGTTTATAACATTATTATGATCATTTATAAGTATACGAATTATAATATAAACGACTTTAAAATCGCAATATATTAAGATAAAAACTACAATACAAAACAACTTACCGAAAATATGACAATCCTGTTTCCTGCGAAAGTTGGATTGGATTTATAACCACAACCATTTATAGCGCACATCACCATGTTAATCATAAGATGATTCCTATTCTTCTAGATATAAAAACAAAAACCGATATGAAAAATTCAACTGATGTGCAAAAACTTGAAACATTTTTAAAACAACTAAACATACAAGGGTTGGTTCACAGGAGCATAAATGTCACTCGGCGTCGTTTGACCTGAACGACCATGAAGTTGCAGTGAGTGGTGAATGTAATCCGGATAATCGTGAATAACTTAGAGCGTTTTATGACCCAATGTTATCGTAATGGCGCCATTATTTTTTACGTCTTTTTATTATTTTTTTTATTGCTTTTATAACTTTTAAAAATTTTTTTTTTTGGATTTACTTTTTGTTATAATTTCTTAAATTCGCCGACGTGTAAAAGACGTAAATTATGAATATATTTAAATAATTAATATTTTTATTATTATTTGACTGGCGCCTTTTTATAGTAGCATTCAAGTACTTTTGTGTTTCTTTTAAATGATAAAAATATTTTTGTCTCTAACGAAGGAATAAATTATTTTAAAAGGTATCTTTAAAATTAACAGTTAAAGTAATAACTACTTGATTAGTTAATAACTAGTTGCTTTATACTTTTTTTTTTAAATTATTCCATTATCTAACTTTCTGAGCTTGTATACTTCCCAAATACTTGTTACAAGTTTATATCCTAAATTTATCCAAACGAATTCACTGAATCAGCGTCAGAAATTATAAATGACAATTACGCAGAAATCGAGTATATTTTCTGAGACTATTTTTAATAAATGAAAGTATTTTTTCTCTGAGTTATGATTTACATATAATTAATCCTTGATATTTAATCTACCCAATTCCATCATTTTCATTACAAAACCTCACCACTGCAACGTGCCCATTCTTATTTTGTTACACATTTTGAAAACATAGTAACATACAGTACATGAACACTATGAATGCGTACTGGCATTGTATAGGTACTTTCAAAATATGCGTCGTCGACTGATCACTCGGTGACTGTCTGAACGCAGCCCAAATGCGACGCACCGAACAAAATTTATTTCTTACAAAATGGTCGTCATTCCCCTCCCCGCGCAGCTACAAAATGTTTACCAAAGTGTCTGTCCATTACTCTATTTAGGTCCATGGGTATTTCAACTAAAAAAAAAGTATTTTCACGATTACCATTTATTATCTAAAAATAAGTAGTTGATAGGTAACCGATGACAAAATAAAAGCAGTGCTTTAATTTTAAAAATATTTCAAGAAGAAAGAAAAACAACAACAATAATTTAAAAAGTAAACGCAAAAGTTCACTATGGTTATTTGCATAGATAAGCGGAAAATTTTGACATTCAGTTTCCGTATTTTTAATTTTTTAGGTTACTCAAATAAATATTGTCAAAAAATAAATTCATCGTAATAACAAAATGAATTTCTTGGCAAAATCTTCTTTGTCTCTTTTTCGTGCCAGCATAGCGGCACCATGTCGCCTGTACGCGGGGCAAGCCGCCGCTTCTAAAGAGGCTATTGATAAATTAGTGAAAGAAACTAAAGTTGTAGTTTTTATGAAAGGGAATCCGGAGGCTCCACAATGCGGCTTCAGCAATGCTGTGGTACAGATCTTAAGGATGCATGGAGTGGAATATAAGAGTCACGATGTTCTAAGCGACGAGGGAATAAGACAGGGTAAGAATGTGTTCAGTGCTAATATTTTTGCACAAAACTTTTTCCTTAAGGGATGAAAGTAAACTCTCTGATCAGTCATTTTAAATCGACTGAGCAATTACTTTACACACTATTCCTAATAAAAAATGATGTAATTCCAGGTGTGAAGGAATATTCTAATTGGCCCACTATTCCTCAAGTGTTCATCAATGGAGAATTTGTAGGAGGATGTGACATTCTACTGCAGTTACATCAGTCGGGAGACCTGATTGATGAGTTGAAGAAGATTGGCATCAACAGTTCATTAGTCACAGAGCAAAAGAAGTAATATAATCTCTTTGCATGCCGTTGGAATAGTCAACTACAACAAAACTCAAGTTGTTAGATATCTTATGCTCATTGTTTTGTACAGTTTATAGGTTTAGGTAACTCTGTAAGGAAGCTATTGTAAAACACTGCACCAGCATTTGACTTCCAACTGAAATATTATTTTCACCAACTTTTTTTGGATTTGCCCACATAGGTGCTATGTTACACAGTTCATATAACAATCATATTCTAATGTTTTTGTTTGAATAGTAATTTAATATCTACACTCATAGTTAATTATCAATACTTTTATAAGGTTTGAAATCCAATAGAGTTATTAGTTCAAATTGTGTTTTAATTTTGTAGTCATTATAATATTTAGAATTATTTTAGGAAAATCAGAAGACAAAATTGTATAGGTACCTCTTGAATGTTTAGACTTACTTAAGTAGTAAAGCATAATACATAATTTATTTTAGATTGCACCTTTAATAATAATAATAATAATAAACTTTATTGTACAAAATATATGGATACAAATGATAAAGTTACATGGTATAAACGAATAATTTTGCACAATGGGCGAGTTTATCGCAGGGACGCGATATCTTCCAACTAACCCAATATTTAATATTCAATATTTTAGCATCCAATGATTTTTGGGAATATTTTTCCTATAACCATATACTTCTTCTTCCTGGCACAATCCCAACTTATTGCCGCTGAAGGCTGTTAGGGTCAGCTTTTCTTATTCTAAGGTTATATAAGGTGGAAATGTGAACTTAGATACTCAAATGAGTCGCAGTTCACTAATTTTCCCCATCAAGCTTTATTGAAGGGGTTTTCAGATGGTAGATTCAGTTTTTTTCCTGCTGATTTTAAAACATTGTCCTCTAATAGTTGTCTCTATTTTTCTAAGGTGATTTGCACATCATAATAGCTATCTGATATCAGCTCTATATCATCCGCAAAAATAATGTCTTGATGATCTATCCCTTATAATTCTGAGACTAAAATATTGCTTCTTTGTATTGAAAGCTTTTATCAACTGTATTTATGAAATATTTTAAGAACTAATTATTTAACTGTTTTCTTTTTTTATTTCATACATATCTACATTAAGTTTGTGATCTGGGGGAGTCTCTTGGAAAAGGTTGAAATACTATTTATGTTTGTACTATCAATAATTAGGTACTTGAAAATGTTGCCCCGCATTTGTAAAAATGAATGGCAGTGTTAACATTCATAATTTTAGTTTATAATTTTTATAATAAAGATTGTTAAATAAAAATGTATTTTTTTTTATTACGAGACCTTAAAAAAAACACTGATAATGAAGAAATGCTAGTTGGAAATTCCAAAATGAGTTTTAATATATGAAAATTTATAGAATTCTTCGTTGGGATTGTTACTTCTGTGATGTCTTTCTTATATTTTCTAAATGGGAAAAAATACAGTGGAAATATCATCCAATTATTATCTCCTCATGTTCGTGAAAAAACATTGTTTATTTTCAGTGTTTTTCTCACATTTTAAAATAAATCAGTTACACAAGACAATAAGAAATTTAATAGTAAACTCAAACATACGAAAGAATATAATTACTTATTCAAAAGTCAACACTTTTTTAAAATTTCATTTTATTTAAATACTTTCAATTTAAAAAACATTGGCTATTAAGTCCCTGGTAAAGAATAGGTATCCTAGTCTTTTGCAAACATCAATTCTGAGACAAGTAAATTCAATTTGGCGGTGAAGTATGCCACCCATACTGAATATATTATTTCTAACAGCACTAAAACGAGGACCTGTATATCTATTACATGCGGTTTATCCTCTGGCTACTCCTCTGGAAAAATATAATACATTATTTTACTTAAAGGAACACTCACTATTTATTGGAACCAAAATATAATAAATTATTTTACTTAAAGGAACACTATCTATTGGAACCAAAATATGATGCACAGTTGGAATTTAGAAAACACATTCATTACAATATTGTTAATTATATTTTATTTTTCATTTATTTGTGTCAATCTTTCCATAATAATATCCTGGACACTGTATGATGGATGCTCATCAGCTCGGAGTATCTCCCGGCATTGCTTCCTAAACTCAGGATTCAGGCTGTACGCTATCATATCAGCCAAAGCAGAGGCCACTCTTAGGTGTTGTTGGTTCAGCAAAAAATTCCACATCGGGAGTAGTTCTAGTTCCACTGATAAAGTGGGAAAAGATTTTACAACTTCTGAGATTGTTGCTTTAGATATATTCCACAATCCATCATGCCTGAATATGACATTCAGTTTTACACAATAACCTTGTTGATACAATTCATGAGTTTCACCTTTAACTTTTTTATTTTCCATTTTGTATGAAGATAGACAATTACCAAATCTAAATAGTTTTACAATGTATGTAATGTCTGGTAGTTGTGGTACGAAAGGTTCAATTTGAAAACCTTCTGGAAGTTCTTGAGTGGCTAAAAGTAAAGATAGTTTATTGTTAGAATAATGTTTGACAAATTTGTAGGTTAGGTTTGAGTTAGTTCGGTTTTTTTTATGCAAAAGCACATTTATTGACAATTATTTCATTATCATTTCATGGGTGAAAAACTATATAATTATAGGTGAATAGAAATAGAAAATTCATAAATTTAATTTTGATGCCTTCACTCAATCCTGGGCTTTTATCTTCTAATCTAATTTGCATTACAACTGGACCATTAAAATTGTTTGAAAAACGTAAGTATAAAAATATGATAAAAATACACAAGATGTCAATGTAATGCATAAAATTTTGTTTTTCACTTACTGTACAATTCAATACTGTATGTGGCAATTTTCAATTTTATGTGAGTGATGTTAGCTGATGTAAACATATTGAAAAAAGAGTGCAAAAGTTTTGGGAACACATCATTATCAGACATTTCGAAAACTCCTGATTTTCATTTCACAGTAATTTGGTGCTGGAAATTATTTTGGAGGGAAAACTTTTCTTCCTAGTTTTTAGTGTTGCCACATATAAAAAAAAATGAAGTATTGCAATTAGAAAAAATTGCAAAAACTTTTCCTTAAATTACCTACAAAAAAGTTGTTACGGGTAGGTATTTTGCTCCTGATAAAAAAAATATCCTAGATATTTTTAAATATAAATTGTAAATTTTTTAATACTTTTAAATAATCATAAAAATAATAATAAATTCAAAAATCGCGCATCTTTGCGATGTCTACGGGGATAGCAGGTACCTGCCGATCCGCTTTCAGACCCAAACCGGACAACACATGTTAAGGATGGAATATTCCACGTAGTCCAAGTGTTTCACTTATCTCATGGACGGTCGCTATCCACACATAATATTAGATTGTATTTAGGGTGTGTGTCTGTTGGTATGTTCATTATAATTTCGATGTGAACGCTCTTGTGGGTAGGTATCATATCGAGTGAGATATGAAATACTGCCTACACGAGTGTATATGCCTGCAGACATACACCATCTGAAATTGTAACTAGTACTTAAGTTATCTTTAGTTAGGTATTTTTAGTCTAGAATTTTTGTCAAAATAGATTGGGGGGTTATGAATGGAGAGATATTAGAAATGAACGACGATGTGTAGTGAAATTGACACTTTTATTAATTGTAAACAATGATATGTGTATTGCACAAATTAGTTTGCCAGGCGTCACCGAGTAAAGTCCCCGGGCATACTAGCTAGTAAGCGGTATGGCCCGGGTGAAGGATATTGTTTTGGTGGAACAATAACGGCCTGGCAACAGATGTGACACAACTGACACTAGGACACGAGGGGATGCTGCAAATCGAATGCAGGCCAGAACACTTCCCGTCAGGCATCCGTAGAAGCAGGTCGACCACTCCACCAGACGTCCGGGGAGGACGTCGTGCTGGCTCGCTGCTGCTAGCAGCGAGCGGAGACTGGACGCCGTGCTGTCCCGCCAACGGCCTTGGACGCATGGTGCAGACCTTCCTTGGGGTGGCAGCCGCTGGCCTTGGAACCGCTTCATCCTGAAGGCTACATGCCAGGATGTCCTCGAGGGATGGATTGCGTCTGCCTGAGTGCCCCAGGCAGAACGATCTTCGGGGAGCAGTCTACGTGAGTGAGTCTCGTGTGCTTGGTTATTTTTTTTTGGTGATATACACAATTGATTAATAATAAAATGAAGTAGTGAAAGGACTGTTATTTGTGTAAAGGGAAAGACAATTTATTGATAAAGGTGTGCATTTTTTTTTTTTATATAGGATTAGATTTTAGATTAGGCAAATGATTTTAATTTTAATCTTTAATTATTGAAATTTTTTTACATTTATGTGTTATATTTTTTAAATAATAAATGTATAAATAAATTTTGTGTTTTTCATCATCCGCCTCACATCCAAGTAATATGCCAAAGAAAGCTTCTCACCATACTTTTTGCTTTAAATATTTGTATATTTTTCTTTGTTGCTGTTTGCTGGTTACTCTTTACCTCCTTTCCAGCAAAGAAGGCCTTGTCAATTTTGGCTCCCAACAAATGGGGCACTAAGTGAAAAAATACACCCCCCAAAGGGTGTATAATCACTTAAACGGACCCACGGTTTATATCCCTGAGAGACGAGGTGTTGGAAGGGAGAAAGAGTTTTATTGTAAATTTATTGAATATTTTTTTTTGGTTGGCATATTGCTTGTTGTTTGGCGATGATGTGAGATTGTTTTCAAATGGTGGGTAACATAATCAGTATGTTTTTTGCGCCATGGGAAAATTAGTTTAGTGTTATTATGTAGAACAAAAGCCGTGGGGTTTACGGCGGATGAATATTGCCCCCACTTTTTTCAGTATATTTTTGTGTGTCCCGTAAAAGGCGGGAAATCGAAAAATTACTACAGATGTGGTATAAATAGACTAGGTTAATTTGTTTAGTGTGTAATTTTGTTTAAGTTGTAAATAATTAGGTAAAGATTTTTTGTTTCAAATAGTTATAGGTTGTATAGAAATAAGGCGCCTTAGATAAGTTCTAGGTATAACAGATTTTTTTTTTAATTTTAGGTAGGTCAATTCAATTAGCGTAGATATGTACATATGTATATAATATTATTGTAAATAAAATTGTGATATTAAATGCTATGGGGTTTTGATAGAAACTGTTGTATACAGTATTGTGGTAGCTGGCAATGATGGACAGTTGTCGGAGATCCGAATGAGGGAACCAAGTGTTGATCGGTAGTAATTATCGATCGGCGGATTAATCAAGTGGAGATTAATCAGGTCCCCAGGATCGCGTACACTGTAGAGTAATTAAAAGTTAGGTTATTCAGTATGGGACAAGTGATATTTGGTTAGAGAAACCATGTCGGGCTAAATAAGGGTGTTTAGTCAGTCCCAGGAAAGGAATACCTACTTAGGATGGTATGAGATAGTAGAAGTCACCACCTTGATTATAATTATGTTTTAAATAGATTGTAAATATTATTGAGATGAGGGAAAGTAGAAATTGTTTTGGTAATCAATGAGTAGGTTAATTGATATATAATGATGACTTATGGAATTAGTTTAAAAAAGCTACGTATCTATAGTAGGTACAGGGGAAGTTATTGTATAATCAATTTGTATGTGGGTGTATATTGTTATGGATATTGTAGGTTTTATATTTTGATAAGTTTGGTTATTTCGCTTAAAAATAACCTGGCGCTCAGCTTGGGATTGTATTTAATATTTTAATTTGGTAGGTATTGAGGTAGGTAGGTACTCGAAAGTAAATTTATACGTGTTGTATTTAAAACTGTTGAAAATGTGCGGAAAAAAAATTAGTTTAAATTGTTACTTTAATTATGTGGAAGAGTTGAATTTTTGTTATTTAATGTGTAATGTTTAAGGAGAGGTGTGTTGTTAATAAAAATGTCTATGTGGATAGTTACATATGTTTTGTTGTTTTGTAAATGTATGGGAAAAAAGGGCGCGATATTGAGTGCGCGGAAAAATGGAAGCGCGTGGGTTAAATAGGTACCCACACGAGGTATGCAAGGACCGCGTAGCACGTGGTAGTGAAGAAAAAGCGCGCGCTTTTTGGGGAAAACGCGGGAAGATTGTCGTGTGCGCGGGAGTGATAGGTATGCTATGGAAGGGGTACGCTTGCAATGCGAGAATGAGATAGATGGTGTAAGCGAGAGGTATGTTGGCGAGGCAGTATGCAGAAAGGGAGAAAGTTTCACTAGGGGATTTTGTAAAAAGGGCATGTGTATTCTTGCAGCCTTGTACGGGACGTGTAGTTCCCGGCTTAGCATGGGTGCAAGAGATACAATGCGGGTTGTGTGGGAGATGCGTGTTTCAGAGGGACGAAAGGGTGTACCAGTTGAGAGCTGGTAGCCTGACCACCTTGAAATAAGGGGTCGGAGTTCCCGGTGATCTGGAATGTAGTGGATCTGCAAGGAGATGCAGAGTTAGGTTCGGATCATGCGAGTGGGCTGATCGGAGAGGTAAGATAGGGAGGTTATGAAGTGTGCCAAGACTGCCTGCAGAACGCCATGAAATATCTGTATTGCGAGTGAGTGGATCGTACAATTACGTACATACCTATCATTTAATGTTTTGTTGTTGATTGCGCAATTGCTTGTCTGTATTGAAATTGAGATAATGGGTGAATTTGAGAAATGAAATGAGTAATTATATAAATTTGTAAATGTATTTAAATTTGTAATTATGTGAGTACCTACCTTACCTGTGATGTACCCAGATGCGGGTACTTTTGAATCGGTGGTTAATTGTAAGTAATTGTTTTGTTTTGTTTTGTATGTGTGGATAGCGAGGGATAATAATAGTTTTCTTATGGATAATTTTTTTATCAAAAAGGAGGGACGATTGTTACGGGTAGGTATTTTGCTCCTGATAAAAAAAATATCCTAGATATTTTTAAATATAAATTGTAAATTTTTTAATACTTTTAAATAATCATAATAATAATAATAAATTCAAAAATCGCGCATCTTTGCGATGTCTACGGGGATAGCAGGTACCTGCCGATCCGCTTTCAGACCCAAACCGGACAACACATGTTAAGGATGGAATATTCCACGTAGTCCAAGTGTTTCACTTATCTCATGGACGGTCGCTATCCACACATAATATTAGATTGTATTTAGGGTGTGTGTCTGTTGGTATGTTCATTATAATTTCGATGTGAACGCTCTTGTGGGTAGGTATCATATCGAGTGAGATATGAAATACTGCCTACACGAGTGTATATGCCTGCAGACATACACCATCTGAAATTGTAACTAGTACTTAAGTTATCTTTAGTTAGGTATTTTTAGTCTAGAATTTTTGTCAAAATAGATTGGGGGGTTATGAATGGAGAGATATTAGAAATGAACGACGATGTGTAGTGAAATTGACACTTTTATTAATTGTAAACAATGATATGTGTATTGCACAAATTAGTTTGCCAGGCGTCACCGAGTAAAGTCCCCGGGCATACTAGCTAGTAAGCGGTATGGCCCGGGTGAAGGATATTGTTTTGGTGGAACAATAACGGCCTGGCAACAGATGTGACACAACTGACACTAGGACACGAGGGGATGCTGCAAATCGAATGCAGGCCAGAACACTTCCCGTCAGGCATCCGTAGAAGCAGGTCGACCACTCCACCAGACGTCCGGGGAGGACGTCGTGCTGGCTCGCTGCTGCTAGCAGCGAGCGGAGACTGGACGCCGTGCTGTCCCGCCAACGGCCTTGGACGCATGGTGCAGACCTTCCTTGGGGTGGCAGCCGCTGGCCTTGGAACCGCTTCATCCTGAAGGCTACATGCCAGGATGTCCTCGAGGGATGGATTGCGTCTGCCTGAGTGCCCCAGGCAGAACGATCTTCGGGGAGCAGTCTACGTGAGTGAGTCTCGTGTGCTTGGTTATTTTTTTTTGGTGATATACACAATTGATTAATAATAAAATGAAGTAGTGAAAGGACTGTTATTTGTGTAAAGGGAAAGACAATTTATTGATAAAGGTGTGCATTTTTTTTTTTTATATAGGATTAGATTTTAGATTAGGCAAATGATTTTAATTTTAATCTTTAATTATTGAAATTTTTTTACATTTATGTGTTATATTTTTTAAATAATAAATGTATAAATAAATTTTGTGTTTTTCATCATCCGCCTCACATCCAAGTAATATGCCAAAGAAAGCTTCTCACCTTACTTTTTGCTTTAAATATTTGTATATTTTTCTTTGTTGCTGTTTGCTGGTTACTCTTTACCTCCTTTCCAGCAAAGAAGGCCTTGTCAAAGTTTTATTGAAAAAATCATTGCAAATAATATTCTTTATAATGTCCCTTATTGCTGAGGATTGTGATTGCCATGACTTAAGATAAGATTATCTCCCTTGTAGAAAAAATGTACAAACCTATATGTCCTATACAGAAGACCACACTGTAGATGCATAATTTTCCATGAATTGAAAAATTATATTATTCTATAGGCTGCTGTGGTTCTTCTTTCAATTATTACCTACCTAAATTTATTCTAATATACCTACATATTTGTTCTTGAACATCCTTGTTAGAAATTTTCTCAATTTGGGTTTCTTCCACCATCTTGTCTTAGTAAAATTTTGCATTATTAGAATGTTGCTCTTTGTAATCTGTATTTGAGGATTTTTTCTGTCAGTTATTATAGAGCCATCCATTTATAATAACACAGCTGTTGGAGTAATCTTCTATGAAATAGTGGACAGATAATTAAATTGCCTGGCTCGAAAGTATAATATTTACAGCACTTACCACAAGTGTGGTATCCGGCAGACTATCTGCACGTTTAAAACATGCACAAGATGTCCCTTCCATGCTCACAAAAATTAAAGATATCCAGAATGGGTGGCATACAACATTCAACCACTAGATATTTCAGTTCTGTTTAGATGTGTAATTTATCTTACCATCAGTCTTCTGTCATAATCAGAAAGACACATTTTATTGTATGTATTATCTCGGTTTAAGTATTGAGACTTGTTAAGATCCATTGTTTTGGAGACTTAAGCTCTACAAGAACTACAAAGCCATCGGAAGTAACTAACAATGAGTGTGGAATGTGTTTTATGAGTAATGAAATTAAATAAAACTCATGCACGGTTATTTGAATTAATAAGGCAAAACAACAATAACAAACAAAAACACACAAGTAAATTCACAATAAGATTATTGTGTTAATTATATTTCATCTTATTAGCATTATGTTATAATTATGTACACTGAGTAATATTATTCATAATAATTAGTAAAAATAGTAATAATTGATAATGTATGTATACATACGACAGTTTGGGCACATCAAAACTTATTGACTAAACATAATTTAGTTTTGATATAATCACTGTACGTGGGAGCGAAACTACACCATGTCGAATTTTGGCCGAAGTGACGTATAAACATAGTATTGTAGTCCTTGTTATGCTCTTTCAAATGACATATTCACCTGTCTTGAATACGAGTTACATTTTGAATTATCCATAAATAAAAAAAAAATATGTCCAATTTTTGTTAAACCAAAACAAAGCCATTTTAATGCAATCATTCACAATAATTTTTAAGAGTAATATTGTGTAAACTAACATGTGAGAAACAAATATAATTTTGTTGAAAAAACTTTTAACGGCCATACTGAAAAATGGCATCCATCGAGATAGTGTAGTTTCGCTCCGGCGTACAGATATAATTGTTATATTTAAATACATCTCAAACAGTGTTTGTAACTAACTGTTGTTATTTTAATAATATAAAATATAGAACACACTCACAATACACACTAAATATAATGTACGCCACACACAAATATTACTTTTTGATGTACACCAAATTGTGAAACAATTGAGTACATTGGGTTAATAATAAAAAAAATCCTTTTTATTATACTATAATTTTTGTTAATAGCAGCGTCAACATAGCTGGATGAAAACATTTATCATCAATCTTAAATCATTCGGTGAGCATTCTCCAAAGAAATATTTTAATGAATTCCTTCGTTACTCATCATTTTCATCCAGCTGTGTGGACGCTGCTAATGAGAGATATGTCTCTTGTCTCCTTGGGATTACATGCATTCACATTAAGCGAACAAACAATGTATCTTTTTTCTTCTCTTTATTGATGAAAGGAAAGAAAATTATTACTCTTATTTTTTTCTTTAAAGATAAAAAAAAGAGTGATAGAACATTCATTAGCACAGTTCATTCACTCAATGTAAGTATGTCTAATGAAAATCTCAAGGAAAAAGATGTGTGCGAATAAGATTAATTTATTTCTGATATTGCTCAATTGCCTGTATATATGTTATCTGTTCAGACTTTATTTATTTTACAATTAAATCATGTTAGATTGGATGCAACAAATTTAAAAATTAAAATGCATATTTTTAGAAAATAATTATAAGTGTTGTGTATAAAATCATTATTTGTATTAATATCATTAAAAATGTGGCTGTGAAAATAAAACAAATGTGCAAAAATGCATATTAGCAAAGAAATATTAATTTTTTTATGGCACCATAAATTTTGTGATAACACCTATTTGCTAAAAGAAATTTTAGAGTAATTTAGTTATATTTAAGAGTTTTGAATGTGAATTTATGGATTTAAATCCCAACACTCATTTATTTCAGCTTCTGTATTTTACTTACTATAAAAACAAATTAAAAGGTTTCCCGAGGGTTGTACTATTCTTATAACTTTTTGAATAGAAAATATTTTTTTCCGCTACATACACGTCACTTTTTAATTAAATAAAATGATAAAAAAAATCAATATAAATATCTTTCTTATAATGTAAATAAGGTTAAAAACCTATTTAAAAAATATATTTTTACCTATATTTAAAAATTCCTAAATCCTAATACTTAAAATCTGTACACCAATCTTAATTTATTAACATTACCTACAATTAAAAAGTACAAATTATATTAATATCATAATATGAAAATCTTCGTATAAATACAAAATTACAAAATTCAGACAGCCCGAGGTATATCAATAATAATGTACCTTAATTTATTACAAATTAAATAATTTTAATATCTTACAAAATAAGCATTTTTATTCACACTTCATTACAGTACAATGATTTGTAGTACTGATCGAGAAATGAATTGAGAAAGATCTTGAAATTCTGATATGTTTAATTTATAAAAAGTATTTACATAAAATATACAATACAAAAATGAGATTAAATTTAACGGGTCACGCCGTAAAAATTGAGATTCTCTGTTCAAACAAACTGCAATGTTATTACAACTGTCTACCCCAGTAGAGATGCGAAGGAAAAGATTAAGAGGTAGATAGATAATTCTCGGTAAATTTATTTTAATTTTTTTTTTAAATTAATTGTTTATTTATATTTTACTTTGGTGTTTTGTCAATCTTACAATTATTTTTATATATATTGTCGTGTTTTTTACTTATTTATTTTATTAAATATGTAATGTTAATTTCTACAAATCACACATGCATTACAAAACAAAACATTGCAATCACAAATATGAATTTAAACAAAATGTTAGATTTTTAAGGCAAGTTGTTATGCATAAAAAAAACAACATATACAAATAAGAAAAGTGTTATTGTTAAATGTTTTCATTTAATGTAATGTAAAAAATCATGTAAGTATGAGTTATATTAAAAAATAAAACAATAAAAATGAATAACGAAATAAAATTTCCAGTCTAATGTTGTATATTTTATTAAGAATTACATTAAATTCAAATAAATAATAATAATAAATTAGAAAGTTGACGACAACATCAAAATAATGAAACTTTCACAAATAATAATAAATAAAAAAAAAATAAATAAAATAAAAAATACAGACCCAACCACGACGACAATGATAAAATAGCTGTATGTGAAATATGTAGTGACTATTCATTTACTTATCATCTTCTTTCTATTGCATAATAATAATTAATAATAATAAATAATAAAAATAAATATAAATATACATTTTGATGACATGACGATAATAATCTGTTGGTGACGAAGATTTGAATGTAATGATTATTTAGTGTACAATAAAATAAAATAACACATGTTTTTATTTTTATACATTATTTGGTTCGCAGATTGCACAAGGAGATTTTTTTTACATTATTATTATTTTATTATACATTCATTATATTCGTGTGATGGTAGAAATTTATAATTATTGAGATTTCAGTATAATCATTGTTGCATACATATTTTGTATACTGTTTGATATATGTATACTACTTCATAATTCACTCGATTATGGGTACTTTCCCACGGATGTAAAGAAGATATATGTATTGTATCATAATTCACTTGATTATGAGTACCTAGCCATGGAAGAAATGAAGATATATGTACATATTATGTCTTGACAGCTAACTTTTGGAGACATACTAAGGTATATATGTATTTATTTTGATTTACTGATAGCTACAATGATCATATTGACAACTCCTTTTTCTTTTGACTCCTGTGTTGATGACGATAAAAGTTGTTTTCCTAATATTTCCTAATCCATGTGAGATGTGGTTAAGATGATGGCAACACATTCATTCCTAAAATTAACAGAGTGTCTGAAACAAATAAAATAAAAATAATGTAATTTAAAAACAGTTTCTTCAAATAAAGTCATCGTCATCGTTAAGGAAAAAGCAATAAACAATATTGTTTCAGTGAAATTTCTTATTAATTTTTCACTATATGTACTTGCAATGTAAATTTTTTTGATATGGTTAAACTGTGTAAATTTTCATAACAGTGAAATAAAAATGCAAAACCAATTCTTTTTTGGTGCACTACATAATTTATGAATGAAATCATATTTTTTTTTTTGAAAATACAGATATTGACTTTTTCCATAACAAGATTTTTCTATGTTTGTTTTTGTATGTTGCAACATTCAGATGACAGATAAATATAAAATAAAACAAATATTTACTTATACTTTATTGTTTTATACTGCAAGGAAGATTTCAAAAGTTTGTGATCTCACAAAAACTTATCAGCGTAGTACCAGTATAGATTTGTTGATCCAAATAACAAGGGTATCATAGGCTAATTACAAAATACAGCATTGTGTGGGAATAATTTGTGTTCAATTTTTTTATTATGTAAGTACCTACCTTAAAGATCACTCTCTCCATAAAGGGCAGTGCTGAAAGCCATGTAGTCCAGTGCCCCAGGTACAGCTCCATGTCCCCTGTAGGGTGCCATCCTCTGTACGCAGTATTCAGCCTGGTCTGGGGGCAACTCACGGCGGAGCTCTTCAGCTAGGATGTAAGGCTGGAAAGAAAAACAAAATTATTATAGTTTGAATTAGTTGAAAGAAATCAATGCCATCATGATGAAATTTTCTGTACATAGATCATATTTAGTGCATATTTAAAATTTTGTAAAATTTATTGCTTGCAACGATGTACAGTAAGGAAGAAAAATAAAATCAGTACGAGTTTTACATCATTATACCGCTCCTTGGAGTCCCCAGTAAAGAATAGGACTCTTTTCTTAAACTTTTGAGTGTCCTGTAAAGGCAGGTATTAGCAAAACCTCACACACCTCCAAGACAATTAATATTTATAATTCAGGGATGATGCTTGCAACCCGTCTTGAATGTATCAATTTTTGTTTGACACAATCTGCATGTTTACTGTACAGCCGGCTAGTATGCTGGCTACCCCACTTGTGGTATATGCCATAATAGTATAGTAGTAGTAGAATTTAGAACTTTCAATAGAGAGATTTTGGGTTTATTTTATTTATTTATTTATTTTTCTTATCATCCGTAGGCCATATATTTAGCACTTGGAATCGTCAAATAATACAAATAATTTGCTACTCTATAACAATCACAAACAATTTTCAATAGTTCGTTACTTCACCATAATATCAAATACTTCACAATGATCATAGACAAGAAAAGAAAATAAAAGAAAATAAAAAATGATAAACTGATTAAGGAATTTCATTTCATCAAAGCTATTTTGAGTGTAAAAGCCCCAAAACAGCTTCACGTCAATGTAGGAATGTAAAAGATAGATAAACAAATCAAATACAATGACAAACAAATTAGCAAATGCTTATATTAAAACAAAGCGGTAAGCTCACAAGAACAAAGTCAAAGATACTATACTAAAACATTCATAGTCTACTGGTGACCTACTCTGACTTAATATATTGCTTTAGAGTAAGTTGGAATTTATAATAAATTCATATTCATCATAATATATGTACCAACACATCCAATCAAATCATTTCACTTATTTTCTCATCATGTGGAAACATGTAATCAGCACTTTGAATATAATTAAATGACATAATACACTTCACAGTTTATATTATAAGAGTAAAATAATCATTTGGCACAGTACCAAAGCTTAAAAGCTGTGACAATTTTACCTACACACTGTGTAACAATAAGTATAATATACTTTTATATCAGTGGTGCTCAAATAGTAATTGGGTATTCCATTAATTTATTCACTCATTCATACCATCATGGCACTACTCACAAAAAGGGAGGCCAGTGAACTAGGTACACGTGAAAAACAAGTTGTCTTTTCTATAATTGTGAAAATTAAAACATTCAGAATAGCTGGAAAACATCATTGCTGAATTTAACAACTGCCTTTTACAGGACACTCAAAAACTTAGGGAAAAAGTGGAAGACCAATTTGTTATTTGCCAGGTGCTGCACGGAACAATTGTGTGTTTTCTCAAATTCGTATATACTAAGTATATCAAAAACGCTGGGATCAAAAAAACTATAAAAAATATTATGTTCATGTTAATATCAAAGAAATCAAAGTGGTCTATTCATCTATATCATCGCGCTATATCACACAAATGGGTTAACCAGCAGACTACTGCATGTGATAAACGGACATGTTGCCCTCTCTACGCCAGTAAAAAGTAAATCATTAAGGATGGGTGGCATACCTCATTGCTGAATTTATTCATTGTGTTAATTTTTTAGAACACCTGCCCTTTACAGGACACTCGAAAACAAAACAAAAATACCAAGTGCAAAATATTATTGGTGTCTGCTGACAACAAAAAAACAAGAGTGGACCGTGATATTAACTAGTTTAGGAACCACTGAACTAGATAATGAAAGTTACTAGAATAATAATAAAAAAGTTGTGGAATAATAACAATAATAAAATTATTTTAAGTACTGTAATTTCAAGGTGCTGTCAAAGTCAGTAGCTATGTAGCGTAAAATAATCAACAACATTCTATTTTCATTCAACTATCTATCTATATTCAGTGTTTGGATTTGAACTAAATACCTCTAGAACAGTATCACATAACCTTGCATCTATCTACCTATCTATCTCTATGTAAAATAAATATATTTTGGTAAATATCTTTCCAATGAGTCAAACTTTATTTTAATAAATTTTTATTCTCAATGTTTTTGTGACAATAATAGGAGAGACAACCCTGTCTATAAATATGTCAATATGGCGTCTACCACCAGCAAAGAAGTCATTGGATCAACCACATGGTGTGCTGAATAGGCGGTTAGTGCTATAAAAACTTTCGACATTTACAACGGGTGACACATCTCTTAAAGATGATAATTTATAAGTAAAAAATATGAATCTGGGTTTTTGATAAACTTAAATACACATGTCTCATAAATATTTGATGAAAGAATACCTGAATACTTTTTTAATACAAGACTCTAAAAAATGTAAAGAATGAGAGATCTGTTCAATTCCAGGAACATCAAGAGTTTGGATAATTATTTACAGTATAAAAAAATGTTTTGTTACCTTGTCTCCGGCTAAGATCCTGAAGCTGTCTATGACTTGCTCGGCTGTGTCGGTATCTGTTGATTCACGAGTCATGAAGTCCAAGAAGGCATCAAAGTGGACGTAACCTGAAACACAACATTAAAACATGAATATAATAACATGTAAAAATCTTATATTTTTGAACTGTGCTGGATGATCGGATAATGCAGTTTTGTGGCTGCAAAATATTGAGATATGCGAGTAATTTGAAACTCATAAGTAGAAGATTATTAATTAATGTTAGTTTTTACTCAGACTTGTTTCCACCCTATCGCCTTATACCTCAGAGAGACCCATATCACAACTATTTAGAATGGTATACATTGTCTAAAAGTTACCGGGTGAAGTGCAAAATGCTTTGAAATTCTCTCTTATAATCTCCAATGATAGTTTCATCTGAAGCTATTTGTTCTGGCGCTAACAATAATTGTCTTATACTGTTTACATTTGAGATAGTTGTACACATAATGTAAGTTGGTTGAACTCATAATTGCATCAATGAATTATAAAAATTAACTTACCGGTAGAGTTAGGATCAACAACAACAAGTATGCGCTGGAAGTCCAATTCTCCCTGACGATCCTTGCCGATGCTGTAGCCAAGAGATACAAGACAGGATTTGAATTCTTCGGGAGTCAGGCGGCCTGAAACAGTACAATGGGTATGTTAGTAAAAAATTACATGTGAAAAGGGTAAATTAATAATCACCTTAAATAATATCCTTATAGAGGGCAATATACTTTACAAAGGTTGGTGACACATCAGGTTTTCAGAATGTGAACCAAAAATACCAATCAAAGCTGGAATACTTGGCTCACATAATATACACCTCAGATTAAGGACAGACCAGAAGGACTTATTATACAGAAAAATCTGCATCTCTTTTAAGAAATAGGTCTGTTTGAAGACATTTTGAGGACTAAATCTCACAAGGGACTACATATCTCAAGTCCATGTGGCTATGGTCCATGGATGGAAGAGAAATAAAGATTTAAGGCTACCAACTGCCTCCAATTTCATCTGTCTGGATTTTTATTTTTGATAATATTTGTGAGTTATTTTACTCACCAGTGCGGTTCTTGTCAAAGTGATTGAATGATGATCTGAACTCTGTGAGTTGTTCCTGTGTGATGCCCTTGCTGTCTCTGGTAAGGATCTGGTTCTCTACTTCATTGATGTTCCTGTTGATGGATGTCAGGAGTTGTTCCCAGCCAACACGCAGGGTCTCCATCGTGTACTGAGAATATCTGAACAAAGACAATTAAAAAAATATGTCAATTCACAATGATCAACTGATGACAATAATATATTGATTGATGCAATGCCAATTATTGATGAAAGATTAGTGCCAATAATAAATATTTTAGATAAACAAGTTACTATCAAACACTTTTATACAATAAATTAGTTTGAAAAATTTGTATATTTCCATTCCTCCAAGGTTTTTCACATAAATATGATATTCAGTGGATCATCTGCATATAATTATTATGCAGTGAGTCCTTTTTATACAATAAAAAGTAAGGCACTAAGGATAACTGTCTTTACAGGATAGTAGAAAACTTAAGAGAAAAGAAAGGTGAGCCTGTTACACCTCAGTAACTCCACACAGATTGTATATTTTTATTTATAACAAAAATCTTGTCTATTAAGCAAATACAATTGAGCTGAACTAAATGAAAATAACATTTTTTCCAATCAACACAATAAAATGTACTCCATTACCTATTTTCAAAGATCATGCCTTCCTGTACAGCTTGGTGAATCTTCTCCAATTCTTCAATATGTGGTTTGTAAGCATACACCCCATGTTCATATTCCTTAAGTCTGTGGAGTTGGTCTTCCAGGGATCCTTGCAGTCCCATTCCGATGGCTGTGACAGCATCCATCTGTCTCTCGATCCATGGTCCCACGGCGTTGGCCTTCTCGGCAAACTGTCTACGGAGCATCTCATTGTTCTGCTGCTTGCGGAGTTCAGCCGCCAGAGTTCCGTCACGTTGGGGTACAAGTTGTCTCACGTCGGCCCATTTTTTGGTCAGGTCCTGGAAAGAAGGTACTTATTAAAATTTGACATCAAAAGAGAGAGAAAATCTTAGATTGCATATATCTTTTTTGAATTGATATTTCGAATATAATGGAAGCTGTGGAACTGTGACATTCATTAACGTTAGGACATCTTTCTAACTTTTTCCAATTGATTTTGGTGTAAGTGGGGAGAAATTTCGCCTTTGCAATAAACTCATTCTCTTTATGTTAATTGTATTTCACATGAATATATTTTTGTGTGTAATTGCTTGCATTTTTGATACAAATGCAGTGAAAAACAAGATTTCACATATTATAGTTACATAATAAAGAGAAGTACATAATATCTTACATGAGCAGTGAGTGTGGTGTAAGGATTCTCCAATCCTCCAGGTATCTGGTGTTGCCTGACACTGGCCTCTACATCACGTACTAAGTTGACAATGGCCTGGTACTCCTTGTCTGCCTCTCCAAGGGTTGCCTTGAACCTGTTGTGTGCCTCCATCAGACCACTGATTTCCTCCATTGTGTGCACAATGAACATGTCAACAAGATCCTCGCGAGTTCCATCCAACCTAAGAAAATATTTATACAATTGGGTCATTTTCTATTCGAAATTTTACACAGAAATTGTAGACTCAAAGTTTTGTTAACACAAACCACATGCATGAACAGATTAACTTCTTCTCCATTTATCAATTCACTCTATAAAAAAACGTGAGTTTAATATTTACAATCAAAATAAATAATTATGATTGGGTTCTTGGATTCTTATTTGTTCAAGATTGTGATATGTTGTCCACTGTTCAGCAATTAGGTATAACAACTGTCAAGCTGGCAGTGGTATATTTTATTAAAATAAAATAAATAAAAATAAAATAACAAATCTATGACCAAGTTTTGTAAGCTTGCTAAATTCTGTTTCAGATCAGGACAAGCTTCTATTTTCCTGTCAAATTGGAACTCCACAGAAACATTACAAAACGTTTTTACAATATTAATTTTACATGGAAATCTAAAAAAATCTATAATTTCAAAATGTTCAATGTTTGAATAGAAATATTTTTACCAGTTGTTGAATGGAGCTGCCCTCTTAGCGAACTCAAGGTGCAGCACATCAATGTTCTCTAGGATGCGCTCAGCTTCATCTAAAGCAGCCCTACGTCTCTGTGTAAGGGCTCCAAGACGGTCCCACTGGTCGCAGATGCGCTTGCAACGAGCATTCACTGAAGCAGAATCATGGTACTCCAGAGTGTTCAATTCTTGAGCAATGGCTGCAATTTGTTCCACTCTGTCTTGATGAGCGGCGAGGTCAGATTCAAAGGCTTCATGCTTCTTCTTCAAAGCCTTGACTTCATTAAGGCGGCACTGTCTGAAGTCCTGGGATTGAAGCATTTCTTCCTTGCCTGAAAATGAAAAACAAGGAATATTTAGATAATTGAATGATGATCATGAGCGTAGGGGGGTCTGGCCTACTATGTTGATCGTGCCTTCTGTGTGGCTGGTCCGTTGCTGTCGAATAAAATTCCCTATGATTTGCGAACTCTGGAGAGTGTGGAGGTGATCAAGACGGGGTTAAAAACCCTATTATTCAGGAGGTGTTATGATTCTTAAATGGGCGGTGGTTTTTCCACAAAAGGGCGCATCTTAAATAAGTTGTCTAGTTATTATTATTATTAAATATGGAATGGAACGGTCACAGTAGAATCATTGGGAAAACAATATCACTAGTCCTATCTAGTGTCATATTTGGAATGGCAGTGGGGAGCTGTCTTTGTTTTAGAAATAATTCTGGGTACTCTTTTGCATGAAAGATGCTAGATCTTTAGGGAATATTTTTTTATATTACTCAACCTTGATGAAAGCACTAATAAATTTCTTACCTCTGGTCCAGTCTTCATGAATGTCAGCCTTGTGCTTGAACTTCTGTGCCAGATGTTCCAACCTCTCCAGTCTCATCATCTCAGAGAGCAGCCACTCTTCAAAGGCCTTCTCTGCAATCTCCAATCCCTTCCATGCTCCTGCAATGTCTGATATCATTTTGCCTTCAGTGGGCATGTACGCGGGACGATTGCTCAGACGCAGCTTGGTCTGAAGAGTGTTGAAGTTGGTCTCCAGTTTGGCCTTCTGTTCAACACGTGGTGGCTTGTGCTTGCGTCTAGAAAAAAACAACAATATTATATTTGTTTGAATGCTAGATGAAAGAACATGTCACAAATGCATCACCCAATAAGGACCTGTAGTTTTTAATGTAATACAGGAAACATGATGGTCATGTTCTGCTTAGAATATCCATTGATGTTGGAAAGAGCAGTGTTTTGACCTGAGCGAGTGTTAGGAATGTTATGAGATTTGACTAGATTGGCAAAGAGTGGGTCTGAGTTGATGAGAGCCTTTCTGCCCTGTGTTCCTGCGAGAAATATTGAGGGTCTGGTTTTAATACAACACCTGGGTTCGTGACTGTGAAGAAATTATGAAAATTGAATTAGTAAAGAAATTGAATCTGTTGATGCAACTTGACAATACTGTGAAAACTTGCAACAGAAGAAATATTGGACACACCGTTATCATTGAGAAAGAAATATTATTTTGAAAAAAATAATTTTAAGTATTAGGCATAATACCTGTAAGTGCGGTAGTCCTCCAACTTTTTCTGGCATCCGACAAGAGAGTTGTCTGTCTGCCTGCTGCCCAGCCAAGGCATGGTGCGGCGGATCCATTCCAACAGATCACTGGCCAGTCTCTCATACTCCTCCATGAGGCGCTCATTCTCCTGGTTCACTTTCAGAACCTTGCAGATACGGTTGGCAGCTGTCTCAGCCTAAATATTCATACGTATATTCATTAGCAAAATAGTTCTGATAAAATATTGTTTTGATTTATCTATCTTTATGTCATCGAGGCATATCCCTCCAGTAGGGTAGCAAGAGAACTATTTAATCATGTAAGAATTTTACAGGCAGTTCTGTATGCGGTTGAAAAATAAAACAATCAGGATGAGTAGCACATTGATACCATTTAACAGCTTCAGTTTAGCAATAAGGTATACCACAAATACTGAATATCTTTAACTTTGATTGACACAGAGAGAACGGCTTGCATGAATTTTACATGTAGTCATTCTGCTGGCTACCCTTCTTGTGAGAAATGTCATGATAGAACAAATGAATAAATAAATATAAAATATTCTTAAATATTTTTTTATGATGTTAACTAATATTGTGATTTTAAATATTTTTGTTATTAAAAAAGTTTGTTTAATACTTTCAATAAATGGTACAACAAATATTGTGAAAATTAAAAAATATTATTTCAAGATATTAGTCTCAAAAAATTATACAAAAAAGAAAACGAAATAGCTCAAAGCTTAGATAATTAATGGAGTAATATTGATTGATCAGTTCCATAAAAAGTCAACAGGAAGTTCTAACATTCTTAGATATGGTGCGTCACAGTTTTGAGGAATTATGAATCAGTTGACTAAAACCACAAATATGCACTTTTATTATACAAAAAAATTTATTTTATGCAATTTTGTTTGCAAAATAAAAAGGATATTGTTTTCTACATACAATAAACCAAAAATGATATGTCTTATTTTTATTGACAACATTGAAACAATTTGGCCCGCTGGCTACCCCACTTGAGGGGAAGATATAGTGATAGTATGAATTAATAAAAAAAATCGATTTTCAATGTAATCCGTCACTTTTTGTGTATCCATATTAAATTAATTATAAAAAACTTATACTTTTTTATACACACTTATATTTTTATTTTTGTAGACAATATTGTATTGATAATGTCTCATTAAGAGACGAAACAATATTGTCTACAAAAATAAAAATATAAGTGTGTATAAAAAAGTATAAGTTTTTTATAATTAAAAAAAATCGAGTTTTACTTGTGGCCTTTTGAGGAACTGGACGATAAATATTAAATTGTTATTAGTTTATTGTTGTGTTGTGAGTGAGTAGGATATGATACCTTCTGTGCTCCCGAGAAGCAGTGATAGTAGGAGGAGACATATGTCATGACGGCTCTCTCATCAGGCATGGCTGTGTTCTGCAAGTCTGCAGGGAGGGCACAACACAAATACACACATTAACACTCATGCATATTGGGTTAATTATTGTTATACATCAATGTAAGACGTTCCATAAATTATATAACACACAGGGCGTGTGGAGATGTCCACAAACCATACTGAACCATCTAAAACCATGATATCAATACTGGAAAGCTGTTGCTCAAAGCTCGGACTGCCGCTTAAAAGATAGATGGGAGAGAACTTTAAAAATTTATGTCAGTAAGAAACCAAAATGTAGTACGAGCTCCGACAGTCCACTTCTTACAAAAATACTGTGTAGAAAAATTGTATAAGATATGACGTAGGTTGTACTGCTTTTAATGGACACAAATGGGGATGGACAAACTTACCAGCGTGCACATGTGGAATGACTCAAACTATCAACTATCTGATAAACGAGTATCCCACACACGCATTCCGAGAAGAAATTCAAGGCTTACACAATTCAGTAGCTGCGAAATTAAGAGGTCAAGTTGTGAACGACCATAAGAAAGATGAATCTGGACGCGGCTAATATAAAGTTTATCACATTTACCGGGTTTTATTAATAAGGCCTAACACAGTGATACATAATTTATGGATGATCCTTTGAGAAATATTATGGTAATACACGCCATATTACACTAGACACAAATCTGCATGTAAAAATCTTATAAGTTGTTACTAAATCAATATTCAAATACATTTTGACAACTAAGTTTATCTATCAACCTTATTATCGTGCTGAATCCCTTTTGGGGGTGGGTATAGAAGACAGAAAGCAAATTAAAGTATTGACAATTATTTGCGTCAGTTTATAAATGTTGACTTCTTACTGGAACAAATTTTTTTTTGAATTCAAGATTTAAAATATTTCACAAACCAGCAACTGTACAAATTCAATGCAAAAAAATTCAAATTCAATCCTGAATTGAGGCTTGTATCATATTCATACAAGATCAGTATCAGTCTCTAAATTATGGGGTTGTTTTTTTTATATTCACTTTATGCAAACTAAAATAAAAATAAATTATTAATAAACAGTATACGGAAAAAAATATCTTATAAAGTCATTCAGGTTTGGAAATATTTGAAAAAAATACAACTCTTAGAATGATATGCAGATTAGTGCGTAATGTAGCAAGTTATTGCAAAATAAAGCCATCACTTTTGTTATGTCCTCTAATAAATAAAAATAATAAAGATATTTGCAGCAAAATGAGGGTTATAATAATATGAAAAAAGCTTTAGTTTTCACATAGTAACAATATGTTAAAGAAATGCATGAATGAGGTTTTTTTTCGACATTCGGTATTCAGTATATGATTTTCGGTATTGGATGACATTGCACTAAAGATAAATTTATTATATCCGGTCTTGATTAAAGTGACAAAAGTGATTGCTTTATGAGGCAAAAGATAATATCATAAAAAAATGAAAACAATCTTAAAAATATTAGGTAACACATTATTTTAAACACATTTGTGAACATTTTTTTCATGAATGCGAATACCCAAATGTGCTAATAAGTTATCAATATGGAAAAACAAAATACGAAAAATAATATTCAATAAAACGAAAAAAGTGGAGTTGGTCAAATAAGCTTTAAAATCAAATAACGAAAATATGTACTTAAAATTAATAACATTTGGCATCAATGAAATCATACGAAATGCTTAATATCATCAACATTTTTGTAAAGTGGAGAAAATTTTGATTATGTATGAAATTATTCAAAATTTTTGGTTTTTAACTGATTTTACATCCCTCATGATAAATTGATTGAAATATACTGCCAAATTTAAAACCTCATTCACTTTTGCATCTTATATTGGTGAATTAAAATTAACTTTTTTTTCATTTTTACGAAACCTGGTACATTTTATTTGGTATTGAAAAAAAATCAATGTTTCAATGAAAATAACAAATATCTGAATGATGGAATTTCTTTTCAACAATGTAAGATCTCTTTATTAATTCTTTTACTTTGAGTGACATAAATAAAATGTAAATAAAAGTTATTCGTATGATTTCATTTTGATAATAAAAATCTGTTATTGTCAGAAAACTGGAGAGCTGCAAGAGAACGGTATTAATTGTAATTAGGTATTAAAATAAAGTACTGCAATTATTATGATTATTATTAGAACAACAATCTGTAACAAACAAAACAACACTGGGAAATCATGCTGGACACGCATGTTCATGTCAATTATTGTCATGATCGTATGGATATGCCCTACCTTTGTATCATGATCAAGACTAATATTTAATACCCTAATTCATTTACTTGCTATATACATGGTAAATAGCAAGTGGAATGGCAAAAACTATTATTCATAATGGTAATTAGAATGCATTTTACTGCCTTGTGGGATACTCAGAAAAAATTAGGTACCACCCTTTTCTTTAACCATACAAGCGTTCTGTAAACTTATTTAATTCAATGATGGTGTACACCACTCATCTCAATGTCTTATTTTTTATTGGCGAGGAGGACAATGTGTAGCTTCATTACACACACTTATTCTGCTCGCTACCCCATCTGTGGCAAATTACAGGATAGTAGTAGATAATAAATATTGAGTTTCGATCATGAAAATTATTCAATCTGGTAGAAGAAATATGACAATAAACTGTAATATGGGAGCTGTGACAGAAGTATTGTCGTCAGGTAAAAGCAATTGAATAGAATTTTGTAATTATTAGTGAATAACATAAAGGATTGCACTGCAATATTGATAGATAGGGGAGTGGGTAAATGTGTTGGCACCTGCTGAGCACCCTGGAAGGCGTGATAGTAGCATGACACGTATGTCATGATGGCTCTCTCGTCTGGCTTGGGAGTGTTGATCAAGTCTGAAATATTCCATATTAACCCAGGTCAATAAACCATATATCTGGGTAACTAACTGACACTTGTCTTTAACTGACAAGCATTTTTGTACCTAAAAAAAATCCACTATCCTCCAAAAGCTATGAACGAGTGAACAAACATTCTTTCTCTCTATTTTCATCTATTGTTGCAAGAAATAGAATGAATTAAATGCACCAAACAAATTCTTTTTTCTCTTCATTTACTGCCCTAAGGAAAAAAAGGAAAAAATATTTGTTCGTTCATTCGTAGCCCCTTTCTGGATAACGATAGTAGCTGCTGGGTGTGCCTATTGATCATTATAGGCTCTATTATTCTTCATCTACACCTCACATACACAAAGAATAAGAAAACAATTTTATCTCGTCCAAAATCCCTCCATTCCACTTGCATACATTATATTAATTTGTAGACGTGTCAATTATAATGAAAGCAATCATCAAATATATCACCGCAAAATGAACATTACAAAACTAATACTCGTTTTTTGACAAAGGTAATTGATTTAACCTTACATGGCAAAAAGAATTACGCACAGTTTGCAATTTGGTGCCCTTAACCCATCTCAAAATGAATGATGATCTTTTTGGGAATTCAAACTACCATCTAAAATATTTGCATAGCTACTGGGATAACATATAATATACATGTAACTATATGTATTCAATAATAATATATAACATATATATTTATATCTCCTATGAATGAATGAATGTAGAATCTATATTCATTTTATTATTTACCGCTGCTGGTAACAGGTAACCCTGAATGTCTCTCCCACATGAGTCTTACGCAACTAAACAGATATTAATTTTAATATTACATAAAATATCACTGTATCGGTGCAATACTGTACAACTTAATACTTGTTCTGATTAATTTGTACAACATTTAAAAAATTTATATCTGGATTTTTACAGATACAGATCCTCTCCTTTTCCCCTTTCCCTTTCCCTTCCTACTCTTGTTGTATGTGTGCTTTTTATATTTTATCTTGTTTTTATTATATATTTCATTTGTAGTTTTTATTTTAGCATCTTGTTTTTATATACTTTTATCTATAGATATGTTTTTTCTATTGTTTTATTTTTATTTTTTTTATTTTTTCGGGTTGGCTGGAAGAAATCGCATATGCGATAAGCCCGCCTTTTGGTAGTCTATTGGAACAAAAACATGTACACATTATAAATATTGATGCCAATAAAGCTTTATTTATTTATTTATTTTTTTATATAAACCCAAATACAGCTGTATACACCTTTCGATAACGCAATTACAGGTTGTAAATACATTTAAAAATATTATATAATTAAAGTTTGAGATAGAAAAATATACTAGTCGAGGAAACTAATTTGCTAAAATTTATGTTTAAAAATCTAATTTACAGAAATTTCAATGCCACATTTAATTTATTATTCTTCTCAATCTGGTGAATGAATAGTGTATAGTAATGACGCAAATTGTAGGAAGTTTGAAGTTTCACAGTACTGCACAGATACGGCAAAGATACGATCGTAGTTACCTATAAGTCAGTTATAAGAGTTCACATACTAACCTATCAACATGTCAGGCTGCATAACATATCTACTTCAGAATTACATACATCATGAATAGAAATAATAATAAATATATATGTATTCAGTATGTTCCATATTTTTAATGCTATTTATAAAACTAGTTACAATGGACACAATGTTTTCAGGAAGTCAAGTGGAAAGTTATTTTCAAGTACATTTGTTAATTGCCAGACGTCATTGTTAACAGTCAGATTTGTGACCAAACAATTTTGAATCTAATATAAATACAAATATTCATTGATATTATGTATCATACTGCATCAACTTCAAGTGATAGTGGCGAAAACTTTTCAAAGTCAAATATAATTAAATTGAAATGATCTTTGTACATATGAGTCGTCGGTAGCCTGGAGGTAGTCTCGGCCTCGTGAACAAGGGGTCAGTGGTTCGATATCAGGTGCCGGCAAACTCCCCTTTCACGACACAAGCTTTTAGTAGCTTACTGTGAAAGGTGTATAAGGTTGTATTTGGGTTTATAAAAAAACCCAGATATATCTTTAAAAAAAAATTGTTATGTTGACTGCTAATTAACAATTTATTTATGTACATTTAACGTATGAAACTATCATAAAAAGCTTAGAAAAGACAATGTCATCTTATTTGGTAGTGCCTTGGACAGGATTTGAACTAGCAGTCCATCTTATGATGAAGGCATATCTCCTGGTAGCTAAATTGGAATGATAGTTTAAAAAACTATCTTCCTTATAAAGTGTGTTACACTGTATGGCCCTATAATATCTAATTAAATACAACTCTTGTCTAAACCGTGCCAAATTATCTAAGCCAAGTATTCTTCTGTCACACATATCAATAAACAAATCAATATGTATAACATGAATAATCTTTTGTTTATCAACTTTAGAACACTAATTACTATTTTGTTATGTAATTTACCTCAATAGAAATTTTTAACTTAATTACTCTAATTATTGGACTTGGTGGAAGTTCATGTTAAATTGTTAGAAAAAAAAACTTTTGTGTAGATTATGTAGTTTTCTTCAAAGTGGGCTAGTGTGCTACAAAGTCACGGTGAGACATGTAAATATATATAACAAATTTGTCGTAAATATAATTGTTCATTTTGCAGCAGACAGTTATCGTAGAGTAGGCAGAGAAAATAATTAAATTTCCCACAAACTAAACATTCATCACAATCTTTGTATGGCTTCACTGCAAAAACGGTTCAATATTTCAATCATTCTTATTAATTTCAATCTTCATCCAATGCCCTTCGCCAGGCGTACAAAGAGTTTAGAATGATGGACAACCTGACCCTATACAATTACATTCACAATTTTTTTCATTTTCTTTCATTCGACAAGCATTTATCCTCTAACATTTGATAAACATAGCAAAGCCACAAACAAGTGCTTCGAAATTTCGTACCTATTTATTTGCTACATACAAAATAACCTGTAAAAAAAGAAAAATTACACAGAGTTCTAAAACACCTCGTATGTGCGTTTATCGAGAGGACAAAATTAAATAAATAAATATTTAATGTTTGCCAAAAGAGCGTTATTAAATATAATTATCTCAGCATTGACAGGTATTTTATTTTATTTATTCTTAAGGTAGTTAAAAAAATTAAGCACAACCAACTATGAAATTCTTTATGCATTTCTTTCCTATATATGGCTTGGCAGGATAAATTTTTAATAAAATTGACACATACGAGGTGTCATTTAACTGAGAACAGACTAATATACAAAAAAATCAGTGAAAAAAAAGATAAACAAAAGTAAAGCATTAAAATATTATGCATGTATTTCTCACCATCAGGATCCAACATCCTAGGGATGTCCAGATACTTCTCAGCCACATCAAAGGCAGTGTTGAGATTCTCCAGAGGATTGTCCTTGGAGAGTTTGGAGTAGTCGATGAGGTCTGGTCTGTGACGGTGGATGAGAGCACAGAATGCCAGACCATCCTTGAAGGACAGATGGAAGTTCTGAACGTTGACGTTCTTGTATGGAGCTGTTTTACGCTGGCACCATAACAGCAGACCTTCCTACAATTATACAAAAACATTATCAGTCACAAACTCATTTCATTCACATTACCCTCAGTTGCTTGGGTAATCATTTTGCATAATATACCATCACTATGCTTACATTTAGGGGGTTAATCCTAACACTGTCTTAGTTTAAAATCGTATTTGGTATCTTAGACTCTGGCACTTAGAAACTCTGAATAGAAGAGGCAGGTTTCTGCCCTGTGCTCTTGGGATAAACATTAAAGGATGATTGAATGAATTTCAATTGAATTTTAGAAATATAATATAGGTGTTCTTGAAAATTGACTGTCTAGTCTCAAGAGTAGCGATTACCAAATAAATAGAATAGAAAAGTGTGTGGTTTAATGATTTTGAAAATACTTATTATCAACTAAGTGAAGACGACAGCTTGTTTAACGAATAAATATTAATTTGATATCTACTTTTAAGATACTAAGAAAGATTGTTAATATAGACTGTGTCAAGTTTAACCCACCAGAATGATGGGAATGTTATGTAAAAAGGTGACTCATTTGGTGTACAATAGAATTATTACAATGTTTTCTCCGTGTGCTCTTAAAAGGGACTTTAAAAACTAATCGGCAAATCTGAGATACCCATATCAAGTGAAAATTTTAGACTACATATTTGTTGTATATATGTATGTTGGATGATTTATTCGACACCATTTAAAAGAGTATCCATCTCAAGAAAGGTCAGATGACAGGTTTTGCGACACCAGAAGCCTCAACGTAGAAAGAAGTAGGACTTTTTGCCTCTATTGATTTCGTCTTTGTTAAGTAATTTATCAAAATTCTATACATGATGAAGTTACAAATTTTCGTTGAAGACAAAAATATTGCAAAAATTTTTAGATCAAGGGTTAATAAAATTATAACCTAATGACTATAGAGGGCAGAATGTGTTGTCAATTATTTCTATTTTGGCATTAAATTCCGGATACATTGACACTACTCGTGATATTTTGAGTATTGTAAACAGAATGTAATGATGAATCATATTAACAAATATAACATAATATTAGATACATGATTTAAATCTAAACTGAATGAAATATTGTTGGCTTCAACACAATATTTTATTTTTAGTTGAAGAGTACATTTATGTTAATATTAGTATATTATGAATCAGACCTAAAGGAATCCCTTCATATGATATGTACGAATATGTCTACATAATGTATATATGTCTAATATTGAAGGTTAAATACCAGATGATTTATTTAAAGATGTTATCAACTAAGAGTACTGCTACCATATGTGAGGGGTTCACATGCATTGATCCAAGAACATTAAAACTGAGAAAAAAGCATATTTTTGTATATTTCTCCAGTACTTAACAAATTGCACAACAGTTGTAGAGGCGGTGTTAAATATATTTCCAATTAACTTATTTAAGTCGCAAACTTTAAAAAAAATAATTTAATTTGAAAGTCTATAACTTAACAATTGAATGAAGGACTAGCTCTTTTAATAATCATGACGTTTGTATGTTAAAAATAAGTTAAAAGGAGTGTTGGTGAGATGATAGAGAACATACCTTAGCTGTCATTTCTTCAACAGAGATATCCTGGATAGCGAACCTAAGGATGATGGTCCAGATCATACCCAGGGTCATCTTAAGGTTACCATCCACAATCTCCTCAGCACCGATGGAAACCAGCTTCACTCCTGTAAAAGAATAATATTGTAGTATATTATAAAAAAAATTGCTGCTTCGATTTCAAGGTTTCCGATGGCTTGGACAACTCTCTTTCATAATTTCTATTCCAATGAGAACAATATCAGAGCAAAGGAATGTCATGGTAAGAGGTGATGCAATTGGAGCAGGATCCTCTAATTCAGTGTTTCCCAAGGTGGGGTATCACGCCTTAGAGGTGGGGCACCGCGCTTCCACATATTATTGAAAATTTACTAACTGTTTAATTAAAAAAGAGGCCCGTGGGCATATATGACTTTTGAAATGACTACGGTGGGGCACGGCATAAAGAAGGTTGGAAAACATTGCTCTAAATGAAAGGGGGGCTTGTTTTTGCCCTGTGTTTCCCAGAGAAGGGTTGTGGAGTGATTGATATTGATGATGATGATTTTAGTAGAATATTTTCTATTTATACGTTAGTTCTCAGAGAAGAATACGTCTCCCATTATTTTTAGTAAGTTTCGAGTATCCTGTAAAAGGCCGGTATTCGTAAAACAATACATATTAAGACATTTTACACATTCAATTCAGCAATGAGGTATGCTTACCATTCTGAATGTCTTAACTTTTATTGACATGGAGAATATGATTTGCATATTTATTATATCTAGTTGTTCGCTGATTACCCCACTTGTGGGAAATGTTGTTATGGTATGAATGAATTAATGTTTCTAAAATATAGGTAGATAATTTTTAAAGAATGTTTCATTTTTAACTGATTTTCAATGACTGAATAAACTTCCTATAAAAGAAGTTTGCACTTTAAGTGACATGCGCCCTTGAAGTGAATTTATCCCACAAAACGGCGCACTATAAATTGTCTAGTTTTTTTCTATGATAAGTCTTCATATGATCAGTCATGGTCACACAAAAACTTAACAGTCTAATGCCGGGAAAAATTCCCCTATATAGATATACAGGATATCAAAGGATTAGGCTCAGAACGCGGGTTCAAAATACGATAGGCCTATAAGCATTGTGCCTGAAATATCTGTGTTTGGAAACTTTCTAACAATATTACAAGTGTTTTTTATAAGACAGATCTATATGGCATTCCTTTCTCTCTGCCTACCCCACTTGGGATACGGCGTGAGGGAATAGATAGATAGATTATTATAATTATGAAGTGTAAATGGTATATTGTGTAATGTGTTACCTTTTGAAGCAATGTAGTCGAGTGCCTTGTTGACATTGGCGATCTTGTGGAAGCGCATCTTGCCGCGATCAGGTCTGGGGAGGGTCTCTCCCGAGATGACCTCCAAGAGGAGCATCAGCTTCAGACCATTGCGGAAGTCGTCCTCGATGTTTTCTATGGCTGTGCCGGCCTTGCGCAGGTGGCTGTTGCACCATGCTGTGAATGTCTGCAATAAAAACGAAAAATAATATTATAATTAAAAAAATAATTTATTAGAATACATCGCTATCCAAAAATCTAAAAATCTAGAAAAAGAAAAAAATAATAAATATACAAATACCCCCACTCAACTCTCCACTCACCCTCCTTCTCACTACCACCACCACCCCCACCCCTCCCACACTTCCCCTTCCCCTACTTAGTACCTAGCTTAAGTCTGTATTTTGTTTTAGTTTCTAAGTTGACGGCACTGACGATGGACTAAGTCCGAAAGGCCTCTGCCAAAATAAAAATTTATATAAGTGAAAGTAACAGTGTTTAACTCTTATCATTTTAATATTAAGAAAAATAATACATTATTTATGAAGGTAATATAAAAACAAGATGGTATTCTGGGAACATTATGTCAGAGAAAAGACATTGAATACATAACACGAGGAACCAAAATTAGTACTTTACTTCAAATGTCTATTTTAAGATATGAATATCTTTACAAAACGCAAAAAAATGTATTATCGAACCAAAAGGTTCACACAATGGTGTGGCGTAGAGGTAACGCTCTTGCCTTTGAGTCACGAGGTCCCGGGTTCGATTCCCGGCCAGGGCAGATTGAAGATTGACCTTTTTCAAATTGTCCTGGGTGCATTGTAGTGTATCGTCGCGTTAGTACCCATAATACAAGATTCAATTTTAGTTTGGGACTATCTCGATTTGAGTGAATTGTCTATACATGTTAAAAATGCTAATATATTTTGAATCAAAACTTACATATTTTTATAAATGCATCTACAATAATTGTGGAACTAGAGGGAGATAAGAACGTATCTTTTTGAACCTACTCTCATTTAAAACTGATTGATATGAAATCATATTGGTTGCACTACCAAATTTTCTTTTGAATTTCCAGTGTACATTAAACAGATCGAAATTCAAAAACAGAAAGTTTCTACTATGTTGTTTTTTATGGACGTCTTTCGTCTTACAACGACATTGTCAATCCAAAAAGTGACGTACCTAATGATTGACAATGCCCTTGTAAGAACGAAATACTTCAATAAAAAACAATATAGTAGAAAAAAACATTTGTTTATTAATTTCATTCTGGAATTCTACTATCAAAACACCGACACAGTGAATATATTAAAGGTCACTGTGTTCATCCAGAATTTAAAGCAGCACAGTTAGACCATGATGGTAAAGTTCGGGTGGAAACCAATTCATAAGGGGGTAGAATAAATGCTGTGCACTGAGAAAAATACTAACGAAATTTCACAACGAATCATTGGTACGTACTATCAGATTAGGACCAGAGATCGTACAAACGATTCATTAGTACGAATCTATAATATTAACTCTTCGCAAACAAGTTGTTGGTAAATTTACCAATGATTTGTTTGCGAAGAGTTAATATTATAGATTTATACGAATGAATCGTTTGTACGATCTCTGGTCTTAATCTGATAGTACTGTACCAATGATTCGTTTTGAGTATTTTTCTCAGTGTGGAGATGCGTTCACTGAGAAGAATGGTTGGTAAAACGTTGCGAGATAGAGTGAAGAATGAGGATATCAGGAGAATGAGCGGATGTGAGAGGAGTGTTGTGGACAGAATGCGAGTAAACAAATTAAGATGGTTTAGACATGTTGAGCGAATGCAAGATGAAAAAATGTATTTATCTGAAACAAGAGGTGTGAGAAAGTGCGGACGTCCAAGAACCACGTGGCTTGATCACGTAGACCAAATTCTTAAGGACGGCCGCGTGTTAAGTAAGAGAAATGGATGAATGTAGAGGAAGCGAAAGAAGTATGTAAGGATAGATCTATATGGCGTATAGTATAGTTTTTTAAGGTAACCTCATGTATCTAATCGCAAAAAAGATAACACATAATCAGCTATATCTACAGCTGTCTAAACATATTTAATAAGCTTTTGAAACTAATGCAATTTGAGTCGAGTATTTTTTGACTGACAGCTCCAGATATTTTAGAAATACAATAGATACTTGAATATAACAAAAGATATACATACTTTTATCATAACTCTGTCATCTTTTGACATCTTATTCAAAGGTTTACTCATTTTGGACACACAATAGAACAAACAACACGGAAAGATAAATAAATAAACAACAATATTGAATAATAAACAATTAATTTAATAACAAAGGTATGAATGTCGCAATTATACAAGTCTTTATTTCATACTGATCAGTATAGAAAGACATTATTAGAGATGTAATAATTGTGATGTAGGTACAACAAATATTATTGTGAAATGATTTGGAGATGAATCTAATATAATAAAACACTATAAATATAATTAAGAAATAATTATTGCACTGAGTACTTTATGATTTGAAGTTGTAAGCCAAGTATATAATAATGATAAAATGAAAGAGCTAAATGGGCGTAAAATAATATTAACGAATAACGATTTTTTAACTTCTGCTAAAACTATCAGCTAGAAATTTAAAGAATAATTGGTAATGCGACTTAACACATTGGTTTTGCAAAGCTTGATTTTTTTTTAATTAGGTACTATTAAAGAGGTCCTTTTATGTCTTTACCAGGTATATTTGACTTAGGCGACTGCAAATGGAGGGATAAAATGTCAAAGTTTGCAGTTTGGGTAGACCGAAAGGTAGGAACCAAGCTGCAAAGGAAGAGGAGGGGTTTTAGCCGGTAGAAGTCCGGCACTACCCGGTCTGAAAGGCCGGGTGTCCATGATGGATTTCCCCTCCACTAAAAAAAAAAGGTATATTTGACTTAAATTAACTTAATTAAACTGTGAATATTTGAATTCGATTTGAATGCGTTGGTAGCCTGGAGGTACACTCACGACACAAGCTTTTAACTTACTGTGAAAGGTGTCTGAAGTTGTACCTATATAACAAAACGTTTAGGTATAACAAAAACTTAAGATAAATACCTACCTACATCTCAAAAAAATGTTTCTCACAAAACAAGTTTTTTACTTTTTCAGGAAGTGATTTTCCTCCAGCCATTTTTCAAAGAGCTAGCACCATCATCGTAAATGTTTTTGAAAAAGCGTCAAAGGAACTTTTTCAGTTTGTGACTTTATATGACTGTTGATTCTCATAAAATAACTATAACTTGTTATATTTACAAAAAAAAAAATAACGACTCAGTGATTAATATAGCTAACTGTTTCGTTCACAGATTAATGATGTTAAATTGTTAATTTATTAACGGTGTTCAGCTGTTAAAATATTAATAATTATCATTATTTATAACTTGGATTTTGATTCTAATTTGGAAAGGAGTATTGAATCTTATAAATAATAGTAATCACTGCTATTCACCTGTGAAGAATAAATTAATTATATCAAATGTAAATTAATTTCACAGTTGCACTTTAATGGCTGAGTGGGCGTCTAAGTGTTTAAATTGTTACACTATGTATAAATTAATTATTAATATTATAGATAAATAATTGCAATAAAATTTTATTTTGTCTTAAAAAAATCTGATATACAAAATAAATAACGAACCGTGAATAAGACCGCAGTTTAGATGCCGAAACGTCATAATTATAAAATTCACGGTATATCCCACAAGTAGGGCAGTCAGCAGATCAGCTGCATTTAATAAACATGTAAGCTGTCCTCTCCGTGCCAAAAAGTTTATAGGTGGAAAACCTATAAATTTTAAATATTCCAAAAATTTTGGTTTTGAGGTTTTTGGTCGTATTCATAAATACGTAAATGATGGGACGAGGTTTTTGATAGTACCTATTCATAAATACGTTAATAATGCATTCAGCAGAGCAGCTGAATTTAATAAACATGCAAGCTGTCCTCTCCGTGCCAAAAAAATCAAGACAATGTTTATGGGTAGAAAACCAATAAAATTATAATTTTAGATATTGCAAGTTTTAGTTTTGGAAAAGGTTTTTGGTCATATTCATCAATACGAAAACGATGGACGATATCATAATATAAAGATGAATGCTGAAATGGAAAGTGCAAATTTGTACCTTGTAAATTTAAAAAGGTTTTTACACAATTCAAATTGATGTAAGTAAGTTTTACGAAATTGCATAAAATTATCCTAAAACAAAATAAGAAAGCGGGTGTATTGTTTATACTGTAAAAGACTTGCAAGCAGTAGGTGGAAAAAGTGTCAAAAGACCCAACAGAACAAAGAAAAGAAAGACGTAGAGTAGTATTTTCCCCTCCTGGTATCAACAGGTTACCTTCAATAATAAAAAATATTGCACAAAAGAAATATCCAATAATAAAAAAACAAAACAACAATAACTGGACTAATAATTTTGAGTGTAAAAACGGGCGAGTTAGTTTATTGCAGAAACGCGTCCTAGTAACCCAATTTCAATCTAATTTTTCAAAATATTAATAATACATCACAATTATGTACCATTCTATCACACTAAGTACCTATATCATTATTACATACATACCTACGTCACGTGTTTATGCGACCGGCCCAGAATAGACGAGACTAATTAACTCGGGATAAAAATACAAAACTTCAAATAACAACAGTGAGTTTTGTTACACTAACAGTACTACCATTGTGCGAATCTCTCTTAGATTAAAATAATAAGTGATATCTATATAATATCTACTATCTGTATGCTTTCTCTTCTATGTTGTACAAATACACTCCTACCTCATTATCTTAGCGATCTATGTACGTACGTTGGTGTCTAATATTAGAACAAATCACACACTGAATCTCAAAGGCTGTGCTCTACTACTACTACTATCACTATCTTATTATTTTGTGATGCAAATTCTTTCGATTGAGTGATACAATTTGCACATCTTTCAGATGCGTGATGACATGATATTTAGCTGCACAAAATTGAAACACATTATTATCATCAAAGAAGCTATTGAACCGATTTACAAAATGGCATCTTCGTTAATAAAAAAGATCTTCAAATTCTGATGAATGGAAAAATCAATTTCAATCATTATACCGCGTTTATTTTAACATTATTTTTTTTCAATGTCTCTGCAGAAATAAGGATTCAGCTATCGCAATCTTTACTCTCGAAGTTTGCAGGTACTATTTCAAGATAAATTGAAAAAAAAAAACACAGTTTGTAGTAGAGACTCTCGACTTCATCATCAGGCGATTAGTAAGAAGTGAAATAAGATACAGAGACAAGCAGTATTTATAAAATTTGAACAAAAGAATTTCAATAACTTTTACTTGTTGGAGTGTCCATTATTTTTGACGCATCTCCACGTGCTGTGCGTTTTATACAGTTTTTCTGGGTTTCGACACGATAAATAAACCTATAATTCAAAAGAGAAGTCTACAATTTTTTTTTTTGCGTAATCTTCTTCGTAAACGTAAAAATGTTTACATAAATCACACATCGCGGATTACTGCAATGATAAAATGATTTGAAAAACTAGAAAGCTTAAAATTTTGTAACAAATTTGCTGAAAAAAAGCAAGGGACTGAAATTCTAAATATAGTAGATTCCAAAAGTAAGCGCCGTAAGATAATTGAAATCAAGTATCCTCCCCTATGGCAGTAAAGAAGCAAGAAAAAGAAACATTGTCTAACATGTAATGGAAACTGATTAATATTAAATGTATGTGAGGGATAATATGTGTAATGGTTTGTTAATGTGGAGTGTATGTCTGATTAATGACCTGTCTCCATCACGAGACTGGCTGCCATAGACACTTTCCATTACCGAGAAGATGAAGAGACCATCAATCATCAATCACCCTTCATTGCAAGTGATCTGAAGCTCGTGATCTATTTATTATTATTATTATTATACATATGTGACTGATGTGTCATATTATGCAATAGTAGTAGCTATATAGATCATTGGTCATTTATCATCGTAAAATATTGTCTCACTCTCTCCATTTGTCCAACGAATTTCTACTATACCTACCCTGCAGTTTTATTTTCTTTTTTTATTTCTTTATAGTACCTATATTATGTGGAATTAGTTCAAAGTATGAAAGGTTTCATAAAATATTACGCATAACATTTTAAATTCAGCGATGAAGTATGCCAACCATCCTGAACATTTTTATAGAAATAAACATACTGTTTGAGTTATACTTTATTTTATATTACTACGTCTACACTATGGAACCATCATAGCATATCCCACAACCGGAGTGGCTAACAGACATAAACATATAAGCTTCCCTCTCCATGCCAACTAAAAAAAAGGCATGAGATGTAAAATGTTTTATTATTTCGACACTCGAAAACTTACTGAAAAGAGTGGGAGACCAATTATTTACCGGGTGCTCCACGGATTAAACTTATTTAATAACAGGTAAAATTACAACAGTTTGTCTTTATTTCCATGAAAAATATGGAGTTTTACACAATGAACATCAAGTCAAACAATATCCTGAATATATTATATTTTATTGGTGCGAAGAGAACGACTTAAATGTTTATTACATGTAGTTACTCTGATGTCTATCCCACTCGTGGAAAATGCCGTGACGATGATGGTAATGGCGGACGATTTCTTCGGAGCCGTTTAATGGAGCATCCATCTTAAAGTATGATGGACGATATTTATACCACGATTCGTTCACGAATGAATAAAAACTATAGTTTTTTTACTAACTATGGAATGCTAATACAACTTGTATACTTAACACACGTATACAGTGAATAGATAAAAATCTACTACTCATAGAAATATAGAAGCGCAAAACTTAACAAGGGGAGTTACCCTCAACCGGAGCGGGTGTATAATAGACAATATATACCCTATATGAGTATTATAATACATGAAACCAGTAAGTAATAAAGCAGACAGCTGCGAATGCATAATAATAATACATGGGTATAGTGTACTAGCATGTCCGCAAGTGGACTCGCAAATACATGCACCCCGGGTACATAGCAATAGCAGTGCATGTATTTATTCCCAGTCAGATTATGGCACCGGCAGACACTTGCGTATTTATTGGATTGTATTTAAATCATTTTTGTTCCTAGTTACTGATTAATTAATAGGAAAACAATTGCACTTATATCTAACTAAATATGAGTTGGATATCCATTTTATTTCGGGGACCGCCATGACGGTCAACAACTACGAAAAACAAGATATTATCTGTCGTTCTGTTCTCTCTACCTACCCCGAAAGAGACGCGATGTTAGGAGATAGATAATTGATGCATAATATTATTAATCTACAACAAAAGTACATTTTTTACTTTTATTTATTTATTTTATTCTTCTTGCACATCATCATTCACATAACAAAATCAACACAAATCAGTTAACATAAGATAAAATGTGATGATATGCATAATTGCGAGATTATCACTATATAGTGATTTCTTCCATTTAACAATATTTTTCTCTTTTCGTGTACAAATAAATTACCAAGTACTTCTGTTGTATTGAGTATACACGAGTAATTTATTATATTTAAAGGGTTGGTTTCCCCATGTCTGCCTGTCTGGTTACCATATACACACTGGTTGGTTTTCCATTTCAGTCAATGCGTTACTCATTACACTACCTCCAACCCTAGCAAGCAACGCATTTCCATATTGTGTAGATACTTCTCTCCATACATTTTCCTACTGAAATTAAACCATGTTTTGTTGCAAATGCAAATATAAATAAATACGAAGTGAATTAACATATAGTTCAACTTATTGACCAACGGCTCTTGGTGAAGTTTATTATAATAATAAATTAAAATAATTTATTTATCATGGAAGGAAGGGGGGAGAGAGCGCAAGAACTACGTGGATCAAATTCTTTAGGATGGCCGCGTATTGAACAAAAGCGATCGGTATGAGAAATTGTATGAATATAGAGGAAGAGGAAGAAGTATGTGTGGATTCGGTAAGGATATATCTTTATAGCGTTACATCCTCTCTGGCTACTCCGCTTGGGACACAGCATGAGGGTGACAGATAGAAGTTACATTGCAACTAAACAACTTGTTTGCATTTAATTTCTCTTTCTATGAAATATAATTTCAACGGGTGGTTTAGCTCATTGCTGAAAAATTGTTGATTAAAAATGGAAAAATTTATCAGATAAATAAAATTTTCATTTAACATAATTTAGGAAGCAGCATTAGTACAGAAATCCCAAGTAATTTAAAATCGGTATTATATAAATGATCATCAAATAATATTTTTGATCCTAGTCACCGACCATCAGAAAAATAAAACGATAATCAAAAAAGTAAAATTAACACCAAAACAATACCACCAAATATTTCATATTCCGATCATCAAAATATAAAATAAGTATCATCAAATAAATGAAACTAACATCAAAATTATTACCTACAAATATTAAATTCCGATCGTCAAAATATTTCGGTATGACCACCAAAAAATACATTTGACCATAAAATAAATAGATTGATTGCCAAAATAGTAGATTGATCGCCAAATTTATTATTATAATAACAAAAATCTTTCATAATATTTAAGTAAATTCATTAGAAAGTCTCTTTCTTCACTATCGTGATTTTTTTAAGAATGCTTAAAATTACATGACCCTTTTTATTATTTCACTATTCACGACTACAATAATAATATTTGAATACTCAAACCCGTTGCAGATGCACTATTATCGGAACTATGATACTTGAGCGGCCCCACCCGTATTCGAGTATTTTTTCCATAGAAAAAGTAATATACAGTATACGAAACTTACGGAAATTTATATTCGAACTAGATTTTATTTTCGCCGGTTTTATTTTATTTTTGCCGGCAAAAATAAAATAAAACCGGCGAAAATAAAATCTAGTTCGAACATAAATTGGCTCCACCCGTTGTCGAGTATTTTTTTTTCTATAGAAAAGTAATATGTAGGTACAAAACTGTAAGAAATTTATATTGGAATCAGATTTTATTTTTGCCGGCAAATGTTTTATTGTTTTGGATTCAATTTAGAAATATTTGAGGATCACGATTTGATGATCAATCTACTATTTTGGCGATCATATTGAATTATTTGGTGACAATATTTTATATTTTAGGGTTCAATTTAGAATAATTTGAGGATCACGATTTGATGATCAATCTATTATTTTGGCGATCATATTGAATTATTTGGTTAGAATATTTTATTTTTTAGGGTTCAATTTAGAATTATTTGAGGATCACGATTTGATGATCAATCTACTATTTTGGCAATCATATTGAATTATTTGGTGACGATTTTGGTATATTTTTGATGATCACTTAAATACAAGCCATTTAAAATATGAGTCAACATATTAGAATTTATTTATATAAAACAACTGTGTGTATTTGTATATTATTCTTGTCTTGCCCGATGTGTCATAATATGAAATTGCAAAAATACCTACTTAATATTAAAAATGTAACAGTGATCATAGTATGGAATCAATAATTAATAATACATATCTGGTAAAAAAATGTATGTAGGTATAAATTATATGTAGGTATACAGAAGGAATGGTATTAAATATAAACAAAATACCAGAGCGATTAAATCACAGCACAAAAATGTTCAGCTGAAAATGAAACTGATTATAAATAAATAATGATATACCTAATCCATATTGTACATAGCCATGTATCAAACTGAAAATATTAATATGCTTTTAAATGAAACAGTAATTTGTACAGTTCTACTAAGAACTTCTATTTCAGTTACCTAAGTTTCGACATGCTATATATCTTTGTCAAATTCAAATGTCGAAACCTAGGTAACTGAAATATAAGTTCTTAGTAAAACTCTATAAATATTATTATTTCATTTATTACAATTATTTATTATTTATCGTGTCGAAACCCAGAAAAGACCAATCAAACTGATCTCCAGTACTGTGCAAAACGCACAGCACGTGGAGATGCGTCAAAAATATCCCCCGAAGTGCGTGTGACAGGGCACAATGGACACTCCAACAAGCGTGGCATGGTCATTTATTTGGGCTAGTTGGAAGAATCTCACTAAAGCCTTTGTGTGGAGCATTCTGCTATATGGGTGCGAGACGTGGACCATCAGCAAGAGGGAAAGCGGACGGTTAGCGGCATTTGAAATGTGGTGCTATAGACGCATGCTGAAGATTCATTGGTCGGAACACGTCGAAAACGAAGAAGTGTTAACCAGGGTTGGCGAAAAAAGGCAACTCCTCAAAAGAATCTGCCAACAACGAGCTAATTGGATTGGCCACAACATCAGGCACCCAGGACTGCTCATCGCAATCGCAGAGGGCAGGACCGAAGGCACAAATGGCAGAGGTCGACCGAGAGACGCCTATATGGACCAACTGAAGAGGGACATGAGCTGTGGCTCATATATGGAGTTGAAGAGACTGGCTGAGAATCGGGAGGAATGGAGAAATAAGTCAAAACTCGTTGCAGACCAATCCAATGGATTGTAACTCATTATATATAGTTGGAAGAGATCGTGCCTTTACGATAAAATAAATAAGTTTTAAAATAAAATAAATAATAATATAATATTTTTTCTATAAGTTTTCAACCTCATAGGTACATATTATATGTATATCTTGCAAATAATCGTGTTCAGTGGTTTTCAGGATCTCCGTGTGGTAATTTTTAACTCAGCTTTCGACGGACGTGCTGTCGCTATCTTCAGGAGTGTGAAGAACTTCATACTCTGAATGAACTTCATGAATTGGCGATGTCGAAGATGGCGACAGCACGTTCGCCGAAAGCTAGAGTTAAAAATTACCATACGAAGATTCCGAAAACCACCGGGCACGATGTTTAAGACCTTTAAACCTAAAGAATTACTCACAGATAAATTTAACATTCACACTATTGCAATTTATTCAATAAATAATCCTTTTCTAAAAAAATACATATTGTCATACAGAAAAAGAAGTAACGAAGACAATTACATCATTAATTACCTGATTCATAATACTTCCATAAGAGTGATTACACTGGTTACTGATCAGGGATACAGGACATTGTAAGACATATTACACTATGCAGACTCTATATAAGGACATTGGCATGAGCAACACATGAATACAAACAGGATAATAATCTGATCAGATCATTAGGTACGTATTGGTGCCTACTTATTTTTATTAATCTGACAATCACATTGACATCTTTATTATTAGTAAACTACCTACCACAGGGCGATGCACAACTAACTGGTTTATGACTCCTGCATCATATTATACTCAGCTATTTCTACCTTTGTTAATACAATAATGCAGTGTAGGTATTATAATATATTACTCAGCAACCATTGGAATAATGTCCCTTGGATAAAGACTGTAAAATTTCTGTTTTGAATAAAGTCTGTGTGTCCTGTGGAGCACTTGGCGAAAAATTATCCTCTCATGCATAAATAAATGCCCGGATACTGAAGTGAAGTGCAGAATTGAGGCAGCTCGTGCTGCATTTAATAAAATGAGAATGCTCTTCTGCAACGACAATCTTAATCTGAAATTTCGACAGAGACTCGTAAAGTCCTATGTATGGTCTGTTTTGCTGTACAGTTCTGAAACCTGGACCCTGAAAATGAATACGATGAATTGCTTGGAAGCATTTGATAGGGTCACAAATGTAGAGGTGTTAGGAAGAGCTGGAATGGACGGAGAACTCCTGTTGGATGTCAAAGTGCGCAAGATCTCATATCTGGGTCATATAATGCGTGGAGAAAAGTACCACATTCTGCGTTTGATTATGACAGGCAAGATAGAGGGACTTCGAGGGGCTGGCAGAAGGCAGACATCGTGGCTGTGCAATATACGAGATTGGACTGGAATGAGAGAAGTTATTCCAGACAGTGCAGGACCGCGAGGCCTATGCCAGAGTGATCGCCAACGTCGGGGGGACCTGACAGGGCACCTACAGAAGAAGCATAAATAAAAATGTATCTATGTTGGAAGTAACTATAGGTACAATATACGAATACTCCACATCATACTCCAAACTATACATTGTATGTAATGTAAGTAACATGGCCTCAATACTACATCTGACATCTTTTCAATACATTATCTTATTAATATGAAAACAATATGTGTATCCAGCCTGAGGATACAATTTTAAAGCTATTTGTACCTACAACGGTAGCGGCTTTCTTAATAGACAGTGTTGCAACATAAAGGCGCATTTACAATACATCCATTGAAGTCACCAGCAAAGAAAATATCTATTTCTCTTTTCTGTAAGTTTTTCAAAGTTCTGTAAAATAACTGATATAACTGCTATTCCATCACGGCATGTCCCACAAGTAGGGTAGTCAGCAAGCCAGCTGCATGTAATAAATGATCAAGCTGTCTTCTTCGCGTCAACAAAAAAATATAACATTCAGGACGGGTGGCAAACCTCATCGCTGAATTTGAGAAGTAAAACACCTGCCAAATACTTTATCTATAGTAGAAAGAAACGCTTGTTTCTATTTATCCAATGATGGAATTCTACTACTTGTGCACCAATACAATAAATAATTCATAATTTCAATAGCACAGTTGGTAGAAATGTAAATGCACCTTAAGAATATATTATTGTCGTAAGAAATCTTTGTTTTACGTCTTAACATCAATATTATTAAGACAGATATGGCAATGTAATTACATAGAAAGGTATGCTTACATCTCATAGTTTAGCAGTATGTCATGTAATGTAATGTTACATTATGTCCCCATAGGGGATACATTAGCACCTGTTATGGCAGTTAATACCCAACAATTACTTAAGGAAAGTCTCTTATATAAAATTGACACGAACTTACCTATGTAGAGTTTTTATAGGTAGGTAATAAAGACACCTAGCATTCGGAAAATGATATTTTATTAGCACTCTATCTCCTGGTTACACATAGGATTATAATATTTATGAGGAAGGTAATAAAACTTAACATGTCTACCATCGATACCTCGATCCATGTCCCAGGTGGGGTAGGCAGAGAGAACAGAACGCCATGTTAATCTCCCCTTATAAACTTCTTTCGCTTCCTCTACATTCATCCAGTTTCTTATACATGAACGCCATTTCTCTTACTCAACACGCAGCTCCTTCAGAGTTTGATGCACCTGCGCAAGCCACGTAGTTCTTGGACATCCGCGCTTTCTCCCTCTTTCTTTCCCTCCCTTCCCTCCCTCCCATCCCTCTTTCAGGTAAGTAATCCTCTTTATCATCCTTTCGTTGTGCATTCGCTCAACATGTCCAAACCATCGTAACTTATTTACACGCATTCTATCCACAACATTCCACTCGTATCGGCAAATCCTTCTGATATCTTCATTCTTCACTCTATCTCGCAACGTTTTACCAATTATTCTTCTCAGTGATCGCATTCTCACAGCATGTATTCTACTTCCGTCCTTCTTCAACCACGTCCAAGTTAATAGGCAAATATTTATTTCCAGGTGAAACCTATTCTATTCTGGAAAATCCACGATTACATATTTTCAATTAAAAATGCATTAAAATATTAGCTACTGTGTTTAGTAGGTCGCCTTCTAAGTAGCGATAAAGACAATGGCCGAGAGTGAGAATCGATGTGTTTGCATCAGTCAGTATGTAGGGTAGATAACTCTGTATGTGGGAGCGAAAACACGCTATGTCCAATTTTGCCAAAGCGACTTATGGAATAGGGTTGTAGTCTTCGTTATATTCTTTCTGATATTCATTTCATAATATTCATTTACTACCTTGAAAACGCATTATGTTTTGTGATAAAAATTTGTTTGTCGCGTGCATTTGTCCTGCTGGCTATCATATTTGTGGGATAAGCCGTGATGGTACTAGTAAATTTATAAATAAAAAAATAAACGAATCTTTTGACCAGAATAAATCCATTTCAACATGACATCAAATAACGTTTTTTTGAAAAAGTAAGAGATCTGGTAAATAACAATCATCCACAATCATTTTTCGGAGAGATTTCGTGATAACACAAGCATGTAACTTTGTTGAAAAAACTTTGGACGGCCATGCCGAAAAATGGCGTTTCGGGACATGGTGTAGTTTCGCTCCGACATACAGATATGTAGAGGTGATTACGAAATGATGTTATGTGCCATCATTTGGCAGCTCATCAGCCAATGTCCTATTAATGGTTACCCAGTGCTGCTGCCGTCTACACGAAATCAATGAATCACTCATACGGATGTCTGTTTGTAGAACACACCACATAATATATAATACAATATAGATAACCTAAATGTTTATATTTTTTCATTACAACACTTTGCAGACTTAAATATTATTTATTTATCGTGTCGAAACCCAGAAAAAACCAATCAAACTGATCTCCAGTACTGTGTAAAACGCACAGCACGAGATGTGTCAAAAATATCCTCCATAGTGCATGTGACGGCACAATGGACACTCTAACAAGTGTGGCATAGTCTGCGCTGCACCGCATTCACACGCTCTAGATTCGTCATGTAGGAAGCCCCATCGTTCTCTTTTCTCACGGCAGTTTCCTACACCAGATCTTAAGACGATTCAGGGTTTTCCATGTCCTAGAGTCTAGATCGCCTCCTGACAAAGGTTTTCTTGGTCTGGGAAAGGTTCGTATATTTGCAGATCCTCCGCCAATCCTGCGTAGACGTTCAGAAGGAGCAGGGCCCGGCAGTGAGGTGAGGCGTTTAAAAAGGATCGTCTAGACGTTATGGTGGGGGAATATGGTAAACAGGAGATTTTATTTTTTATTTTGAAGAGAAAATGACTAAGAGAATTAATACGCTTGTATGAAACATCTTTGTAGCATAAATTAGAAATTTAAAGGAAAAATTGTTTCTTTTACTACTCTGTCAGACATATACTCGTAAGATGTACAATATTAACTGCTGTATTGGAGTGAGGGAGACAATTACTATGTTAATATTATGGAGTGAAAGAGCAGACGTTTATTATCTTCTCGTTAATCTTGGAATACGTCTTCTGAGAAAATTAGTACTGAGTTACTAGTCTATACTGTCAAGGTCTTTGATTTGAAAGGAAATTTAGTTCTTAGAGAGCTTAATACCATGAATTAAATATAAACAGAATTGAAAAGAAGAAAAAGGGACAAAGAAGAAGGATGGTTCCTGTTTTATGCCTAGTCAGTCAAAAAGGAGATGTAATATTGTACTAAAAAAACGTTGCGCTTAAAATAGGACTTCATATATTTATTTAAACTTGCAAATTATTGAAAAATATTGTAGTTTTCATTCGCACATACCTACATATTGAAAAAACGTTTATAAACATTGAAGTCTCGCACTCAACGATTGCACCGATGAAACATGCGAGAAATATGCTAACGGGTTTCTCACAAATTACACAGGAATATTTCGAATATTGTATCACACCAGCAACGGAAGCCGTAATGACAGAGACATTTTAGTAGCTAAAATTAATCCGACTCAAAGTACCAAAAATATACTAAATAGGTACACTTCCAAACTTCGTGACTAAGTTAATAATGCACGTGTTCGGTACAAATGCCTACAAAATAAAGGATCAAGACTGACATTAATTAAATTTATAACAATAACAAATAATGTGCATTAAAAGTTGACAATCCGGTTCGAAGGACCAAATATAAAATCACATACGCGAAGTGATAATACAAAATAATTGTATATAACATCAAATTGAGACGGAAAGAGGATTCAGTATAAATGTGAAAAGACAGAGAAAGAAAGAAAACAGAAACATGTTGACAAATACGTATATTGTAAATTTTCAATCAAGACAATACAAAAACAAAATACATAAAAGATATTGAAAATCGTGACGATGATTCACAACGTGCCACAATAATTATTAATGACGAGAATCTTGTTTGAAGGTTGCATAACTAACTAACTATCTACATAATATTATCAATGGTCGACGTGAATAATAAAAATATCTGTATTGGTGTTTCGCTGGCCCATTTCTTCAGAGATTCCGGACATAGTTCGGATCAGATGTCACGTTTGGTGGTTTGTATTACTAATGTACCAACCGATTGTTTATTTATAATAATAGGAACAATGTGTATTGAATATGACAGATGTATTTCGTAGATTTGAATGGATTCAATTGCAAAACATATTATAATCCATTGGTGATTGTTTTTTTATTTACCATCCATTCATAATAATTATATCCATTCCGTCACGGCATCTCCCACAAGTAGGATAATCAGCAGACTAACTGCAAGTAACACTTGCTTTTTCCCGGACCTTCGAACACATACAAAATGAATTGAAAATCAGATATCTCGATTGGAGAACCATGTTTACACAATGTAACATTGTGCAAAATGTAATCGGAAAAAGTGAGAAAGGCGTCCCAACGCTTACGAATTGATTGGTTTTGATTGGTTATGTCATCTGCATCCAAATAATAATAAAATAAAATGTACATATTCTAAACATAAAATATACCTATTAGCTGTTGTACTTGATATTTACTCGCAGGAGACAAATTACAGTCAACAATGAAAGATGGTGTAACTATAATTTATTTTTACAAATTGAGCATATTGAAGAAATGAATGAAGATAGAACTACAAAGGTCGATTGGCTATTCAGCATTGGATTGATCATATTAAGAATAATGGTCTAGTCTTATGCAAACAATACAGACAAGGATGCGAGAAAATTTTGGAGTCGTTTAACATTACTTAGACCGTCTCAGGGGCGCTGATGTTGCAAAGAAGGAAGATACTTGATTTTTCCTATCTGCCTTATCCTGGTGAGTTAGAAAAAAGAGCCTAGACGAATCCTAGAAAAACAAGTGAATATTAAAGGCATAGAATCAAGTATGTCTAAATGTTCATTTACTCACACATAGTAGGTGTCCAACATGATAACAATATAACATTATGTCATATACAACAAACATACGAGTATTGCAAAGTAGACATTATAATATTGTTATGTTATTGTTATTAAAGAAAAACACAATTGGACAAATGAATGGTGTTTTCGATACGACTAAAAACTACGCCTAACATAATGAGGCTTTATTAACATTGATTGGAATGTATCGCATAAAAACAAACTCAATTAGAATCAATAATAAGTGGTTCAAAACAATCATATTACATATTCAACTTGTATCATTCGGAAGTCTATCTATCTATACCACCAAGGTACCTCTTACAAGATGCGTAGCCGGTGTATGTACTCACTATTGTATGTAACCAACGTACAGATCATCCTCTCCGTGTTGTAAAAATAAGACATTTAAAATGGGTGGAATACCTGATCACTGTCAAATTGAATATATTAAATGTCCTGCGTGAAATGTTCTGCAGAAATCTGTTTTTTACAGGTAATCGAAAATTTATTAAAAAAAGTGGTAGATTTATTCTATTCTGGAGGATCCACGCCTATTTTTAGAAGGCACTAAAAAAGTAAAGAGATATTTTGGAGAAACTAAAATTACGATGAATTCGTCTGTTTTGATAGACCTTGCAAGTTCCTTCTTTTATTCATTCAATCAACAAAACAGAACACTACAGACATATCTAACACTGAATACAATTAAATATCATACAATGACAAGGAGTACCTACTCAATGCAATGACAATAAAATAACAATAATAATGAAAAAGAATGCTTTATTTTTAATACCATGAAGAAGGCTTTTCTATCCTACATGACCCGGAACAATTCCTGAAACAAGTCCATTCCAGCATAGTGCTGTGACATTTATGATAATAACACAATAAAATTGAAAAAGAAATAAATAGGCTGTTGTATCCGGAAGCGGTTGTATGGTCTATATCTTCAAGTACTATTTATTCTAAATAAAGATAAATGAATGAATCGATTGGTATAAATAAGTACAGCAGCTCCCACAGTAACTTGTTCTTGTTGTCTATACCATTATTATTATAATTTAAATGTTTGGATCTAAATGGTTCACCAATTACAATAATTTATTTGGTTGACTGATCATCAGAGAAGGTATCATTGGCGATCATTGACGGATGTGCAAAAACCAATGATGATGGTATATTTATAATATAGAACTAAATATATAAAATATAATAAGTTGCTCAATTGTTAATAATATTATGTATCGTATTCTATATATAAAGTATTTAAATAGATTTGTATCACAACAAGATAATGACAATGAACAGTTAGTTATTGATTCATATGTGAGAGATTTTTTAAATATGTTTTGATTGTGATCAAAACAAATATTTGAGGGTCAGAGAGAATGAAGGAACCATTGAAACCATCGACGTTAGCAATTAAAAAAATGTAGTCACGAAATACACTTATTTATAGGAAGTCCTGGAGAGAAAGAAACAGTTGCTGAAGATTTTTACTATTTTGACAGTTGATCACGAAGATTACTATTTATCTTCCGTAAGGTTTTCGATGTACTGAACAACCACCATTCAGATGAAATTATTCCTGTGACACCAACATCAAGGCCTTAGGAAAGTCAGGAGATGAAGTGACTTGGTTGGAATGTTGTCTCTCCGAAAACGAGGTTAGCTTCTGTAATGTGCTCTCCATAGAAACGCTGAAGGGCGAATGAAAGTATTTTTATAAATAATTCATCAATATCGCATGTCTAATGTTTATAGCTATCTATATCATCACAGTATTTACTACAAATGGAGTTGCCAATGGACCAATTGTTGGATGTAATATACTCGTAAGTACAGGTCATCTTTACCGTGTCAAAAAATTAAAATGGACAGAATGGGTGGCACACTGTTTAAGCCCTGTATGTGATGTACTAGGAATGACTGCCTTTTACAGGACACTCAAAATCTTCCACACAGCTAAAAGGTTAGTGCACTCTGCTATCTTAGTGCCAACACTCATGTATGCAAGTGAGACGTGGACATGGTTAATGAAGGATGAAAGTGGCATAAATGCAGTGGAAATGAGATCGTTGAGAAGGATGTGTGGTAAAAGTCTGAGAGATCGTATTCGAAACAAGAAAGTGGAATGAAAGTAGGTGTAGTGACAAGGATGAATGTAAATAAGTTACGATGGTTTGGGCACGTGGAAAGAATGAATGAGGAAAGAATCATCAAGAAGATATATTTGGCTGAGAGGAATGGTGCTCAGAGACGTGGACGTCCGAGGATCAAATGGCAAGATCATTTAAATCAAATCCTACAGGACGGTCACGTGTTGAGCACATTGAACAGGAGAGCATGCATGAGGAATCGTATGACAGTGACGGAAGCGAAAACTGTATGCAAGGATAGAAGGAAGTGGCGCTCGATCCTTTCTGCCTACTCCGCGAGGGAAGCGGCGTGATGGTATGAATGTAAACTCTGACAGAAAATAGTGATAAATGCCATTTTTAAAATACAGAATAAAGGAATTGAACAATGCATCATCCGATAGATGTAACATCACAACGAAGGCAATAATTATTATAGAAGTATCTACCTACTGTTCAACAGTCATTGCTCTGAGGAGTTTGTCATCGATGACGCGTAAACAGGTACGAGGGCAATTGATAATCCGTGATATTATTAAACAATATTAATAAATTGACCTGACTTGATAATATTATTACTACTAAGTACATTCCGCGTTCATCAATAAATAAAATGCTCATTGCTACAGTCATATTCCACGTAAGGGCTTTGTGATTCATAACACTGCAATTCGCAATGATAGGAATGTAACCAGATATTATTATATTAGAATATCCTGAATCTATTAAATTCAATAACAGTATGTTACATGCGACCCGATGATTCAACTAAAGATGAGATAAAATATAAAGTACTTAAATACTATCGTGAATTTATTTTGATAGCACAAAGAGAACGTTTGTTTCTATACACAGAAAATCATTTTCAATTGAGGTGGTCAGTTGTCTGATGTTAATCTTGTGTTTCTAATAAAAAATAATAATACTTGGTTTGTGTCTCAAAGAAAACTTGCAATATTTATTTATTCCTTGAAAACACACAACAGACAACAACTATATATTTTTTTTTTTTTTTTTTTTTTTTTTTTTTTTTTTTTTTTTTTTTTTAAAAGATATATCTGGGTTTTGTTATAAATATATATATATATATATATATTGTACAAGGTAGAAAAAAAATAAAACATTTCACTCAAAACCGTGCGTCACAATTAATTTACATTATCTCAATATTTATTCCATAATATGAAAAACACAAACACACACGCACACATCAATCACTCGTCCTGCTAGCACACACATACAGTCAATTCCACATTCACACAAAAACACAGATACATAATACATATATATAACTTTAGTAATAATACAAAATTATGAGGGGGGGGGGGTTGACCCATCACACGGCGGCTCACTAGCGCACCACAGACGATGAAAATAATTTCATCTGTACCTATAAAAACAAAGACAATATTTTTTTGGAGTCGACGTTTATTTTGTAAAACTCTATCTTCTGTCTATCTATTCCCTCACGCCGTATCCCAAGTGGGAAAAGCAGAGAGAACGGAACGCCAATTGGATCTGTCCTTACATACTTCTTTCGCCTCCTCCACAGTCATACAATTTCTTATGCACACACGTCGATTTCTCCTACTTAAAACACGGCCGTCCTTGAGAATTTGATCTACATGTTCAAAACATGTAGTTCTCGGACGCCCGCGCTTCCTTACACCCCTACTTTCAGACAAGTATATCCTTTTTGTCATTCTTTCCTCTTCCATTCGTTCCACATGACCAAACTATCTCAATTTATTTACACGCATTCTATCTACAACACTCCTCTTGCATCCACTCATTCTTCTAATATCCTCATTCCTCACTCTATCACACAACGTTTTACCAACCATCCTCCTCACCGATCTCATCTCCACAGCATTTATTCCATTTTCATCCCTATTCAACCAAGTCCAAGTTTCGCTTGCATACAGTTTTAGTACCAGGATGGTATTTGTAAAACTCCATGTTTATAAATGCAAGAAAACACAATTGGTTTTATTTCGATTCAATATTTAATTGAATAGTGACCTGGTTTTATAAAGCCATAAATACATATTTTAATTATTCTACATAGATTAATCATCAATTATATTGTTGTTTGTACTGTAATATTCTCTCCCATCAATCCGTTATTTCCCATGAGGATAACCCACATAAATGTAATATAATTATTGTTTGAATGATAATATATTCGCCAGATATCATAATAATGTGATACATAACATACCTAACCATGTACAGCTACATATTATGACATGCAGATGTATTTGTTATGTACTGCATATTGTTATTATGCAAAGTTACTGCTGTCATATAAACTGTTTAATTCTTATAGATTTATAGAGAAGAGTGTGCACGTGAATATCTACTGAGGAAAGTTAATGAATCTAATATGTATCGCGTGCCTTAATTATTTTCTCTTAAACCTTTTAAATAAATAAATTTCCTAGTCTCAAACGTCTTTTTTACTTTCTCGACTACTTTTATACTATTTCATTCATCTTTCTCTTGGACCACTTCTGTCTATATCGTAACACATAATTATGTCTACATTCTTTCTTATACGGGTCGACCTATAGCGACGCATCTTTTTATCACCGTATAGTTTCCAATTTACAATTCTAGATTAAAACACTAAACTGTAATCTATGAAACAGCTAAAGTAAAAAAAAAATCCTACATTTCTTTCTGTTTATATTTATACCAGGTTATTTTGAATATATGATTAAAAAAATAATAGGATCTTTTCTTCCGGCTGCTCCTCGCTTGGCTCAGGACACATAGATATAAGAGCGGGGAGATTACCCAGAGGGTATACCGCTGTCACTTTCAATAGACGTGAAGAAAAAAAGAGACAATTGGAAGATATTGCAATATAGCGTTAAAACTTGTCCTCAGCCCGCCCATTGAATCGCACTGCAAATTTATTTCATAGTGAACTTATTTATGAAACTAATGTGAAGTTTAAGAATGAAATAAATACCTAAATGAAGTCTATCACCCCCACTGATTGGAAAAAATGTAAGTATTAATGTGTTATGAATCATACAAACAACGGGTCATGGTGTTGTATAAACACTTACATTATAATTAGTTTGTAGAAGAAATGATATATGCAAAAAATATAATAACACAAACACTCTTGGTGACAATTGACAAAATACAAACGTGTTTTTATCTTGGTACAAGACAAAATATTAATATTGAGAGAAGAAAATGTTTTTGTGATATTACAAAACGTTTTGAAAATAAACAATTGATGGCAAATTGTTGCCAAATAATAACGGTGTAGTGATAATTGATATGAATAAGATAAATATTATAGAAATGCAGTTAGTTCTACAGGTGGGATGTGTCACAAATGTTACGTAATGTATACACATTTGATGATGAGAAGACAATTAAGTGATGAGATATATTGTAATACATTAGTAAAACCTCGGAATCGAATAAAACTCCTATGAATAGAATACCCGTCAAAAACACCTGATTAAAATTACTAAGAAAAAATGTAGGTATATGCATGAAATTTAGGTCCTCCGTGTGGACTAGAGACGGTGAAGCGAATAAATGGAAACTGATGTGTGTACAGCATGGAATTGATACAAAGTAAGAAATGAAATCATCCGACAAAAGACCAAAGTCGTCAGCATTGTTGGTCAAGTTTCCAAGGTCAGTTCATTAAAGTTATCTACTGATATTAGGATAAAGAATGTGGTCGGAAGAATTGAATCAAACGGTGAAAAATTACATTGAAGACTCGTTTGCATTCTGTTTTTCAAAAGGACTAATGAATTCAGACATGTAAAAACTTTCATTAGACACACCTGCCCGTTAAAAACAGGAAACGGAAAATATCCAATCGGATTTAAATAATAAACTGGATTGATTTCAATGATCTTTTAAAGGTTAGGTACTGGTACATATATCATCAAAGAAAAATTCTTCATATCTTTATGTTTCTGCAATGTAACCTACCATAGATAGTCTGAAAAAACAATAATTGTTTTCTATACACCATATTTACTACAAATAAGTTGAATAGAAAGTGATGTAAACAACCTTCGATGACGTCCAAAGACTTGGAAACAAGGAAATGTGCAGTACAATCTAACTCGCCAAAGATACGAGGTGAGGAATTTCAAACATTTCATGACAACAGACACCTACTAGGAAACAATTTTCAACAAGCTTTATTATCTTTACTTCAAGTTAGCGACTGTCTTAATATGCAACATTTTATATAATGTTATAGACTTGATCTTTGTGTCCATAAATGGTAACAGGTATTTAAAGGAAATGCAGTGACAACATGACAATATTTTCAATAGTATTTGTATTGTACAGAGATCTAATATAGGTACTTGTAAACGAGTTTTCATTTCATTTCACGCAATGAATTTCTATTCTACAATAAAAAGGAAAAACTTGAATGTGAGGAAACTATATTCTCACGGTTATTATCTATTTAGAAGGTGGAAGTGAATTTATACCGAACAGATGATCATGTTTTGAAACTACCCAATGAAAGCAAGCCAAAAACAGCACTTTTTCCAATTTACTAAATTTCCGAAGGTTCAGACGAGGCTTTTTTTTACAGAACACCATTTCCAAGACGCTGACATTTGAACACTATAAATTTAATGTCGTGGGAAGTAGTGATTCAATTAATGCTATGAATCGCTCTAAATGTAGGAAGTTTATTTTTTTCTGTGTTCGCGAGACGGGTATGTTATGTTATGTTATGTTATGTATTGAAGGGTGAAAAGAAAATAAGGTCGTTTATAAATTTGCATATTTTATTAATAAGTAAAGAATATTTATTTATACAACCAATACACGGCATTTGCCTTTTCAATGTACCTGTATATAATAAATTTAAAACACTACACAATCTTCAAACAAAAAGAATAAGAAAATAATCAATGCTACAAATTTGAAATAAGAGAAAACAGACATAATTTAAATTATTATTGAAAGATTATTGGATCAATGGTGTTTAGCTGTGGTCACGTGGATAAAGGAAGAAAAAGAAAATAATTTATTAGGTAAGAAGTTGAAGTAACATGTTCCTAATTGGAAAACATTACAGAGATATTATAAAACAATAATAATATATTTCTCTTTCTTTGTACAAAATAAGCGGAACAAAATAGCGTACAATAAAAATACATAATACCGCTCTAATTTTATTATTAACATTATGTCTGTACTGTTTGAACAGAGCAAAGAAGTTTTACTAAGGAAAGAAGTTTTCAAACAATACTAAATTATAAATATAGTGTTGTATAAATAATACTTGCAAAACATAACACAATAAAGAAATACCTATAGTCTATACATTAACATTAGAGATGCAACGAATATTAGGCAACTATTCGGTATTCTGCCTATTCGGCAACATTTTTACTATTCAGCCGAATACCGAATATTTAGTCTAATATTCGGTGTTCTGCCGAATAGTTTTAATTTAAAACTGGAAGGAACTAATAGCTTGAAGATTGTTGCTATTTCATTGTTAGCTACAGATGCATAATTTTATTAATCCTCAAATATCTAATTAATTGATTTAATTTGATATGGAGTGAAACAACATAATATTTTTATTGTTAATATTAATGTTGGAACAATTTTTTTTAGAAAAAATGAGCCGCGCTGCAAATCTAGTACATATTATTATGTCTATGATGTAACCACATGAAAATGAGCAGTCGGGAGTGCCGCACGCTCTCACCATTGTTTTGCCGAATATTCGGTTATTCGGCACATGATCTTGCATAATATTCGGTATTCGGTCAAATATACTGTTTATTGTATCTCTACTTAACATTATGGCCGTGGCGAATTTTATAATAGTCAAGTGTTAAAATAATGAATTTAGAAAAATATAACAGTTTTCACTTAGTACGAATTACACGGAGTTTTACTTTCATTATTGTGTAAGCAATAACTGTGTGACATGCCGTATATAATCGACACTGTAATAGAAATAATGTCAACTTAAAAACTTGATGAGACATGCCTAATATTGTTCTTTTTATAACTGGCTCGGTTAATTTATTGAATACATTTTCAGTATGATTCAACAGATGTTTGATTATGTAATCTAATGTTATTTATAATAGGTATATTATTATTTGATTTGCATGACTGAAATAAAACTTTAGATAAATATTGCATATGATTTTATGTTTAATTTAGCAGGGACAGTTGGAAGAAATTGTTTAAAGTAAATAAAAAAAAGTGCTTCTTTCAACTCAATCTTGATAATGACCTGATAAGTGGAAAGACGTCTCTCTCGTGATCAAGTCATATATAGTAGAAAGAAACATTTTCTTTGATTTACCTAATTATGGAATTCTACTACGTGTGCACCGACATAATTAAGAAATTGTTTTGTTTTTCACTAAATATTCATTAACTTTCATACTATAAAGGCATTTGTTTAAGTTAGGTAGGTAGTCTGTTCAATGCGTGCATCATCCCAATCCTTCTATATGGCTGTGAGTCTTGGCACTTAACCAAGGCTCAAGAGCGGAAGATACTAAGCTTTGAAAACAGGTGTATTAGAAGGATTTTGGATGTCAAATGGTATGAACATGTTACAAATGATGCTGTGCGCCGGCGCACCCAGCAGAGACCTGTAATCTCCGTAATACAGGAGAGACGATGGTCCTGGCTGGGACATGTTTTGAGAATGCCTAATGATAGTTGGCCAAAAAGAGCACTGTTTTTCCGTCCGCAGGGGTTCCGTCGGCCCGGGCGTCCCTCTTTCACAATACACCGTTCCTATGACAACGATATCAGAGCGCAAGGAATGTCGTGGGAAGAGGTGACGCAATTGGCACAGAGACGCTCTGAATGGAGGAGGCTGGTTTCTGCCCTGTGCTCCCGAGAGGAGCGTTGAGGGCGATGATGATGATGATGATGATGAGGTAGTCTGTAGACCCACTGAATATAAATAAATAAATAAATCTTTATTGGCTAAATTTAAAAAAATATAGGTACTCTAAATACACAACATGATCATTAAAATAATTTGGATCAAAGAGCGGATTTGTCACTGAGTAACGTCTTCCAGTCAACCCTAAACCCTAATTCAAAAAACAAATAAAGAGAATTATATACCTACCAAACAAATTTATAATAAAAAATTTTTTTTTTTTTTTTTAAAAAGATATATCTGGGTTTTGTTATAAACCCAAATACAACCTTACACACCTTTCACAGTAAGCTAAAAGCTTGTGTCGTGAAAGGGAGTTTGCCGGCACCTGGGATCGAACCCCGGACCCCTTGTTCACAAGGCCGAGACTCTACCTCCAGGCTACCGACGAACTTTAAATAAATGAATAAAGTATAATATTCCCATATAAATATACATAAATAAAAGAAGATAATATAAGGTAAAATAAATGATGAGCAATGTTACATTCAATGATAAAAAATAATCGAAAACTTGAATTTAAGAAAAAATCTGTGCACTGCTGGTGGGGACTAGGGAAAAGATGGGGAAGAAAAGGGAAGAACATTATGAAAGAAAAGCTCATCTAGAGACTAATTTATTTTTAAAAGAAATAAACGATAAGCTGGTGCGACTTGTAGTAGGAAGCTGGTTCCAAAGTCTAGCGCCGTGAATACTAAAATAATGACTAAATGAATATAAAAATAGTATATTCAAAATGAGTGGCATAGTTCACCATCGAATACATTCTCCATCTGTACATCAACTATTATATTTTTTTTGTGTGATGTTATAATAGTCTACAGTTTTATGTATAAAGTAGAGAACAGTGTGATTGACATTTCCAATATTGCAAACAAACTCGAACAGTCCAAAATAATAGAATTGTATCAGGTATAGGTGGAATATTTCACTGACATTTGCCGTGGTAAAGGTTAGGAAAAGGGCAAAAAATATTAAATGTGGATTGAAAAATATCGACAGGCAAAATAGAAAAGAAGGATAGATACGTTACAACTAATCTAAATTTTGCACAATCTTATATTATGGGTAACTACTAATGCGACAATGCACATATATAATGCACCCAACACATATACAAATAAAACATCCATAAATATAAGAAAAAGGCAATTCTTCAGATATAATAAGTCTCCGATATCAGATTTTTTTAGTAATACATCAAGTATAAAATTTCTTCAATACAACAATTAAGAGGTGAATTAACCATGCTAGATGTCTTTTATTTTTTTTATATCATACATATACGGGAGACTAGCTATTTACATTCAGTAAGAACACTGGCTAACGCTCTTGTAGGAGATGTGTAGATACTTTCGTTTTACTGCATTCTGGATTCGTAGACAAGCCAATTACATCTTTCTACTCCCAAACTTATAACAGGAAGAGAGTTCGAGTTTACACATCGATGTAATAAAATATCTGGAACGATAAATATAACAAAGCAATATTTCAATACATACAAAAATATCTAGCTATAATAATAATATAATATGGCAAATAATAATAATAATATTTGATCGGGAAAACTCATGCCAATAAAATGCCAATGCCCCCAACTGATGTAAATATAGACATTACACAACAAACTACTAAACTATAAAACATAATATACTTCATTTGCTATCGGTGTTCGAATGAAATCGAATTTCGGTATTAATTCTGATTTCAAGTGAAACCGAAATATAATCAATACTTAAAACAAGAGAGTCCGCAATACCGATTAGTGCAAATTTATATAAAAAATTAAAATGGAAAAAGTCCAATATAATCATCCTAAATAAATATTTTTTTAAAGCACTACAATGAAAAATTAAGTATTCATGGAGTCAGACCAATGGTTGCTCCTCTTGTAAGAGATTTTGAAATATCCTCTTACCCAGATATTTTAGGAGTCGAAGGATTTCTATTTATCCGTACATTTGTAAGGCAACGACAATTAAATTTATAAATACTCTTAAACTCTCTCAAGTCTAGCAGTACCACTAAATAAGAATTGAGATCTTCGACCCTACCAAGTCAGAAGGCGGTGGACCCGGCTGACGTAGCAGAATCCGCCTGGAGACCCACTTATCCAGGAATACTCCAAAGCATGTACTTGTAAGACATGTCATGGTGGTATATATGGAGATTTAAATTTGTTTTTCCTCGACCGCCATTATTTATTTATTTATTTATTATTTATTTATTATTACAATATACGGCGTGAGCCTTTTACATGTATAACATAAAATTGTAGAAATTGCATGACAGACAGTACATTTAAACAACAAGGAATAATCATGAATAATTATAAACTGGTAATTATAGATATTACAAAATAAACAAAGTAAAGTTTATACCAATAGATGTTTCGATTCAGCCGTAAATGGGCCCCAATTTTCAGCTGAAAATTACGGATAATTTTTACCTGAAACTGTGAATACTTTTTCGTTCGAAGCTCACCGAAAATGATAAATCGGTCAGAAAGAAACGAGTACTAATTTCAGATGATCGATTTCGATAATGCTACTGTATGAATATGCAGCCATATATTCCAGTAGATATAGTCCATATATCCAATAACGAAGTTTATTTCTATTCTATGACAATATGTACGTATATAATATTATAAACATTAGTATCGGTGAAGAGAATTTCCGCGTTGTTTTAAGATATTCTGAGAAGTCTGATCACTATCTAAAATGATCGATAGTAGGATAATAGGTTCGATATAAAACAAAGCATAAGAAAGTGATCATTATAGATAGGTGCGAGAAGCATAAAATATGAGCTAAATGGTTAAAAAATTTTAGTTATTTGCTGAATATGCGTACATTAAATGTTGGTTTTGAGTCAAAACTCAAGATATAAAATGTTTTTCTATACACTGAATACAAATACAAGATTTAGTATGTATTTGAAGAGGAAAATTCGCAAGTTGTGTTTCGAAGAGAGAAAACAAAACGAAAGTTTGTCGTCATGCACAGTAAATTAATGTTTGTATTTGGACTGTTAGTTCATTAGGATTATAATGTGTAAAAAAACATTTCATCTCAATGAAATGATTCACATCTATATAAGGAAAAATCTGCGAACTCTCTTAATAAAAACATAATAAAACTTACATCATAGACTATTAGAAGGCAACTCAGTATCGTATTGTGAATACTTATTCGATTATTAAGTCAGATTCACATAGTACAATTTGATAAATCTAGACTTGTATAAGGTACAAATGATAAAAGTGTATTTAAAATAATAAATAATACTTTTGATGAAGATGTCACGTTTATAAAACAATCGTAAAATGGTTTCACAGAAGATTATATGTAAGTATGTATTATGAAGTGAGATACAACCTATTTATACATGTCAAAAAAGAAATTTCAGACAACGGAATTTCGTCTAAACAACCAGTAACAAACAACAACAACACTTCGTAATATAAATTATTAAAAAGTAGGTATTATAATTATAATACTAGGTAATTATCCATTGAAATGTTTAAAAAATTTACTCAAAAATGTGTGTGAATTTTCTGATTAAAAAATGTAAAAGTACTTTCTTCAAGAATGTGTACAAAGGTACCTACGACCCGATAGAATTTCAATTCATGAGTTTTTAAGAACTCGTTTCTTATTCTAAACAATGCAGTTATACTGGCATTAAATTGATCAGTTTATGTCTTGTAAACCTAATATTAAGTCTGAGTCTCGGCCTCTTGAACAAGGGGTCCGCGGTTCGATCCCAGGTGCCGGCAAACTCCCCTTTCACGACACAAGCTTTTAGCTTACTGTGGAAGGTGTATAAAGTTGTATTTGGGTTTATAATAAAACCCAGATATATCTTGTAAAAAAAAAACCATATAAATAAACTGATTTCGAGTTATTAAGTGCACTAGCTATTACTGTGAACTAAAAAGAAATAATCTGGGTTCATCGAAAATCCAAATATGAACCTACATTTCAAATACGCTATTTTTTCAATTTCTATACTTGTGTCATGACGGTGAAGTACACAGATTGACGTTGTTTATAAGTACCTATCATAATGCAACTATCAAAAATTATCCAGATAGAAAAGGGGAAATTCGCTAGAAAAAACACATAAAATAATGGCAACGTTAGTCGTGAGTCTGCTTCAGATCTTACCGCATTAATAATTGCGGTTAAGCAACAAAGAGAAACAATTTATATCAAAAAGAAGAGAGTAAATTACGCGATTCTTAGCTGTTAACGACAAACAATTGGCAGAGATAGGGAGGCAGGTGATTAGCTTTCATACAGAATAAAGAAGGTAATTAACTACTATAATATTTACTCAACATTTTGAGACAAGAAGAAGAAAATATATTAATATCTTTATTTAAATTATAAGAAAACTTAGTTCAAATACATATTTCGATAATATAAGGTTTCGGGTGTTTGATCTTGGCAAGCAGAAGAGGACGATCATAAAATTATCCAATTAACATATATAGACATCCTTCGTAAATAGTAATTCTAGAACGCACCACTCAAAATACGCAGAGTATTCTTTTATTTTCCATTATAATTTATTGCCACACATTAAAAATGACCCAATTAATTTAAAAAAAAAACACTTTCTAATCTTTAAAATGAGTGGTTATTATTCATTGATAACTTAAAAGACGAAAAGCAGAACTGTGAACTCTGTGAACTTCGAATGAAAATGTATCCAACGAAAAGAAACGAGGTGATTCATTTACGAATGGGTTATTACATAGGATATGTAACACATTCTTAAATAAATCACCAAGTTTACATAGGAATCCAGTTCAACAAATAGGAAAATAGAGAACGTATTAATAAATTATAAAATATTCTAATCTTTACCATTGTATTACAATAAAGAGGAAATTACCGTAGACTAACATTTTATGTCACTTTTTATGATTTTTCTTTAACACATTAGTTCAAGAAAAAGTGTTAAACACATTAGTGTTATTCTCCATTACTTTTAGTTACTAAAAAAATTGGAAGTATTGGAAGAATTTACATAATACTAAACTATACCCTCACGCTATGTAAGATAGGCAGTGACAAAGGAAAGCCGTAGGTATAGATCTATCCTTAAATACTACGTTCGCTTTTTTTACATTTTTGCAATTTCTCATGCATGCACATATATTTTTCTTACTAAGCACAACATTTTCCACGAGAAATTGATCCACGTACTCAAGCCACGTGGTTCTCGGACGATGGCGCTTTTCACACACTCTCTTTCAGATAACTTGAGTAGTATATACATGAATCCAAATACATGTAGTTCGATTTGAAAATTTACTAGATAAATAAAATGATTTTTATATTTCTAAAATAATTCATGTTCGATGATGGCGTCCCAATAAATCAAAAGTGTATGGGAAAATCATAAGTAATAACAATTATGCGACATTAATTAGAACATTCAGATAAATGCAATGCAATATACAGTACATACTAAATATTCCAGACTGTCTGACCTTTTATACTTATTGCTTTTAGCTTTGAAACTAATTTGTTTAGTAGATAGTAAGATGAATATTATACTCATTGGTGGTTTAAGAATCAATCATATTATTAAGATACAAAGAAATAAAGTCCCTATGCTTTAGTTATATATCTACAAAAGTGGAGCAACAATAAATGTACATGTAATGTGTTGGTGCTGTTAATCATGGGAATGCTCGTATGAAACAATGTATTGTGCCGATTGTACGGGTACAATAATATTAATATGATTAGTTAGTATACTTAGGAGGGAGAGTCGTAATAATGTACATGATAGTTTGATATATGGGCGCTTCTAAATAAATTGATAAATTGCAAGAAAGTTGTTTAGTGGTAAGTTGTTGGTTTAATGTAGTAAGTATTTGTTCAATGAAATAACAACTCTCGTTAAAATAATTTCAGCTGCTATTACGAACCTCAAGTGTGTTCGAAAATTTGCCACAGGGACAGACTGCTGGTGAAAGAGATCATTAAATATTCATTCAGGAGGGCATCTAGTAAGCATAAGTCTAAATTTGTTGATGCAGAATCATCAAAAAGAGAATTAAAAGAGTGTACGTTAGGTATGAAAATGTAAGCTATCTTAAAAATTGTATTTGATATCCTTACACAGAAAGTGTGTAAGGATATCAAATCTATTTGGCGTTCCTCTCTCTATGCCTACTCCACTTGGGACACGGCGTGAGGGTATAGTAGTAGTATATTACCAATAATAGGTATGATTTTTAACACTTGCAGATATCAACATAAAAATCTATTCCGAGTGAAATCTTGATCAATTAATTTAAAAATTATTTCAATCGAAGATTTCTAGAAAAGTTAATGGAGATTGATTTACGCGTGACGTTTTTACCCATGCCGATGTTCATTGAGTTTTTTGCCACTCTGTCCCATAAAAAGTACAAACCATAAACAATGAACGGTGAACAATGAACAGCAATAAGAAATGTCCACATTTAATAATATTAATTAAATTCAATTGATGGCACCTTCACGTAGTGGCGTCGTCAACGCCTCGCTTTACTACAAAGTAAAAACATCAGCAGTAATAAATTAATAGAAAAACTATTATAAAAGCCATTGAGTGGCATAAAAGTTTTTTTGATCGACGTAAAACAATAGGAGGTAAGAGATGCTTTTTATATAACCCTGTATCGCTAACGAGGTTCACTTTCACAGCACTACTAAGAATAAAGCCAACCACACACGAAATATTATTATTATTATTTTCTTTAAATTTCCTTTGCACCTCATTACAGCTTTTGACCAATGCGATGTGCAAAGAGACACAATTTATAGGTACATAGTAGCACAAAAGTCACAATATTCAAAACAACAAAATAAAAAAAAATAAACAAACAAGCAAACAAAAGATCTCCACAGATTTTTTGTTGCCTAAATTAAGGCAACGAATTCCCTGTAGGACAGAGAAAATATGTCACAGTTCTGAGCTAACAAATTAAAAAATACCATTGCCCTGTTGGCCGGAGAATTCATCGCCAAATTCGTTCTTCCATGGGTAGGATAGAACAACAAATAATGCCCTCGTGATCTATTGTAGGAGTGCGGTACGCAAAACGACAGCTCTGTCAAAATCATTGGATTATGAATTATTCCATATCTTTGAGTACCATGCTTCTTTGTATGTGCGCTTGCAATCTTTGAGCAATGTTTAAAAATGTCAAATTGCAGTCAAATTTTGAATTTGAAATTAAAAGAATACGGGAATCTATTGTGGAAAAACATTCAAATAAACCTACCGTTGTTACATTCCATGAAACGAATAAAACTAACTATCTTTCAAATAACAAGTTTTTCTCAATGTTGAGGGATCTAGTCACTTCACTAAACAAGCACTTTCTTACGCAAAATGTGATTCGCAAATAAATATCCATTCTGCATTAATCGCTCAATAAAAATGTATGAGCACGCATTTATTTATTTATTCACAAGAATTAATGCACAAGAAATGTGTACAAAGTGTGATTCAGTTAGTGTACAATCAGCTTTATAGCTACTTGAATTACTTGAATGTCATGTAAATGAAAGAACAATACAATGGCAGATGGTATGAAGGTAGTAGTACTGTACTTATTATTCGAATGCAAGATTCTCACATTAAAACTATAAATTAATGAAGGCTTGACACGATTGCCACGGTTACTATAATGAGCCTATATACATAGTTATCAATTGATTGTTCTAACAGATAAATATTCGTCAGTTTTAGAGACAAACTTCACTCAAATGGGAGAAATATATTTAGTCAAGAGTGTTGAAATGAAAAATAAGTACGTAATGATATTGTTCAGTCTTGGTTTCAAACTGCCTGAGGTCCTAGAAGCAATAATGGACACGAATTTCTGCAGGAGAATGAGAAGAACATGTATTGTTTTGTTCAAATTATCGAATGACGGTTCTTGTTGGAAGTTAGCCGGGCCAGTAAGCCTGCTTTCAAGAGCTTTTTATCTCATCTTAAGGTAAGTGTTAGAAGCAGGATAATATATCAACGAAATAACTAATAATATTTTGATGAGATGGTCGGATAACGTAAGGAAAGTCCCAGGAAGGAATAAGATGCAACAAGTTCAAAGATGGACCGAAAATGGCTTAATTAGAAGTATATTTATTTATCTACACCATCACGGTGTCCAAAATAAGTGGGGTAGTCAGCGGATCAACTACTCTGTGTGCTTATAAAAGTAAAAGACATTCAGGATGGGTGGAATACACCATTGCCGACTTTAAGATGTTAAATACCTTATACGTGATGTTTAAGCAATACCTGTCTTTTACAAAACCCAAAAAACTTTCAAAAAGAGAAGATAATAAAAATACTTTGACATATTTCATGGTTATTCGCCTATACACAATACTATGATACACAGAAAGCTAGAGTATATGTATAATAGAATTTATCACCCTCCTCCTCCAAACTACTCTAAATATTTGGCAACAACACCACTATGTGATGTATAATATAATTAAAATGAGTGTATTATCACTACTTCTAGATATAATTAGACTATAGTGTCACGTACAAATAAACTACATATTAAATATATAATATATCTTATAATTATTTTCGTGAGGATAATTTAATTATGATGAGTCTCTCTTCAGAAGAAAATTTAACAAAGGCGGCCGGTGTAGCGCAGATGTAATACTCTTGCCTTTAAGTCATGAGGTCCCGGGTTTGATTCCTGGCCACCGTAAAATGAAAATTCCCTTTATCAGATTGTCTCGAGTCTGGGTGTTACATGTATGTGTTTCGTCGCGTTAGTACCCATAATACAAGATTCATACTTTTATTTGGGACTAGCTCGATCTGTGTAAGTTGTCTTATGTGTATATATTAGGTAATGTAGTAGAAATTAATACTGAACTTAAAAACTAGAATTGACGAGCACCGACGATGTACTACCAATAACAATTTTTCTGAATTTGCAAACCATATAATAGAAACTGACCACTCTTTTAGCAACCATAGTTTAAAATTATTACATACACACACACATACCGACCAACTTTGACAGCACTGGAAGCAATAGAAATTAATAAAAATAATAACTCGACTAAAACAGTTATTAATAATAATAATCTTCCGAATTCGTCTCCCTTACTGCAACTATTCCCCATCTCATATTCCAAGAACTCCACGCCTGAAACCAACACGACCCCGCCTACCCCTACACCCTCACTGTAAATCCTAACGAACTTTTGTATTTGTTTTTGTTTAATTCAGTATAGATCAGCACCTGATGATGCGAACTCGGAGTCCGCGAAACCGGTCGTGCGTTAGTCTTACTCAACAGTAACATAAAACAAAATAATAATAAATATTTATTTTATTTTATTTGAAATTAATATTATTTACATATATCTAAATCTTTAAAATCTAATTTTTTACAATTGGGCTCTCACTTTTCCCTTTTCATACAGACCTCTTCATTATCACGCTTATCATTTCTATATTCTGCCAGCATCTTCTTATTTTTAAGAAAATTCCTGCAAGATTTTATCATAACGTTTTCGAGTACCTATCCTGTAACTAGCAGACATTAGCACTATCAAAACATAACGTATACAAATGTGCGTGTTCATTATATATAGTAGATCTACTGACAGTCCCATCTTTTGAATATTACGTAAGGATATTTTATTAACATATCTATTCTTTATTGTACATCGATTACAAGCAATTTTACAAAGAAATACAATTATTTTAAATACAATCAATATACCAAAGACAAGTTAATCGCGGAGGCGCAATTTCTTCCAACTAACCCAAATACGCAAAAGAGAAACTTTAAGAATTGTTCTCCCAATAAAATTCTGTCATAACATTACTTTGTATCTCTTTACAAGTTGTAATATTCCTACTTCCGTTTCATTTTCTTTATTTACTTAATTTCTAAGAATCGTTGTGATGTGACTCTTTAGGACACGTAATAGGCAACAGGTGTCTGTTGGCAGCAGACAATATTATGATATTGTTTCCTATATAATATACTTACGTGTTATTTTTTTACGATATCTCACAGGAGTGATGTTTTACAGTATTACATACTACAGAGCCAAAACGATGCGTTTTACAATCGAATTACTTAACGTAAAAATATTTTCGCACTATTCCTGTCCTATACCGGACAGAAACAGACATACCTCCTATAAGTTACTCAACTATACCTACACATTAAACATAAGAAACAATTAACGGAGAATAAATACATAACAATAAAATAATTAAGATATTTTTTGTTTTATTTTCACCTTGTAATGTATGTAAATTACATCGTTTTGAAGTGTCCTACAAAAGGCAGATCATCATCATGAGCTCGACAGCCCTGGGTGGGCCTTGGATGAATCCAGTAGTCTCTTCCATTCTCGTCTATCACCTACTCGTGAATCGTAACATCTTTGATTCGGCAATGATTAGGTCTAGCCAAAATTATTTTAAAACTATCTAAATCTTCAAATTAACTGAATACATATTATATACTGGTTGCAAAAAGCCCAGGACAGAAATGCCTGGAGAAGTATAGGAGACGTATGTTTAGCTAGCCAGGAATAGCTCTTTTTTATAAACGAATACTATGAAGCTATAATCAAGTTTTTTTTTAAGTAAAAAACTAATGCTGGTAATAAATATTTGTTTTCATATTTTATAACATCAAAATGTTCGTAGCGTCAACAAGTTTTGAGAGTTTTCCTGCCAAACTTGTGTTAAATTGAATATTTTACCGTTTTTATTAAAGGGCCTCCTTAATAACTAGGTGGTTAGTTAACTGCCGGAATTCAATTGAACGGTTAACCGTTTCGTTGAATCACGATGACGCGCCAAACGTTCAATACTCTGCCTGATCGAAGCTATCCCGATTGTTGAAATTTAGTTTCTTTATTTGCCAGTGTGGAGCTAGGATTAACAAACGTTGTGATAAACAATCCAGTTAGACCTCTGTCAGGCATTCAATCGAATGCCGGTGTTTAAATAACCGCCTTGCCATTCAGATAATTGGCTAATTTAACTCTTACGGCGACATACATATACGCTACATTATTAATAATATCCGTATTGTTTGAATTTCTGACACATAAAACAAACAACTGATGTAAAAGAAATGATGAGAAATCTCATGACAAACCATTAAACTGTATGCATAATAATGAGTACGAAAGGAAGTGCTCTGCGTGTGTTCCTAACATTAATATTTACGCAAAAATAATGTCCTCAATCAATTCTATGGAAGGAAAACCACAAATTATCAAGTAAATATTTGCCAGAATATAGGCAGTTATAATTTTGAATATCTAATGAATTTAAAAACTTACAGCTTATAGAAAAATTTGTTCATAGAAAGAATTTCAATAATTTAATACTTTATCTATTCTTGGCTTTCAGGTTTTCTATTTAAAAGTTTCAGAAAGATTTTTCGAACATATTGATCTCCATGTGATTACTTATGTATATCGTTAAAATGTATATTTACTTAAAATAGTAAAAACATCTTCAAAGACGATACTTATGGGTGGCATGTCTTAATTCGAACTTAATGTTTCATAATATGTATGATTTTTGCGTACCTATACCTAATTATGTACCACTTATAGTAACCTAAAAAACTTCAACAGTTATGATAGTTTGTTTAGTATAAAACTGGCAAATTTTATAAACATTTGTTTCATTATAAGTTCCTACGGTATTACAACAACCGAAGGGTATACACATATAGAATTATTATGTAAACATTCCAAAGAAACAAACATGCTATACCACAAACATACATAAAACAACGTAACTATATCTATTGAGTTAAACAAAATTAACAATATCGCGTACAAACATAGACTTATATCATGAACCGACGACATAGTACCAATTCTTTAAGAAATCAAATACTAAAATTCATATCAGGACAATCGACGATTGATGTTTCACTCCATACCTAACATTAAGATGGCAATTCATTCACTCGCACTTCTACGTGAGTATTGTAGGTATATTCTATAAATCAAAGTCAGTCATAAATTGACCCGTACAATAAAAAAAAGAAATAACCCTGCAACACAAAAGCTACTGATATGAAAATAATTTGGACCTAAAATTCGATTGGGCCCGATACCATTTTTATTATTTGAGATCCTAATCTACGTTATAGTATTAAGTCTATGCGTACAAACGAATTTTACAGGAATTTTGTGGTCGTTTTGATTGCAATGTTAGATAAAACATAATATCTACATACTATTATGTGTTGTATTATTGGTTCATAAATATTTATTTCGTAAACCGAGCTGTTTAAAAGAGTGACTCAATATTGGGATAGGTGTTCTGTGCGTTGAGTTAATGGCTCTTGGGAAATACCTATTTTCGAATATAGTTTATGTGAAATAAATAGGTGAAACATACTCATATATATACGTTGAGCAACACGACTGCATAGTTCTTCTATCGGAAACGCATCGAATATATTTTCTATCGGTAGAGTATTGAATCTACGCAGCCTATAACTATCTGGACTTAAAAAGAATAACAAGAAATTTATTATCACTATAGTTGTCATATTACGAGAAAAAAATATTTTTTTTGTAAAATAAAACCTATTATTATTATAAAAATATTTATTAATTACCAAAACAACTTTTGGCCAAGGCGGTCTCAGCAGGAAAAATGAAAAAACAAAAGAAAAAAAAAATGTCAAGTCAAAAAAAACAGATTCAAAGGAGAATCTCTATCCTGGCGATAAAGTCGTTGTATGACTAAGTAGTAGTGAGTAGTGCCTTGCAGTGAGTATCTCCTTCAAGGGAAATTAAGGGTTGCAATTTAGGGGAGGATTTTGTCGGGGGGAGCCCTTAAGGCAAATTCTAAGCTCTCCTTTTGAATTTTTCTTTTTGTTTCGTTGAGTCTGGATGATAAAAGAGCTCAGCTCTTGTAACATCCAGGGGATAGTGGTGGGAAACTCTTGATGTAACCTATGACTAAACTTGGTACAAATCGTCCTACAAAGGACAATATTACTCCTAACTGCATCATCAATCAGACTCTCATTCAAATAATCAATAAAATTTATCTATACTGAACAAGCAATCAATTGATTTGTTCAACAATAAATAATGTCATATAGCCTTGTGCAAATATCACATATTATTATGTACGCATATACAGAGAGATATACACATTGCCATTTCAGAATAATGAGATACATTAAGTTTCCCACGCTAGGTATATAATAAAATCACAACAAAACATATATACATAGATTATAATTACATACGAATATATAAGATATATAAATCATTATACATAACAAAATATTATATGAACGGAATGCATAACATAATTATATTGAACTGTAATAATTAAAATATACACGAGTATTTATACTATCGACGGTGGATTCATGAAACCTCATATGTGCAATTTATCAATATTTTACAGGAAATCAAAAAACTGTTTTGCTGAATGATAGTATTTTCTATACGTCTGATTCGTTACGTGGAAGGTGTCTCAGAAATTATCTATTGAATTTCTAGAAATGATTCGAACAATTTCACAGAATCACTTTTTAAAGTAGGTACATGTCAGTTTTCACGAATTATCCAAAAAAAGCCGAGCGTAAAATATTTCACTTCTCTGAATAACTTTTTTCACGGACATCTCATCGTATAGTTTCATCAGTAGAAGAGCCTCGACGAGATGAATAATTTTGAGCTCCAAGAACTTCACGCCTGAAACCAACATGAATTTATTACCCATGAATTTATTACCCCCACCTACCCCTGAACTGTAAATCTTAACGAACTTTTATATTTGTTTTCGTTTTATTCAGTATAGATCAGCACCTGAACTAAATCACTCGCAAACGAGTGGATGGCCTTGAGAAGAATAGAATAGAATCAGCACCTGATGATGCGAACTCGGAGTCCACGAAACCGATCGTGCGTTAGTCATACTCAAAAGTAACATCAAACAATAATAAAAGTTATTTATTTTATTCGAATATGTATCTATTAAATGTTTTCAGTGGTAACCTTATGAAAGTTCATTTTTATTAATATTAAAATGATTTAATTAATTTTGTATCAATAAGATTTTTTTGAATAAATTGACACATGGGAGGTTTCATGAGTCCACCGACAATGTACATACAACGTTCGCATCAATATGTATCTATTAATCTATTCTGGAAGTAATTATTGTACGACAATATATCGATGGTTTATAGCACAAAAGACACATGTCCACATATTAGGTAAAATGAGTTAATACATGTACCTACAAGATCGGTTGCAACGCCATCTATGTCCTGACTAAATATTACCAACAATCATTATTGAAATATTTAATAAAAACCAAATGTCACATGTCCACAAATTCACTTTGTTTTGTGCACAGATGTAACATGTCACATAAGATATGAAGATTCTTAAAAACAGATGTCCATCTAGGACGGACATGTGTCATCTGTGCACGCATAAACGCATCCCAATAGTCGCCGTGAGCGGCACTTCCATCACACTTCCAAACACATGTCCATGACCATCATCTAAAAATGCTAATTCTTGACATTCTGGTTAAAAATGTAATAAAAAATAAGTAATAAATGACATTAAAAAAGAACAAAGATTATGATTTTCAACACCTTCTACATTAATTTGAAGTCAGTGAATTAATCGAGAATCTCAAACTTTAAAAACCTGTTTTCTTGAAAGTGTCAAATGTGGACATGTGTCTTTTGTGCTTTATACCATCGATATATCATATCAATAGATGACAATATATTATATTATGACACAACACGTTAGTAAATTTTTGCGTGTAATGTTCTACATGATAAGAATATGGTGACGCATTACCTATATGTCTCAAAAACGTGTCCATCGTCAAGTAAAAATATTTAAATAATTGCATAAAAATTGTCCTACTATTGCATCACTATATTATATTCTACAAGTGGGGTAGCCGTATATTTACGAAATAAACACACATTATGCTTTTTTTCTGTGCGACGTATGATCGAATAAAATTCGCAATGATCTAAATATACGATTTAAATATACATTTACTGTTGGTACGACCGAGACACTTATATTAATCTATTTATTTATTTATTTATTAATCAGAGACACAAACAGAAGGTTGACAAAATACACACAAAAAAAATAAAAACAACATACATTGATTCGGCCAGGCCAACCCCCCAATTAAGTGTGTCTACAGCATACACATATTAATGTTAAAAAAAGAATGATAGAAAAAAAATTAAAAAAAAACCAATCAAACAAAAGCAGCTATCACAATCACCGCAGGCCCAGTACAAACGGAACCTGCAATTTTTAATTTATATTCATGCTGAGGAGAATGGTTGAGTGAAAAATGATATTAGAAGAATGAGCGGATGCAAGAGTGTTGTGGACAGAATGCGCGTGAATAAGCTACGGTGGTTTGGACATGTTGAACGAATGAACGAGGTAAGAATGACAAAGAGGATATACTTGTCTGAAAGAAATAGTGTGAGGAAGCGCGGGGGTCCGAGAACCACGTGGCTTGATCACGTGGATCAAATTCTCAGGAAAAGCCGCGTGTTGAGTAAGAGGAACCGACGTGCGTGTATGAGAAACTGTATGAATGTGGAGGAAGCGAAGGAAGTGTGTAAAGACAGTTCTGTTTGGCATTCCGTTCTCTCTGCCTACCCCACATTGGTCACGGCGTGAGGGTTTAGTATAGCATAACAAATATTGAAAGATATATACACAGGGAGAGTTCTAAGTAACTAAGTTTGATAGGCATACGATATACGGGAGTGGTGTGTATATAATACATACCTACATGTATATTGGTGTGTGTGTGTGTATGATGAGCGGGATATAAATAGCAGAGATTGAGAGAATATAACACCGACTGGACCGGAGTACAGTAAGCAGTAGAGAAGAGTGTACATATGCCGAGTGGAATGGCGAGGAATTTCAGATGATCCTGACCTACATTACATTTATTATTATTATACATATATGTTCTTCTAACTAAATAAATGAATATCTATCTATACTCGCTTACATAATAGCAATTTATACCTACAAGCAGCACTGTAGGTATACATTCTCATCGAAATTAAATATATACCGATATGAATGTCTCTAGAAAATGTCTTCCAAATATTTTTCAATTCAATATTCAAAATATCGAGTGGGTTGGTCTTTGATTATTATTTATTACCTATATACAATATCATTATTGCATAGAAATTAAAAAAAAAATACACGTTACAAATGCCTATATCATAATATTATACACTATGAGGTGTTATATATCTACCTATATATTCAGGTAGGACAAAACTAATATAGAGTAACTAACAGGTGAAGTGAAAGGACAATCTAGTAACAGTGTTTATAATGGATGCATAACTAAATATTTCAGAATGTAGACACAGATAATTATGCATTAATAACTTATGTGTGGCAATACAAACAATTGAGTATGTACGCATGTGCATTCCACACAAATAATAATAATGACAATATATGTAATTATTTCGATAATAATTACTGGTAATGTTGAGTATTCAAATGAAGACAGATATATTGACATTCCTTCATAATGTTAAACACATAGACACCATAAAAAGATTAGCCAACAATGAGTAATTGAATCAGGCACCCGGGTCTGTTCATCAACATCATGGAGGGCATGAACGAAAGACCAGGGGAAAACCACACGTGGATCGAGTGAGGAAGGAAATTAACTATGAAACATCATCATCTCGCCCTCAACGCTCCTCTCGGGAGCACAGGGCAGAAACCAGCCTCCTCCATTCAGAGCGTCTCTGCGCCAATTGCGTCACCTCTTTCCACGACATTCCCTGCGCTCTGATATCGCTGTCATAGGAACGGTGTATTGTGAAAGAGGGACGCCAGGGCCGACGGAACCCTTGCACGCGGAAGAACAGTGTTCTTTTTGGCCAACTATCATTGGGCATTCTCAAAACATGTCCCAGCCAGGACCATCGTCTCTCCTGTATTACAGAGGTCTCTGCTGGGTGCGCCGGCGCACAACATCATTTTTTACATGTATTTTATTCACCTATTGTTGTTCTCGGCTTGCTCAAACTGTGTTATAAATGAGAATAATGTTTTTTTTTTGTATAATATAACACGTAAAAAGCTCACGCCGTGGGTGCACGTAAATAAATAAATAAATATAAATTACTATCAGAAGAAGGAAAACATAGGGATAGAATGCATTTCGGAATAATAGACACCCCCTTCTGAATTTGACGGTGTTATGTTCGCCGAAAAGAAGAGAAAAAAAACGACAGAAATATTAAAACTATCCCTTTAACCTGTCAAGGTGATAATTGAACGAAAAACTTTCTTCAAAATCAAACAATTTTTTTGCAGAATTACGCATTTTACATCACTTACATATTGAAGAATGAAATGCTTCTAACAGCTTGTGTTCATATCACGTTGTCCATTACCTGTAACAAACGAAAAAATGTAATCAGTAAAGTATTTTGCATGATAAAATAATGTTTTAAGAAACTTATAGTAATAATACATTCACCTAGATATAAGTACAGTAGAAGAATGAAAGATTTAAAGTAAGATAAAAATATATTAAATAAGGCATGAAAAACTAGGTAAATTGCATGTTATATTCACACTATCAGGTGAATTATCTATTGCTATTATAGGATATCCGATAATTATTTGTAGAATGTTGCTTATACACCTATATGTAAACAGATTTTAATTTAGATTAAATCAATATCTACTCAAAGTAATTTGTAAATCATTGCTCAACTAAATAGTAATGTGAAATTCGGCATTGACAATATACCCGTGCTGAACGAAAAAACTTATCTCGATCCAATTACTGGAAATTCAAAGGAAATATTGGTAATGCGACCAATATAATTTCAAATCAATTGGTTTTGAACGAGCATAAGTTCGAAAATATAAGTTCATATCTCTCTCCAGCCCGTCGTCATTTATTTATTGAAGTATGTTAGTGTTCATTTAGTATATTTCGATGATCCATTTATTAGAAGTGCACCTTTTTACAACAATCATCATTGTTTGTTTATATTATGTTCATATAGATTATAGGTGCAAAATACATTTTGTGTTGCAGACTTGAAGGACATTCATAGTTTTTTATTGTTAAGATCTTTTTATTATATTAATAGGTATAGGTATAGGATGAACGATGAGTAGAAATGAGACCATTACCATATTAATGTCATGAAATGAAACAACATCATATTATTCATTTTGGAACATAGATTCTTATAATATTTGTACTGCGTTTCTAGTCTAATAAGTCATAAAAAAATAAGACATTCAAGGCAGTAAATCTAACCACCTAATTGAAGATGTAATTAAATGTCTTGTATACGTAACGATTATGGTTCTGGGTGATTATATTTTGACGCCGTTTAACAGTCCCTAGACCGACTCAAGGGGGCCGGTGAACAGTGCAATTTTCAACTTGCTTCTGAAGCTGGTGACAGTCTGATTGTCTCTCAGTGGTACCGGTAGGTGATTTCACGTAATTGGGCTCAGTAAGTTTAGTCACAGTCAGTTCCGAAGAGCGCAGAAGTCTTCTAATGGACAAGTCAAGGGGATAAAGCTAATGCTATACAAATATCTATCTGCCATTGACACGATATTGGAAAACTTACAGATAAGAGTCTATTATTTGGGGGATCCATGTATGAACGGTCTTGAAAAAATTCAGAAAAATACCGAGTTTGAACAGAAAGTATATTATTTCGCAGCAAAAATTTTATATAGATATCTGCAAGTGCCTACGTATTTCACATTTCAAGGAGAGAATGTACGTAAGTATCCATCGGTATGTGTTTGAGATTAAGTACTTACAACTAAATATTTTCCGATATAATGTTGTTTGTACAAATTCAAATACTCGTACAAATCTATAATAGGTCACGACTGTGCGATTATAAAAATAAATATTTATTTTATTATACTATGTAGGTAGATATTACATAAAAATAATAATTACCTATAGGTGAATGCTAGGTGGGACTAAACATAACATGATACAATTATAATTTTCCAAGCATTGAAAGTTAGAATTACAGAATACGTAATATGGACTTATAAAATTCACGGCCGTTTATAAAACTTATACAGATTTTGGTGAATGAGTGCTTCAAGTGTTATTGGATGCACGATGACTTAATTGGGTCATATTTTGAAAAATAATAAAAATATCACCAAAAAGAGCACAGTTGTTTTAGCAAAAGGTTCCCGACAGTTGACGAACCTTTTTTATATTACACTGTCCTGTGACAGCGATATCGGAGAAATAGAAATTACGTAGGAAGAGGTGATTAATTGGGGCAGGATCATTCTGGATAGAGGAGCCACATTACCACTTCTGCGCACCAGGAGGGAAAAAAAGACGAGTTTATTTTTGAGAGTTATTACGTTACAATAATATGTTAAAAAGCACATCATAAATATTATATAATGTACTCGTAATAATGTCAATAATAAGAAAATATTTAATGTTGCACCCCATTACTGGCATGTTACCCGAAACCAACCATCCCCAAGCCCATTACTACCCCAGAAGCATCTGACGGATTCTAGTAGAATAATGGATAAATAAATTAATAATATTGAAAATGAATGGGTGTCTTTGTTAATAATAATAGAGTCTAGACATATAAAGAGCTCGTGTATTAGGTTAAAAAAAGTTATGTTTAGTTATATAGATTTGTAGTAAAGTTTGGTATTGAAAATAAAAAAGTTAAGGTGGTTTGAACACGTCGAAAGCATGGACAAGGACAGAATAACCTAGAAAATATTCATGTCCGAGAGGAATGGAATTGTGGTCAGAGACGTGGCCGTCTGAGGGTCAAATGACAACATCATACAAACCAGATCCTGCAAGACGGTAAGTTGTTGAGCATACTGAAGAGGAGAGCTTTCATGAGAATTTTTTTGACAGTGACGAAAACGAAAAGTGTAAGTAAGTATAGGAGTAAATGGCGCTCGATCCTTTCTGCCTACCCCGAAACGGATGCGGTGTGACGGTGTTAATGATGATGACGATAAGTTTGATATTGTTAGAAATAAAAAATAAATAATATTGGTGATAAATACAATAATTCTTAAAATGTTTTAGACAGAGAACAAAAAACACACGACCTTATACATAAATCAAAACAAATGAAATCGGAAACATTCAAAATGTTATTATTATTATTATTATTAACAACGAGATATTTGGTAATCGAACAAAACAGTCGATAAGAATCAAACAAGTTTAGATGTAGAATGAACGATATATATTCAAAGTATATTGTCAGGTACAAGATTTGTAATAATGGCTAGTACTAGATCTAGATAAATAATGTTTACGGATTTATTCGATTTATAGTACCTACCTAATAATAAACTAGTAATAAATGATCTATAGATCTTAAAACGGACCACCATGTAATAATAGTAAGTTGTAATTGTTGAGGACATACGTAGGTACTACGAAGTATGTATAATACAGTATTTTTGTTTATTTTTTGTTCATTTTACTACTACTGTACTTAGTTTTTACAACTACTATACCATCACGGCATATCCCACAAGTAGGGTAACCAGCAGACCAGCTGCTTGTAATAAACATGCAAACTGTCCTCTTCGCGCCATCAAAATAAGTCTTTCAGGATGAATGGCAAATCTCATCGCTGAATTTCAGATGGCAAATGTTTTATATTTTTCAGAATACCTGACTTTTACAGGACACAGAATTTAACTGAAAAGTAATTTTCAGTTAAAGTCAATTTGAAATTTAATAAAATAACATTTGAATTTAGAATGATAATCGTTTACAATAGTATGGCCACGTTACGATGGTATGGGTACTCACAAAGTATACGTATACAATAAAAAGATCAATGAATAACGAAGGACAAGCCAGAATAACCTCAAATTCTTGACCACATGGATTTCTAACATAAAGAGAGATTTCGAAGCAAAAAAACTTAATCTAGGTCAGTCGACCCGACCCTTTTTATCGCTGTGGACTTGTCAAAGATTTCGAAATTTCACAAATTGGCTTTTACTTAGTTTTACATTTCGAAAAAGAGGACACAAAAAAAGGTCTGACCTAAATTTTCCTTCCGCGGACAGAGGGGTTGAGGACCACTGATTTAGTATATTCAGAAGACAGAACTACTTGGAGGATGAGGACCAGGATGGCAGATCTCAGATGATGGGTTGTAAATAAGAAGCTAAATGTGAAACGACAAAAGTGCTTAAATTTTATAAATGCAGCTTTCATTTTTCAAATCTATTTATTAAGACCCAAAGGAAAACGATGTCATAGAGTCATAGACATAACCAACAAACATTCATAAAACTTAAAGCTGTCAAAACAAAGCATACAAATTTATACTTAAACATCATCTTACAAAAGTCACATAGTCATAGGTCACAAATACCTAATAGGAAATAGGGCGAGAGATTATTAAATAAACGAAAGATAATTTATTTACTTATTTAATTGATATGATATATGTGGTTAATATAATATAATATATGACGCATGTAATAAATTAATTTATTTATCGAATGAGGGTGACCACTTTATAGCTTAGTTGAGTATCGTGTATGCGGGGTGGGGTGTCTTCCTTACGAGGATATACTTAATATAGGTACTAATAAATATTGTTTTCAGTGTTTCTTTCCTACGGAAATAGTTGTTATGTATGTATTAGCAATTTATTAATTGAAAGTATAGGTCTCTAAATCTTTTCTCTAAGTTTTCGAGTGTCCTCGAAGAGGCATTATTCGTAAAAGATCACCATAAGTCATTTTAGATATTTAGTACAGCAGAGCTGAGGTATGCCAAACTGAATGAATAAAGAATGCACCTAATACTAGTAAAAAACCAATGACCTTGGTTTGCACTCGCTATAATGATGTCTCCTAAAAGATATTTCAACGAAGATAAAGTACTACATAACGTGTTTTAAATTTGTTGTTTCATAATTGTGTTCTTCCATCAATAACCATTGGTAGCTAAGTTGGATATTATGATGTGGCATAAAACGTTGAAGTTTTGATTTAACTGAATGTAAATTAAGAAGTAGTCAAAGAGTAGTTAACTGTTTGTATCAAAAACACTTGTACTACAACTCTCTCTCTCTTATCCTTTTTTCTCATGGATGAAATTGGTGTCAGTAGTAATAATTAGTAGATTTTTTAGTTAATTTCTCTCCACGTGTGTCTTTCCTGAGTCATGCACAAACGTTCCGGTCGTACTTCGACAGTAGACATTAATTTAGTTAGACATAATTATTCAGTCATCTTCGGGTGACATGTCATAATTTATATACTAAGTATGAGTAAATAGGTAGTACTTGATGGGTATAGAAAGTGATGGATAATATATTATATTATAAAACAAATTGTAGCAAAGAAAGTGATACGTAGATTTTTAATAGAAATTAGTTAATTAATTACTTATGAAATAACAAGTTAATCATGTGAAATACTAACACAATAATTCATTCATCTATTAATTAATCTAATAATAACTGTAACGGTATACAGTTTATTAAACTTGTTAATAATGTAATAGTTTTATGAAGGTCGGTCATCATATAAAAATATATACTCATGGGAAAGTTATCATAATTTTTTATTTCCTATCAAGCTAACAAAGGTTTAATTTTTCCATTAGACAGACAAGTATTTCTTTCTAGTATAAGTAAATATAATGATGAAATGCAAGACAACGGTGTTTTTTTTTATTAATGCTAAATCATTGTAACTAAGGAAAGCATAGAATGAAGTACCTCACAAGAGGTGGGCTGATGATATTGTTCTCGTGATGAGGAAGATATGGGTTCGTGTTTCTTGAGATAGAAAAACTGTAAAAGTTTTGAAGAAGAATGTAGCCGACAGTGTAAAGATGACGACTAAGTAGATAATTGAGAAATCTTGAGAGCTTTTATCCACATAATATGGCATTTTCAAGAGAACTTTTGAATATTATGTCGAAAGAATGGACGAGGATAGAATGACCAAGAAAATAAAAATGGCTGAGAGAATATTATATCGTGGCCATCCGAGGATCAAATAGCAAGATCATAATATAAACTAGATCCTACAGGGCGGATAGGTGTTAACACATGTTAATTAATTCCTCATGCATGCTATATGCATGAGGCATTGTATGATAGTAACAGAAGCTTAGGGCAAGTTTATGGAAGGAAAGGACTAAGTGGCACTTGATCCTTTCTGCCTACCTTGCAAAGAAGTGGGTGACTTTTGAAAATAACAAGTGTTTTTAATAGAAATAGAAATAAAAGGCATTTTTTATTGTAGGTTATTATTATACAGAACATTATAATTTTGAAAACACAAAACTTCAGACTGTTTTTGAGCGTTAACACCGTTAGAAATCAAAAATTTATTACAGTAAGAATAAAAAAAAAAAATGAATTGAATGTTGAATATGGCATTGTTATGTTATATCCACATATTATGTATAATATTGTGATTAAATTAATTAAATGGTCGTATGCATTTCAACAGGTGATTCAGCAATAATAAAAAGGATATTATATCGCATCTACCTGCCGTGCGAGGCGTCTATCTTACTATTTCTATATATTATGAGGGTAGACATTAGGCAGGCGCATATCTGTATAATTATAATTTGTAAATGTAGCTACATATAATAAGTTTAGAATGCAACCAGTATAAGGTACAATAAAACCTTGAAACCTGGATATATGTAAATACGATTCAACATTTAAATTTATACACCTACAAATCCTATAATTTACTTATACTCCGTGGATTCCCGGTAAATATGTTTTCCACTCTATTCTGAAGTATCCAAGTGCCTTCTTTTTGCCTTGCCTTTTGGCAGGTATATATGCATTTATTCGGCACCGTTTAATGGAGCATCCATCTCAAGGACGCAGGAAACTATGTTGGAAGACTAATGTCTTCAACAGGTGTTTGTAAAACCCCACGTATAAGACAAATGTAAACAATCCAGGTGTCAAATGTACTTACACGGTCGCGTGGGTCCGAGAGCGGCTAGATATGGGATCCTATTTTTAAGAAGACAACTATAATTTATCCATTATTTGGTCCCTGTGGGGAATGCCTCTGACACGTTCATCTGGGACCATTAATGGGAGCCCATGATAAGGTGTGATAGATAATAAGATAAAGTGATAATACTATACGTGATGTCCATGATGATGTATGATACTGTGATCATTGTTGTCTAATGTTGATACATTGTAAGGAGGGAACAAAAAACTTTTCATTTAATTTCGTTTAAACCTATTTAATAGTAGCGCAACCACACTGGACGGCAAATAATTATGTTATAATCATTGCATGCTGTGGTTATCCCACTGGTAAACCTACTAGTAGGTATCTTTAATTATTTTATACATTTCATACAACATAGAGGAGATAAATGCTAAAGACGATTGGCAGTCCATGGCTCAAGATAAAAAGGCTTGGAGATCTTTTGTTTCGGAGGCAAGGGTCCTGCAAGGGCTGTTCGGCCATCGGAAGTAAGTAAGTAAGTATAATACAACTACATTTCGTAAGAGACGCAGTTATGAAAGAGGTATTTTTTTAAGAACCAGAATGTTACAGTTTACTATGGATACACTGCAGTATGAGAGATATTAATATCAGGAAATTTGAAGATACGTACCCAAATACACATACATATTATACCTACCTATAATTTATGTATCTACAAATCTTTCAAACTCAAACAGGTTTCTAACTGCGTACCTCCGCTGCACGTCCAGCGAGTCCCCTACTAACACACCGACACTCACAAGGACGACCAATAATAATCTAACATAAATAAATATTTAAAGTGGGTGCGTATTTACGTTTGTATGTTTATACATTCCCTATGGTCAATTCTACCAGACAAGCGAACAGGGAAATCGATAACATCTGAACAAGCTTGCCTCTTTAACATGATGTGTTCCTTTTCTATATTTATGTTTTTCGAATGTATTTTTTATTAAAGAATGTGCAAAATTTATTGCTTGTAATTAACATAATATCAAAAAAAAAAAAAAAAATCCTACCCCGTAATTATTTTTTGTATTAACATTTTGTCTTTTTCATTTGTTATATGTAATTATTACTGAAGATAGACGTATGTCCGTAAGACTTCTAATATTTATAAATCAATCAAGTGAAAGTTAACAGTTTTTTTATTTAAATTATTTTATAATCTAAAAACATAATATGTACTTACATTGTCAAAAGGTGGAAGTCTTGACTTTGAATAAATAAATAACAATATTGTATGTGAATGTCTTATTTTTAAAAATAACTAAAAAAAATGTGTTCTATGTTCAAAGGCAATACACTCGTTAAATAAAAGTATAACCTGGCAATTTAAAAATCTACACTACCTACTGCCATCTTCCGTAAAAAAATATTTGCTTTTTGTAGGCCAATAATATTTATACCTACATAATTTGGGTTTATATTTAAATGGCAATGATAACCAAGCGCGTTGAAATTATGACAAAGAAGTCGTTTGGATGGTATTGTAATTTCTCAATAATTTTGACCAGTTACTTTGCAGGAAATTTGATATTATTCAATTCCAGCGCGATGCCTGGTTTACAGCTAGTCTAATACTGTTGATGTTTTTTTTTTTATCAATATCAGAATATCCCCGTAATGAAATGCATTCTTTATATGAATCACGTTCAAGCTATAAAAAATATACACAAACAAACAAAGGCTATTTTTTATATTAACAGCATTGCTTAATACGCTGTCTTTTGTAGCTGATATTAAAAAAAAATATTATTTTGTTAACACTGATTGGTGATACACTTTAACGTGGTAATGTGGAAAGAATGAGTGATCAAAGATTGACAATATTAAATGACTACTGATTATTCATTCATTCATGAATACCATGATAGTGTTTTGCACAAGTAGGGTAGCCAGCGGAATGAATGCATTGAAATGAAAAAGATATGCAAATAGTCTCTCCGTGTCGATAAAAGTTAAGGACATTCAGAATGAGTGGCATATCTCAGCACTGAATTTCAGATGTTGAATTATTAAAAAAACTCTTCTTGTACGGGATACTACAGCTCATTCAAGACACAACTTACCCAGTTTTATAAAAGAGGCACTGCATCTATTTCTGGATGATTCTACCACATTCTTGTCAGAAAGTGTAACTGTTATGAACAGGCATTTTCTGACCTTAAAACTAGAAAAATATTCTTGCTTATTGAATTTACCTACGCAGGTTTTGCTTCTTTGTTATACAAATTTTCTCTCATGATAACTCTCATCCATTGAACGACATTGTGCAAATTGAGTCATTTAGTCCCTAAATTTGTTTTACATTTGGTTAATATATGTAGCTCATACGAAAAGATTCGAGAGATTGGGAAACAGATCGTTATGAAAACTCCAATGACAAAAACAACATTATTACGTAGCAATATTTGCTTTCGAGGTCGTCCAATCGGATAGAAAAACGTGATATATTTACATAACAAGAAATGATTCGACGAATTGACAAAGGAGATCACGAATCACAGCAATGAGGAAAGGAATAGCAAATAGATAATAAATAAATACACATTACAAAACGTATTACGATAATATTTTGTGTTCTGAGATTACGATTATAAGATCAATAATATTGTTGCTTATAGAGTGATGGGACAGTACCTATGTAAAAGTCACATAAATATGAAACTCTGTAAGTTTGCGTGTCTCTTTGTTTATAAATCCAGTAAAGACACATATATTTTTATTTATTAGTTTATTATATCCGTTATTTACTAAACATGATTGATCACAATTTATAAAGAAATGCATTCAAATTATAATATATGTAATCACTATACAAAGGGCGTGTTTATCGCAAAGGCTCTTCCAAATAACTCGAGATAAGTAACAGAAAAACAATGAAAAAACAATCAACCGTATTTCAATCTATTTATACCATTACGTAATCTTCCAAATAGGGTTATTCAGTAGAGTAACTATGACACAGAGATGAAAACATAGGTCATAAAAATAAGCTATTCAGGATGGAAGGATCATCACTGCTGAATTGAGGTTGATAAATATGCTTAGCGCTTACCTGCCTTTTATAGGCTTTTTATAAATGTGAAACTTTTTCTATCAAATATGTTCTATCTTGCTTCCAACTCAATAGGCAAATAGTAAAATTTATTTACAAAACTGATATATGGCGATGGCTTGTAGGTTCTATGAGTAGAGACGTATTTGCTGCTAGTTATGTTTATTTATTATTCGAAATGTCACGTTTTTACTGCGAAGTCACGATGCGATAGCAGGACCACCATAACTTTCCTGAAGTCGTGTCTCTCTCCGTCACTGCGACAGTTCATCAATATTGAAAAAATATTATATAAAGTACCTATTACAGAAATCTACAACATTGTGTGAGGTATTATTAGTACATAACATAGCCGTGGTCTTTTTCCAACGAATGATAAAATCAATTGATAAAACAATAAAATTTTACTGTGAAACATCAAACAAGGTATTTGGTGGTTTGCGGCATGTGAAAAGAATGAGAGAAGACAAAGTGATAAGGAAGACATACAAGGCTGAGAGAAAGGGTGCTTGGAGAGACGTGACCATCAAAGGATCAAATGGCGATTAGAGCATGAAAGGATGGGCACATGCTGAATGAAAAGGAGAGCATGCACGAGGAATCGCACGAATAATATGAACGCAAATACAGCATGCAAGTTTTTGATAATTCATGTAGGATTTGCACAAAATTCCCTAACAGTACAATTGAAATTGTGATCATGATAATATAAAATTGTGAATAAAAACTTTTTAAACAATACAAAATTACACAATGGGTTACGTTTTCATTAGTAACGGTAAAGATAAAACCACAGCATTGTATTGTGTAAAAATAAAACTGTGTGCAAGCTGTATAGATAATCGTCACACACATTATTGTTGTGGTGTATTTTTAACATAAGTATACACGCAAAGCATACTTAAAGGCAAAATACACACCATCACGCCCTCGCGGGGTAGGCAGAAAGGATCGAGCGCCACTTCCTTCTATCCTTGCATACACCATTCGCTTCCGTCACAGTCATACAATTCCCCATGCATGTTCTCCGGCTTAATGTGTTCAACACATGACTGTTTTGTAGGATCTGGTTAGTATGATCTTACCATTTGATCCTCGGAGGGCCACGTCTCCACACTATTCCTCTCAGCCAAATCTATTTTCTTGGTTATTCTTTCCACATGCCCAAACCATCGTGACTTATTTACATTCATATTTGTTATTACATCAACTTCCATTCCATATTCCTCTCGTATAACACTGTTACAACTTTTACAACCAACGTCAAAAAAATAAAACTATGGAAAGAAAAAAATACTTTTTTTTAAATTGACCGGAATAGAAGACCCGTGTGTTTATTAGTTGGCTACTCTAAGTAGGATACTTGTGTGGGATGCAATACTCTTGCATTGTTAAGGTGAAGTAGATCGGTAGCAGTATGATTCAAACCAGATATCTCTCGTTTGAAAGATACTAGCATCAGACTTCTGCTCGCATTTACGAATATAATATTTGAAAAGAAAATAAGTATATTAGAATAGAATCTTTCTCATTTTTTGTGTGATTTCTTATACAATATCTACATTCACTGATTACCAAAATTATGGAAAATGTCATGATAGCACAGATAGATATGATATTTAATAATTTTCAATGGACATTATTGATTATAAAGTTGGATGGTTCCGCAACCATTCCATTGACAATATAATTATGTAGGTTGAGATACTCGTGTAATGAGTGAATCTAGACGAGAAACAAACATTAGCTGATCGTATAGAGATAAAGAGAAAACAATATAAACAAAGGTCGAACTCCTGGAATGAGAACACATTACTCATGAATGGATAGGTAAAGATAATATATCAGCGGTCGTCGAACAGCGGTCCTCGACTTGCACGCAAAATAATAATTTTATTAGACAGCTGCAGAGGGCAGCAGTTTACAATTTATTTATTGTTACATCTATCAGATATTTGGATAAATAGCTGAATATCTATATGTCGACTCCTGAGATATCCGAGTGTGAGGTGGGTTACAACTATTAGCAGTGCTTTTTGGCCTCAGTTTTCAGACTTTCAGAAATTTCTGCCTTCGTCGCCAACTTTTCATTTTATTTATTTTATTTTATTTTATAAATATTAAAATTTAAAAGCACAAAACAGACAATAACTACATATATAAAGTTAGAAAAAAGGTTAATCTTTCAGAGATCAGCTATCATCCAATACCATGCGCCACAATTAATTAAAAAAAAGATAGGTACCTAACATTCCGGTCATCTCAACATGCCTACATATACACAGTCTCGCTCGCTCGCTCACTCAATCATCACACTAGCACAAAAACACAAATCAATAATAATAAAAAAAAAATCAAGGGGAAAGGAAAAAAAGGGGGGGGGAATACTATATTTTAATACGGGAATTTGGAATGTGTCACGATTTACTCGTTTCTGTTCAACAATTTTGGAAAAACAATATATTTAGTCAAACTCCAGAGGGGGGGGGGGGGGCAGTTTCCCACTTTTATTTATTTATTAATAGGTTCCTTGAACGGCTATAATAGCCTTTAACAGAAAAAATATAATACCCAATACACAAAAAGTAATAAAAGTTTCTACCAATAAAATACCTAATACCTATCTACATGTAATCTATTTCTTAGCAATAGGTATCATAAAAAAAAACTATGCTAATTTTTCATACTAAAATACTAAATTTATCTACTTTCCTACTATTTTGAGTTACGTTTATAGACCACCATGATATTTTGGATGTAATAATATTTAGCGATGAAAAAATAATTTACTCTTTTAATTAGAAATTAGAAGTGTAGACGTAAAACGGCCGGCAATGATAAGGTCCCCTTGTCTTTTTCTTAAGTTTTCTAGGCAAGCGAGTTAAAAAATACATTTTACATCTCAAACCAACAATGAAGCATGCCAGCCATCTTGAATGTTTTATTTTATTGTTGGCACAAGAGGACAGCTGGCATATTTATTACATGCGGCTGGTCTATCAGATACTCCACTTGTGGGATATGCGGTAATGGCATAGGTACTATAGTAGACGTTTTTTCTAACGCAACAAACGCAGGAAAAACACTTCTACACGTATTCTTTTGGTTGCAAAAAAGGGTAAAAACTATTTACACAACTAAAAAATTGAATATATGTACTTTGATATCAAACAGTTTTCCTTGCAATTTACTCTGTCAAGAATATATCCACTACACGCTGCATAAATAAATACAATAAAAACTACCAGTTTTTTCTTTTCTGTGAATAAAAATCTGTCGCATGGACAGCTCTTTGAAGTAGTAATGTTATTAAGCCGATAGTTAGGACGGATGGGAGGAGCTCGACGTAGTATGTATCATAGGTACCTACTAGAAAATTATTCACATATTAAACTTGATAGCCTTTTATTTATTTTTACATCGCAAGGAAACATTAACTTTTTATAATGTCGTTTTGTTGTAAATTGCTACCGAGAATTATATGGAGGAGATCTTAAGGATGTTATAAAAAATATCAATCTGTGGTAAGAAATAATGCGAACCCAGTATAAGATATAATGCAGAAACAGGATAAATAAATATATAAATGAATAATTTGTATGTTTTGTGAGAAAAATAATAAACAGGAGTGAAAAAGAATGTTGGCCAATGAGCAAAAAGATAAACTAAGTAAGTTTATCGATGTTATTTTTACAATTAACCATTGCGTGAGGTCATATAACACATGAAACATTCGGCAAGTCGCCCGGTAGCTTAATTGGGCAAAGCACTCCTCGCGACAACGTTAGGGATGCGGGTTCAAGTCCCGTCCGGGGCGCTACCGAATAAGGTGACGTTGTCTTTTCTAAGCCTTATATGGTAGTTTCATGATATATGTTAAATTAACATAAACTAATTGAATTTAATGTCTCAGTGTTAACATTATGAAATGACATATAAAATAATTTAAAAATATGTTTATAGGCGTCATTTATGTGTTTCTAAGTTTGGTTTACAATTTTAAAATATTAAAAAAAAACACTGCGTGATAAGAGTGAAGAATGAGGATATTAGAAGAATGAGCGGATGCAAGAAGAGTGTTGTGGACAGAATGCGCGTGAATAAACTACGGTGGTTTGGACATGTTGAACGAATGAACAAGGTAAGAAAGAAAAAGAGGATATACTTGTCTGATAGAAAGGGTGTGAGGAAACGCGGGCGTCCGAGAACCACGTGGCTTGATTACGTGGATCAAATTCTCAAGGACGGCCGCGTGTTGAGTAAGAAGAACCGACGTGCGTGTTGAGAAACTGTATGAATGTGGAGGAAGCGAAGGAAGTGTGTAAAGACAGATCTGTTTGGCGTTCCGTTCTCTCTGCCTACCCCACTTGGGACACGGCGTGAGGGTATAGTATAGTATAGTAAAATTAACGCTGTATTTTGTTTCACAACCTGTAGGTATAGAAGAAAACAGTGTTAATTTTATAAAATTTAAAATAATAGCCCAAATAGGTACTTACAAAGTGACTTTATTGATCACAACCATTAATTGATTGCGAACTTAATAAAGTCATTGTGAAGTGTTTGATTTTGAATAAGACAATGATATATATACTCGTACAATGAAGGTATGAGATGTTTCCATACATTGTTGCAGTATCACTAAGCTTGCAAGCAATGTGATGATACATACTTACTGTGTCGGGCGTGGGAGGTGAAAGGGGAGCAATGTATGAATATCTATAGACACCTACCTACCTAGCTACATATTATGCCGGCCTGCCTGTCTAGTTACAATCATAATACAGTAATATATTATATTGAACTGTAAGAGATGTTACATTGTATTCAACTCTACCTATATATGAACGTACTATGTTTATATTATCGTGATAAAGTAGGTAGGTACTGCACTGTGGGATGGACAGTGCTTTATGTAGGAAGTGTACTTACAAGATGAATCTATAACTTTCTAAGAAACTTACACAAGACACTGAATCTATAACTTTCTAAGAAACTTACACGAGATTTATTTGCAATAGTTATAGCTCTGATCTTTTAAATAAAAGTTTAGGTACATTCAGTGGAAGGCTATATAGGTAGATGCAGTTTTTTTAAAGATGAATCTGTCATACAGATATTGTATAAAATCATAATATATATATATATTTGTTTTATATGTAACTTCATCATCATCATCATCGCCCTCAACGCTCCTCTCGGGAGCACAGGGCAGAAACCAGCCTCCTCCACTCAGAGCGTCTCTGTGCCAATTGCGTCACCTCTTCCCACGACATTCCTTGCGCTCTGATATCGTTGTCATAGGAACGGTGTATTGTGAAAGAGGGACGCCCGGGCCTACGGAACCCCTGCGGACGGAAGAACAGTGCTCATTTTGGCCAACTATCATTGGGCTATAACTCAACTATAAATCTAATAATATTAGTAATACATATTATGTAACTTACTAGAAGTGAAATTTTCTTAAAAGTGAATAAAGCTCTCTCAAGAGCTTTATTGATCTGCTGACATACCTGGAAATAAAGAAAAGGAAATAATTAGTTAATTGAATCGAAAATCAAAACATTAAATTAACATCCTCTAAAACCAAAAATAAGAAAAATGATATCTAGGTTATTAATGAAGAATTTTACAAATTCAAATGTTTATTTGCTGAAATTATATACACTTAAAAACATACATACATTATATACAATAACTTTTTTTTTAAATAATCTTTTTATCCCGAATATTGTGCAAGGCTCGTGCTGTGAGGGATAGTCCTTTTTATGTAATTTTAAAAACATTTGATTGATCATTGCATAATTACATCTCACATACATAAATCTAATAATGATAATAAAATATATACTAAAAAAACACAAGATTGACCAGCAAATCTTAAATCACTTTGCTGCTTTTCAAGGAAACAAATTATTATAGTGTACAAATACCTAAATTTGAGTTATTTGGAAAAAATCGCGCCTTTGCGATAAACTTGTCCTCTGTATATTGATTTTGTAAAATTGCTTGCAATCAATGTGCCGTAAATGAATAAAAAAAGGTTTTACGTTGTTTTAATTGATTTTACGAGTTACAAAGATTTCCTGACGACTGAACACCTGTGTGTGAACGTCCAAACACCTAACATAAATATTATATAGTGTCACATTATCCAAAATAGGGACAGGATATTGTACTATACTCAATACTGTAACATGAGATGATGATGGTCATTGTATTGAAAGGGTAACAACAAAACAATAAACATCTAGATACTCGACTTGGCAGACTCGCCCACCCACTACTAAATACAGGACAATACAATACAACAACATCATACATACATTCACCCAGTCGGTCTAAGGTGAGTGTAGTGGGAGTACAGTGTCACATGGACATCACAAGTACTTCAGCAGACGTTTCGTCCAGTTAGGTAATATGATAGTAGTGGTCAAAGTACTTAGGACAAGGCTAGACATGTTTTGATAATACAGGTAAGTAAGTAGTGTCTAACCATAATATCTCTAATTTCTGTATGTTATTTATCAACACTCCAAAGAATATAATATATACACAGGTTGATTTTTTAAGAGACATCAAAATGCATACAATAAATAATTATTATTGAAATTCCATTACTTTATACGGGGATCGATGTAGCTTTTAGCCAATGCGGTCCCGACAAATATAAATATATTTTGTGCATTTAAAATCGCCTATAATCGTTTGATTTCGATTCAAAGTGACTGATAAAATAAATTAATGCAGGAGAAGTGTTATCAATTAAAAATAATCTAGTAACGTATATTTTATACAAGGCCTACAGATTACCTAAACAACATTTGACTACAGAATTACCCAAAGCTTGTATACATTTTCAGAAGCTCTTTTTAGTATTATTTTTTTTTTAATTGAATTTGAAAAATAATAATACTGACAATTATTCTCCGATTGTGAACTAAAACATTTCACATTTCTAAATAATCAGTTCACAAATATCCAACTTCTTTTTGATAGAATTTAAATAAAAAAAATGTTATCAGTAGTGATTCTTCGCAATAGTCTGAATTATAACAATACAGAAAACTTTCCATAAATAATCACTGATAATAAATGTCTAAAATATGTAAACGATAAAAATATACTATAATTAATTTAAATCAAAGTAAGAAAACAAATCTCTAAAATATTTCGATAATGACGAAAATGTTTGTAAATAAATGTTTTCAAATCGTGTAACCAAATTTAAATCAAAGAAATGTGTTGTTAAATAATAATTACCTATTGGCAAAAATCCACAAACAACGAACGATGTTTTCTTGGCGAATAGATAAATAAAAATATTTTACATACTAATCTTTAATAAAAATTTAATTAATGTATAAATATGAAATAATGAAAACTATGTCCTGTAAAAGGCAGGTGTTCGAAAAATAAAAACATTTTACATCTCAAATTCAGAAAAAATTAAGACATTTTACATCTCAAATTCAGAAAAAGTTAAGACATTTTACATCTCAAATTCAGAAAAAATTAAGCCATTTTACATCTCAAATTCAGCGATGAGGTAATCCGTCCTGAATGTCAGCATGCAGCTGTTCTGCTGGCCACTCCACTTGTGGGATATGCCGTGATGGTGTAGTAGTAGTATATCAAAATCTGAATATGCCCACAATGTGGAACGATGAGGAAAGGATAACATAGAGGATATATTTGTCTGAAAGAAGGGGTGTGAGGAAGCGCAGGCGTCGAAGAACCACGTACCTAGTATGATCACGTGGATCAAACTCTAAAGGACGGCTGTGTGATAAGTGAGAGTAATCAACGTGAGTGTGTGAGAAATTGTATGAATGTAGAAAAAGTGTTGGAAATATATAAGGGTAGATCAGTATGGTGTTCTGCTCTATTTGCCTACCCCACTAGGTATACGGCGTGAGAGTATTGATATATAGACAGAGAAAAATTTAAAACCTTATGTGTTTCTTTACAAAAATTAATACGAAGGTTTACAAAATGAGTCAGCGTGTAATTTTATTTTCTATAATAATTCAATTGCTTCAACTAAACCAGGCTGGTTTATTTTTGCTTTTGAAATTTTCAAAATTAAATAAAAAAAACATATACATATATATACACCAAATGTCATATTCTAACTAATGGGGTGTTCACATTTGGCGAATATCGCCAGCCGAATTTCAAAATATAACGCCAGGCGAAAAAACAAAATTCGCCGTACGCCCATTGATCGTCACACCTGTTCACACAAGTCCACCGATATAGAAACGATCTGTCAGATGCGCTTTGATTTTGACACTGTTTTCAAAATGGCGTCGAGATGGAGATCGCGAAGTGTTTATTTTTTTATTAAGTAGAGGTTATAAGGCACCTTTTAATTAAGGAAACAAACGCCACAAACCAAAAAAAAAGAAAACAGCTGTCACGAAGCGGGAAACATTATAAAATTTATAGGTTAGAAAGCTTTTACCATAGATACAAACGCCGCGCATATCTGCGCATGTGCAAATCGTTCAATCGGCCGAGAAAGTTGGAAGGTGGTCAACTCGAGACGATATCGTTTCTACTGGTTTTTATCGTTTCAGACTAGCTGTCATTTTGTTCACACGGTTCAAATGGCTGGCGATATTTTGGTGTCTGGTGATATTCGCCAAAGTGAGAACACCACATAATACGATACCAACCCATTTCAAAACAATAATAATAATTTAGGATATCACTATGAACACACAACTACAGTACCTACAATACAGACACAATCAGCTGATCACACTGTAATAGTAGTAGTGAGTGAGTGTATGTACAGCAGCAACACTACTAAAGGTCATTAACACGGTAGATACAACACACGGCAGAAGTGATGACTACATACATACAGCGGTCACATTAACACTATGAGAGTAACAAGACTCGCTTGTACAACATGTATGTGTGTGTATGTAATAGGCACAATACAATACAATACAGCCTACATACTTATACAGATGCACTCTGTAATGATGATGCTGTGTTGTATTGATTGAGATCATATTATTATTATTGATATTGTGGTAAAAGGCATTGCACTTTGTTGAGTTGAAGAATCAAAACAATACCTATTATGTTTTTATATATTTCGTGGTAATTACTCATTACATTACGCTACTTAAGTCTGAGAACTTCCATTTATCCGATTCTAATTTATACACGAGCCAATTTGTTCACACGGGAGGTTCCATACAATGAATGAAGGGTGAACGAGCAATTGTGTCTTTAAACAATCATGAGTCACGGAGCACTTGTCAAGAATAGTTTTTTTTTCGCAAGTTTCTGAGGGCCCTGTAAAAAACAAGTGTTCGGAAAAATGACATTTTAGTCTTAAATTCAGTGATGAGGTATGCCACCCATCCTGAATTTCATAATTCTTTGTTGGAAAAGTGAGGACAACTTGCATGTTTATTACATTCAGCTTGTGTGTGTATTAAAAAAAAAAAAACAGGTAGATTACTACCATAAATATAAAAAGCAATCGTGACGTCTGGTTGGTTTTGTCATCTGCGCTCTGTGCTCAAATCCACTAAAAATCAGGAAATATCTATTCCCTCACGCCGTATCCCAAGTGGGGTAGGCAGAGAGAACCGAACGCCAATTAGATCTGTCCTTACATACTTCTTTCGCCTCCTCCACAGTCATACAATTTCACATGCACGCACGTCGATTTCTCTTACTCAAAACACGGCCGTCCTTGAGAATTTGATCTACATGTTCAAGCCATGTAGTTCTCGGACGCCCGCGCTTCCTCACACCCCTCCTTTCAGCCAAGTATATCCTCTTTGTCATTCTTTCCTCTTCCATTCATTCCACATGACCAAACCATCTCAATTTACTCACACGCATTCTATCCACAACACTCCTTTTGCATCCACTCATTCTTCTAATATCATCATTCCTCACTCTATTACGCAACGTTTTACCAGCCATCCTCCTCAGCGATCTCATCTCCACAGCATTTATTCCACTTTCGTCCTTCTTCAACCATGTCCACGTTTCGCTTGCATACATAAGTGTTGGTACCAGGATCGTATTGTGCAATTTTGCCATTTTCGACACATTGTCATTGCTAACAATGGGCCGAAGTGCATCGTTAATCCTAGCACGGGATCAGGAAATATTCTACCATAAATTTATTTATATTAGAGATAGCAGGGGTCCATACTTCATAGCAGGGATGTTGCGGATGTCGATTTTTACACATCCGCGGATGTGAATGCGGATGCGGATTTTTGAAAGCTCACATCCGCGGATGCGGATGCGGATGTTTAAGATGTTATAGAAAAGAAGTAGGAACTATCTTAGTTGGTAGGCCCCACTGTCAAATATGTGACGAAATTGTTGCTACAATAATATTATGGATTTTTTGGCGAAATATATTTTTGTCGTGATCTGATCTTGTCACCAATTTTTTCGTTCCCACTGGTTAATGTCAAGTGCGAACGGTACGCGCCATTCGCCGGACCCGCCCCATTTCTTTCTTGTCGCAAATTGTCACATCCGCATCGATTATTGCGGATGCGGATGCAGATGTCCAAATACATGCGGAAGCTCCGCATTTGCGGATGCGGATGCGGATATTCGCAACATCCCTGCTTCATAGTACAAATCGGAAGCCTTTAAGGATATTCATTATTTTGAAGACTACAAGAATAGTGACCACCGAAAGAAGAATAACTAAACATTGATTTGAAATAAAATTGAAAGGATGGTAGAAAAAAATTGCTTCATTTTTAAGAGGCGAAATAATGGATGCGAATAAAAATCAAGCATATAACGGAAATGCTATGGAATGCTAAGGAAACTACAAACAGGATATACTAAATAATAATATGTGGCTGAAAAAATGAATGAAAACAGGGAAATCACAAGCCTGGAAGGCGAATATAATATGTTGATCACTAATTATTGTCTATTAACGTGAACATCATCACTACTCTGAAGGAAGGAAGTTGTGCATAGTTAAATTATATTTAAAAGCAAATGATTATAGGTACACTAAATAAGTGACAATTATCATTATATTCTATATAATATAATAATGTAATGACTAGCTAATTGATCAGTACCGGGAGAGTAATATTATTACACCTTGATAATAAATATACGGTGAAGGTGTACTTAAAATAATGGAAACCCTATAATATTAAAATGATCATCGACTATATTATATTTTTGTCTGTATGAAGACTTCTTGGTCGGTCTAATATATTTTTAAATGAATTTTCTAAAGATATCATTTGCGTGAATGAGCGGAATAAGCGGAGTCGGCAGGTGTGGCTCAGAGGTAACGGTCTTGCCTTTGAATCACGAGGTCCTGGGTTCGATTCCCGGCTAGGGCAAAATGAAGAATGACCTTTTTCAAATTGTTCTGCGTCTGGGTGTTAAATGTATATGTGTTTAGTGCATTGTATATTTGTGTATCGTCATGTTAGTACCCAAAATATAAGATTCAATCTTAGTTTAGGACTAGCTCGATCTGCGTGAATTGTATATCCATGTTAAATGCAGTGGAGATGTGATCACTGAGAAGAATGGTTGATAAAACGTTGCAAGATATAGAGTGAAGAATGAAGACATTAGAAGAATGAGCGGATGCAAGAGGTGAGTTGTGGATAGAATGCCTGTAAATAAGTTACGATGTGCATGACATGTGCGAATGGATGACAAAAAGGATATACATATTATCTGAAAGAGGGGGTGTGAGAAAGCGCGGGCGTCCAAGAACAACGTGGATTGATCACGTAGATAAAGATATGTAGAAGTAATATGTACAAGAATAATAATAGATATAGATAATGGCAGAGGCCGACCAAGAGACGCATATATGGACCAACTGAAGAGTGATATGAACTGTGGCTCGTACGTGGAGCTGAAAAGACTGGCGGAGAATAGAGACGAATGGAGAAGAAAAACCAAACTCGTTGCAGACCAATCCAATGGATTGTAACTCATTATATATATATGTAGATATTTTTTTCGTAGATGCCAACACTGGCATAGTTGTATTAGAATAGAGAGAGTCCAAATATTAAAAAAAAAAAAATCTTCACCTAAACGGATAAATAGGAGTCCTTGGACTCCTGAAATATCCGAGAAATAAAGATATTTCAACATTATTTTTATAAATTTAATTTGAAGTTTATTCCCAGTGCCGAGTATGTTTTAAAACTAGTGCACACATTATTATGACCCGGTTAGTGCCACCATGTCGCGTGCCATAAGAACTGGTAACGCAAGCTCTGCGTATAGGTAGTACTATACTCTTCTACTATTGTACGTTACCTACCTATAATATATATTATAAATGAAGGCAAGCGAAAGGCGAACATAAGCGCTCTCTGGTAAGCATCTCAGTCTATAATGAATATAATATAACATACACTATGTCATACCAATATTTCCCGGAACAAAACATTTAGTATAATAAGATCATAGTGTAGTAACTGTGCGTAATCTACTTTCTCAATAGCTTGTGATTATATTTTTGATATAGTTTCATCGATATTATATGAAACATAGGAGCTAAACAAGAAATTATTTCAATTACAAATCTTGGAGCTAAATAGAATTGGTCGATTTTTTTAGTTTTCAGTGTGCCGATAGAAGCTGATTTTTTTTAAACATCTTAAATATTTTTGAGAGTTTGTTGTTTATACAATTGACCATTGAATTAGGTTACATGTGTAATGAAAATCATATTGTAAGGCTTAGAAAAGACAACGTCACCGTCTTTGGTAGTGCCTTGGATGGCACTAGAACCCACAGCCCAACCTTATCGCGAGGAGTGCTTTGTCCAATTAAGCTATCAGGAGACATACCAAAGGCTTCAAAAATTATATATTAAATATTAGTTGCAACATAATTTTATATAGCGATTAGAATACCTTCAAATTCTGATATTTATTAAACCATTAAATATAATATGGAATTGCTGTCAACAAACTCGTGAAATCCAATATGGCAAACACTTCCAAATTTACAGAAAGAAGCTTCAGAGCCGTCGCGCAAACTTCCTGGAACAGATTACCCACAGACGAGAGAGAATCAGTCTACCACCACATATACATAGAACCAAGTCACAGATGCGGCTGTTCGGGAGAAGTCGCGAGATGGACACGGATCATTAAAAAGCGCCACATATAAATAGTCTAATTATCATGATTATTATGCGGCAAGTTTATCGCTGCATTGTGAACGAATGTGCTAACGAACTTCCATTTTTCAATGGGAACTAATTATTTGATCGGCTATTAATCCATTCGTTCGGCAAGAAAAAATCAGCATTTAAGTCATTTGCGCAGAAAACAATGTTTTCATCGGCAATAAATAAAAAATAATCGCAACACTTGTTTTACAAACAAACTTGGTTATATCAGCAAATTAACAAATTTTAACAGCTTAATAAATAATTAATTGACCAGCAGAATTGTTATTTGAGCAGCAGAATTATTATTTGAGCAGCAGAATTATTATTTGACCGGCAGAAAATATTAGATAAACAATATTTTTCACACACCGATTTACCTTCGGATCCACATGAAGTTTTTGTGATTTTTTACCAAATTAATGATGACTACGAAAATAATGCCAGTTTCCGCTTTGCTATATTGACGAAATATCTAACTGAAATGTCGAAAAACGCTAGAATCGTTGCTAGATGCTACATATAAAATCACATAAAAAGATGCTACATACATGGATTTATTATTTGAACAAGATTACAAATTTAGCTTTCACAAGTTTAATTAAAATTAGCTCACAGTTTGCTGCTCATTTATTTATTTTGCTGCACAAATAATCATTATGCTGGTCAAATAATAATTTTGCTGGTCGATTAAATTTAGAGTTTTACAATATCATATTATTTGCAATACAAATATAATTTTCTCGCTGGGCATAAGTAGCTTATCAAAATGATATATTTGTCGGCAGAATACATTTTTCTGCTGAACAAAACTTCAATATTATGCTGATCGTTTAAATGATAGCCTTTTTCAATTACTTTAAAATTGGTAAATTTTTGTCAAATAATCAAAAATAATATTTATCACTATAATGAAATTAAACAATTTGGCAACGAATTTTAAATGAAAACTTGAATTATCTCAACAGGCTGAAATTTTATAGAAAAATTATTTACACTCATGTGTCGAGATGGAACATTTAGATACGGCTCGTTTACGAGTGCACCGTTACACGAAAATAGAATGAGTAGCATTAAAATAATGCTCAAAGACTTGACATTAACGCTGTTTATTTATCTCCGAACAAATGACATAATTTTATTTTTATTATTTTCATATTTTATTGCAGAAGTGATGTGATGTCACACTAACTTGTAGGAAAAATCACTAAAATTGTATGACGAATGACGTCAAAGAAACGTTTGGAAGGAAGTTGTTATGGCATTCTAAATCTATTATTATCTAACTTAATTCATAAATAATATAATATTATTATGTAAGGTTAGCTGGAAGAATTTCAGTGGTTTTAATTAAAATAAAACATTAAATGCACCCTTGTCGTGGTTTAATGCCATAAAAGAGCGATGTATAAAATATCTAATTTATAATATTTATGGTCATTTGACACACCACTTATTATATGGAAGAAAACACAATTGGTTTTAGTTTTACTTAATATTTTATTAAATTGTGTCCTGGTTTCCACTTATAAAGTCATTGTCAAACTTGCACCAGAGAACCAGGAATGTCATGAGAAGAGGCTTAATTGGAGCCGATTCGTTTGGGGTTGTGAGAAAACTCGTTTCTAAGCTTTCGTGAAATGTTGAAAGGCTATTTTTTAAAATGAAACACAATATATAGTTATTCCACTATTGACTTTATTTATTTTTGCGAGCCGGCTTTCAAGGGCTTCCGCTCTGATATAGTCAAGTTTAATTTATCGACCGACGGTTCTTAATGGAAGTTCATATTAATAATATTTAAAACACGATATATATTTATTCCAATATTGATGTGTTTCATTTTAAAAATTATTAGGTTATATAGTTATTCCACTATTGACTTTTTTATTTTTGCGAGCCGGCTATCAAGAACTTCCGCTCTCATCATCAGGCAAAAGTAAAGACTTTACTTTTGCCTGATGATGTGAGCAGAAGCTCTTGATAGCCGGCTCGCAAAAATAAATAAAGTCAATAGTGGAATAACTATATATTGTGTTTCATTTAAAAAAATATTAATATGAACTTCCACCAAGAACCGTCGGTCGATAAATTAAAAGTTGAAAGGCTAGTTTAACTGAATAACTCCACCCATGACACATTTAATACCAATTATAAATACAGCGATGAGGTGCACTGTCAATTCTGAACGCCTTGACCATTTATGATTTAGAAAAGACGAGCTGTAAGCATATTCATTACATAGAATAGTGAGTTCACTATATACTCGTTCTGGCCGCCCATTAAGAAAAGAACGATTGTCTGTAAGTTCGGATAAATAGGAGTCCATGACTCCAGAGACATTTGGGTGTGTAGAGGTTCTTTCAAGGTATACTCCACTAGTGAAATGTATCGCACCTACTGGAGTCCGATAATGAAATGTATCATACTACTGGTTTAATACTAAATAGTGAGACAGAGTTAGTATAAAATAAACGTGTATTGCTTTGTAGTGCCGAGTACAATAATAATTAGTGGACTGAGTGACATCTATTTGCGAAGGAATCCAGAATTTAGATAATATCTACGAGTATGGAACACGTGCCAAAATCAGTTGGTGGTATATAACCTTGGGTAAAAATAATTACTAGGTGAAGTATTCACATATTGTACGCGTATAACACTCATGTTATACTGTATATGTAATCAAGTACTGTTCTATTTATATACTAGAACGACCTCATTGAGAAACATTGTGTAATGATGAGAAAAAATGCAGTGAAGATGTAAATGAATGATGTAATATAGAATCCATTGATGAAATGAAAGGACTTTTAGTATAAATAGATAAAAGGAATGTGCTGATGGCAAACTTGCAATACAATTTCAGCAGAGTGATTTCAATTTGTCCTACTTTTTGTATCAATTTCTCTCGTGGTTCGACTTAAACGAATAAAATATACATATTGTGGAAATTATTTCGTTGTGAATGTTTTAGAACTTAATCATTTTCAATCTTAAGTCATTAACAGAATGATATTTAAGTGATCTAGGGTTAGTGCGTTAACATTGTGTTAACATTTTTGATATTAACACAAAGCACTGTTCACTTGAAAATCTAGCTTGACGAAAGTACTCGAGATTAATAAAATCGATAGCGAAAAGTTAACAGTGTTTTGTGTTACATCAAAAATGATTTTTAAGACATTATTAAGTCAATGATGTACAAGAAATTTAAAGATGACACCCAATCAAGAGATCTCAGCTTCAAATCCTTTTAAGACACAAATACAATGTTATTAATATTAAAAAATCAAAATAAAGAGGCATAAAATTATCAATTATACAATTCAATCTACAGAGGCGCTTTTTTAATATACAAAAGGCAACTGGAGTCAACTTTAAATACAGATTTTTCAGACGAAACCTAATATTTTGATATGCGTGTGTAGAATTTATAATCTTTTGATATCCTCGATATATAAATGCTTGCTGGAATATATAAACTTAATCAAGTGTGGATGTAAAAAAATTAAATGGAATAAGGTAGACACTTGCTGAAGCAAAATTTCTCATAAAGAGTAACTTTATTTTGCTGTTGAATGATCGTATCAATAATTTGGAAAGCTATAAAATGACGAATCAATAAAACGAATTAAGTGCTTCGCGTAAAATAAAAGAAATTGATCATAAAAGCTTTATGCGACACTAAAATGGAAAAAGAGAGCGAGTGAGAGAATTAATATGTTTTTTCATTGTTTTATTGTTTATTTCACACTATCCGTTGTAACATAATACGGTTTTTTGGACCTTAATTGGTTTACATGCTGAATTCCATTAATGAATATTTCCGTTATAACTGTCTGTACTAGTACTATCCCAAAATTGGGGTAGACAGCAGACCAGCCGCATGCAATAACCAAGTCCTCTTCACACAAATAAGACATTCAGGATGAATTCTGAATTCAAGATGTAAAGTTTTTCAGGACACTCGAAAATTTATGGAAAAAAGTGGAAGACTAATTCTTTGCCAGGTGCTCCAAAGAATATATTTTTATTCGACAACATTACAGTGTCGTTTACGTGCCAAAGCACCTCAAGGACACTGTACAATTCATCAATTCTAGGACAGATCCATGTCATATTATAAATATATTGAATGAGCATTATATAACTGTTTGTGTCTTATATATGGAAAAAAACACAATTGGTTTAGTTAGTTTTACTTAAAAGATTTCAATGAACAGTGACCTGGTTTCGACTTATAAAGTCATTGTCAAACTGATGTTTGTGTCTTATAAAACTTGTGTCTAACCTATATTCTATAATCTGATTGACAATGTCCTAATAAGACGAAAGACGTCTCTCTCCTTGAATAAATCAATAGTAGAATAAAACGCTTGTTTTATTTATTTAGGTTATATTCTCATACAAGAGGTTGCCATTGAACCAGACCCAAATTTGCATATTTTTTTTAATGAGGACGGGTGATTGAGTATAAGCAAAGTAACATGTATCCTACTTACAAGGCTTATGGCCTTAACGGTTACTTGCCAATTGAAATGTTTGAAGATATTAAACTGCAGCGGTCGTCAAACTTATCTGGACAAGGACCACATAGAATGATGTGAGGTATCTTTGAGTGGCACACACTTATGAATTGGATATTCAAAGATATAGTGTTCCGTGGAGCATCCGGCAAAGAATTGGTCTCTAACTCTTTTCCGTAAAATTACGAGTGTTCTGTAAAAAGCAGGTGGTCGAGACATTTTACATCTGAAATTCAGTGACAAGAGGTTTGCCACCAAATCTGAATTTGGTTATTTTTTTGTTGGCACGAAATGGACGGCTTGAATGTTTTGACATGCTAGCTAGTCTGCTGGCTGTTCAACTTGTGGGATATGCCGTGATAGTAGGTACGGTGTTTGCATTTAGATATGTCGCCCAGTGTTGCTAACTCGGATTTGGAAAAAGATGAAGCTTGGAATAAAAAAGTGCCTACGTAGATTTAGGGAAAAATAAGATTCACGGTATTTTTGGTTAAATTTTCAACAGTGACTATCTTTTTAGGACGATTTCAAAATTCAATGATTTCCCTTGCACTAAAAATTTCTACCCGTCCGTCGCTAAATTTTCAAAATGAAATAGGAATTTTAAATAAATTTCACTATCTCTTCGGACTTGTTACAGAATATTTTAGAAAAATGTTACATCGAAGAAAGGACCTACCGACCACCCGGATAGTGTAGAAGTTTGGAAATTAGAATTGAATCAATCAAAAATACCATACCAAAAACTTTGGGAACTTCTATTTAAAAGAAATATGGTACCTACCTACACGCGAAAATTTATAGATTTATGTAGTGTTTAATGTGCCGCACATATAAAGCCAGATTGACGACCGCTGCATTTAAGTGTATTAATGGTACATAATATTCTTCCACTCATAATATCCAGATGATGATAATAATAATAATATATGATTAAGTGATATGCGTGAGGCGTGTATAGCATTGTGATATGAATACCGGGGGACAATAACAGCACAATTGACATGAAATAATAACTATATATGTATGAATGTAAAGGTAGTATGATACTAAACGCGTAGTCAGTAGGTGTAGAAAAGGCATATCAGTTTTAGGAGAAACCAAAAGTTAGAAGAATTCTCGTATAAATCAAACTGTATTGGAAAAGCATTGAAATATGGCGATTCCGGATGAAATTCACCATTGTGCATTAAAATTTATCAACAAATGTGAATAAAAAATTAAGTTGTGAGGTATCTAATGATGTATTAATCCTTGGTGAATGTATGTTTTTTTTTTTTTTTTTTATATATTTTTTACGCAGCACGCCTCGATACAGGGCAACCTAGTGAGGCTGCTGCAACTTAATTGAAGATAATTGGTGATATATTGTTTCAACGTTTGTATGATATTGATTGAATAAAGAAATATTTATTTATTATTATTATTATTATTATTATTATCTACATACCTACAACTAAACATTTACGCAATAAGTTTGACTAGTGTCCTGTCAAAGACAGGTGCACAAAAAAACATGTGAGGATTGCCTTGATTTTTGATGGCACGGAGAAGATGGCCTGCAGGTTTGTTACATGCAGCTGGTCTGCTGGCTAACCCACTTGTGGGATAGGCCGTAATGGCCTTAGTATATCAAAAATATCATTTTGCATCGATAGTTCAAGGCATTATCAATATCAGAAAAATCAGAAATATTATGTTGTTTTCGAAGCGTATTATTGAAAAAGGCAACATCTATAAGAAAAAAACACTTACGACATACATACAAAATATAATAGTACAGATTGATTTGTATCATGTAGCCGATTTTCGTCAAGGATGATAATGTATTTAATGAAGTGAAAATCAATGACGATAATATAATAATAATAATAATAATCTGGACAATTTATTGAGCGCCGTTTTGTGGTACAAACCACCGCAAGGGCACATTTTCAGTTTTTTTAAAATTTATTTATTATTATTTATCAAATTTAGTATGCCCTTTGTGTGCACACTGACTGAAGAGCTAACGACGTTAGTTGACATTCAGATCACGTCTGGGGACAAGACATGATTTGTACAATCATACGTACAATCAGAGGAATAATAAAATGCAGTTTACTGTACATAACAACAATAATAATAATATAATTAGTGTGCGAGGCCGGGCAAAATAATATGACCGATAACGGTACAATCAGCAAGGACAGACAGACCATACTACATATATATTCGTAATTTATCCATCTATACCATCACGACATCGAAATACGAAAGTTAATGTTTTTATTGTATCTCTTATGTAACTACCTTTATAATAAAGCTCAACTTAAAATTTTCCTGATGATGAGAGCGAAAGCTTTCAAAAGCCGGTTCACAAATTAATAAAGTCACCAGTGCAATTAGTAAATATATTTTATTTCATTTTAATTTTTTATTATAATGAACCCTCATTGTCGATAAATAAAACTAGATGATGGTCTCAAGATGGGATCTGTTACGTCAGTCGGGTCCCCCACCCACTGACGTGGTAGGGTCAGAGATGCCAACACTGGCACAGTAGTACTGACAGACTAGAGAGAGATAAAATACAAATAGATTGTCACCTAAACGGATAAATAGGAGTCCTTGAACTCCTGAAATATCCGACAAATAAAGTTATTTCAACAAATAAAACATAAGAAAATATTAAATGTTACGAATTACGATACTAAATAACCTCTTATGTAGAGTAAACATTGCTATTTGTACCTATACGTTCTTATGTAGAGAGTAAAAATAATGTGCTGAGCGAGATGTGAGACGATATAGACAATCGTAAAAAACATGTGCGGAATATTAATCACCTATTAATTAATTAATTATTGAATCATCATTTGATATGGCACTGGTTATATAATAACAAAATAATTGTAATATATTCTGCTATGTGTAACGAACTATACTTCTATTCTGTTCTGTTCTGTTATATGCACATTTTAAAGGATTTTTTATTGTCAGAGATGACGACTTGCATGTTTCTTACACGCAGTTAGTCCACTGGCTACCTCACTTGTAGGAAATGAGAGTATGAATGAATGAATGAAAAAATAACACCTTTGATTGAAGGAAATAAAAAAAAACATTAATGTCTATTAACATTTGTATGACATCTACATTTGATTCTTTGGCAGTAAAGTCCTCCGATTAGCAGTTCTCGAAAATCCCGTAAATGCCAGGTATTCATTCAATGTTTGACGATTTTTTATATTTTTTGTGCATTATTTATTTTATGTATGTTTTGTTATGACATGGTTAGATGGATAAAATCACTATTACAGTGATAATCTCGCCACTGCATATCATCAAATTTTTTATGTAAATTTGACTGATGAAGTGCTAAAAGAATATAACAAATTAAAGTAAAGATTCTATTTTGTCGACTGTGAAAGTTCTTTTTTATAAATTATAAAAAATAATTTAAACACAAACACCGTTTTCTTTTACGGAATTTATTATAGTCGGCAGAGGTCTTTTGGACTTAATCCATCTTCAGTGCCTTAAATTATTTTTTACAATTTATACAAATTAAAAATACTTTTAAATTCCAGTTGAATTTGTCCACATACCTAATAGTTTGCCATATGTGTATGTTTGATGTAAATTATTGTCAATGAGTTTATAAGTTATTCAGTGTTTCATCACCAGCGTATTCACTTTTCAGTGTTGCATTATATTTACGCTACCGTCACTTTAATTTTACCTGTGTCTCTTGTAGCTACCATCGCACATACGAACAATATCACGTGTATCATAATATGAGAAATACAATATTCACATATTAAATCCTCCATAATATTATCTATACCTGTAACACTTTGTATATGTATGTGTGTGTGTGTGAATGTATTTATTTATATACGTCATTGAACTTTCTAAGTGTATGACATTCGCCATGAATGTCGCTTTGCGATGTGTCAACGTATTCGTAATAATAACATAACATGTATTTGCAAATCACCATCATTAGGTCTCAAGAAACGCTTTTTTAATATTTATTTATTAATTCATTCTTTACTACAAAGACTTTCATAGAAGGTATACATTAAAATTAAATACATTTAATATACAGAAGACGAGTTTATCGCAAAGGCGCGATCTCTTCCAATTAACCCAATATAGGTATAAAACTAAATTACATAACACATACATGTTGTTTTATTTGTGACTTACTACAAGCGAAATTTTCTTAGATCAAAAGAGAAGCTTTAGTGAATCTGTTGACTTACCTGTAAATAAAGAAAAGGAAATAATTAGTGAATTGAATCGAAAATCAAAACATTAAATAAACATCCTCTACCACCAAAAATAAGAAAAATTACATCCAGGCTATTAATAAAGAAATTTACAAATTCAAATATTTATCTACTTAAGTAGGTAATATATGTACACTTAAAAACATATTTACAGTAAATACAATTAGGTACTTTTATTTATAATTAACTTTTTACCCTAATAATTGTGCAGGGCTCGTGCTATGAGGGATTATAGTTATCTTCTATTCTTCGTTAAGACGTATCATCCATTGTGAGTCTTAAGATAGCAAGATTTGGATAGCGCCTGGACAAAATGCTGCCTGTTAAAAATAAACCGTCAAACTAAAAAAAGTTATTTCACTCTCTGAATTTCAGTCCACACCCCAAAATGTCTAATCCAGGACAATTGTCTTTTTTCCATACCAGAACAATCTCAATCCTTATCGATGTTATTTTTACAATTAACCATTGTATGACATGGTTACATATGTAAATTTAACACACGAAACTACCAAAGCACATCTCGCGACAAGATGGAATTGCGGGTTCAAGTCCCGTCCGGGGCACTAACAAATGAGGTGACGTTGTCTTTTCTAAGCCTTATAGGTATGGTATTTTCGTGTGTTAAATTTACAATCTCAATCCTTATTTGCGATTTTAAAAGAACAGTATTACTGTACCCATTATGATAATATACCACTCCTATGAAAATGATATCGGAGCATTAGATATACATTGTAGGAAGAAGTGACTTAATTGTAGCAGAATTGCTGTGTGCTCTCAAGAGGAGCTTAGCTAAATTCTTCCCACAATTTTTCTACGTGTTTACCGTAAATATTTATTATTTATGTCTTATAAAGTTACATATCTAATAGAAAAATACTTTCTGAGCTAGACAGCTGGCGAGAATACAGCAGTCTTCATATTATAAATGTATTTACAATGCTAGAGGCTAATTTCTATACTATGAATAATTTATAAATCGATGAGTTTCACATAAGGCGAATAAATACCTGTATCAAATACAATGTGTGTATCGATGTTTACAGTGCTATCAAATTGATTAATTACAGGTGGAAAATAAGTAAGTGTATTAAATTTAAAATAAACAAAGATATGAATCAAGATTGATATGTGATATTGATGACGCCAATAAATAAAATAATATGTGCTAAATTATATAAGTCAAACAGAAGTTAATGTATGTTGAAGTTTTTTAGTATAATTATTTTTCATTATTATTAACTAAAAACACTGTATATACCACTAGAACAATTTTATTTAAAAAATTAGAACGTTTTCAGTTGTCTAATGCAACCATCTTCAGTAAAGATAACACTTATACTTATATAAGTGTTACACTTATATAAGTGTTATCTTTACTGAAGATGGTTGCATTAGACAACTAAAAATTTTAATTATTTTTCTATGTTGCGAACTTATTTTTTACAACCTTACAGGTGAATTGGTTCTCTAAATGAGAACTCATTATAGGAAAGTAATCTTCTTTGACATTTCTCTTGCGGACGCAATAGTTCAACAAGCATTCTCATTCATTTATTCACAAAACACACGAATTAATAAAAAATGGAAAAATTTATGAGTAAACGAATAAGGATCTATATGATACATTACATACACCCCTTTAAGTCTGAAAATTTCACTTCATTCTAAGAAAAATAATTTAAACATTGTTCTTCAAAATTCAATTATGCCGACCGAAATAGGGTGACATAAGGCAGTAAGAAAGACTAGTCTGTAGTACTATATATGTACATCCTATTAGGGGGACGTTTTCATTTACGTCAAGATTTTTATGACTTTATTTCGTATAAATAGTGGACATAAAATAGTAAAAAGACATTAAATAATATATGTAAGCACTCAATCATTCAAAAGCTCGACTAGTTGATATTAAGTTGTGCTAGGAATGATAATAGTGCATGCAACTACCTACAACTAAACAGGTCAAGCAACTTTTACTTTCATCCAAGTACCTACCTACCCGGCTGTAAACATAACTAATAAACAAACGCCAATAAAGTTGCAAAGTGCAATAAAATACTATGGAACTAGGTATATATGTATTATGTAGGAATAGTCTTATTTAATAGACCATTAAAGGTCACGTGGTCTTGTCTATGGATTTGCTTTTGCTTGGGGGGCAAACAGTCAGATTGCGCAAATCATCCCTGTAAGATGTTATGTCATAAGAAAAAAAAAAAGAAAGTCAGACGACAAAATAATAACAAAATCGACACTGACAGTTTTTTGATTATTAGGTATTCTTTAGGCGTTCCACCTAATATTACACCGTAATCGTCTGTTGTATTGGGATGCCTGATGCCCCTCAATGATTTTTCTGTGACGTCATCCTTTAATGGTCTATAGATTATTTAAATATACCTACACACTGCGGTCTAAATATAGATATGTCGCTTGAAAGTAGTTATTCGTATTTGACGGAAGATTTATTTCCGTGGAGCACCACCCGGCAAAGAATTGGTTTTCTACTCATTTCCGTAAATTTTCGATTGTCCTGTGAAAGGCAGGTGTACGAAAAAATAAAGACATTTTACATCTTAAATTCCACCAGACCATCAGCAAGAGTGAAAGCGGACGGTTGGGGGTCTTGATATGTAGTGCTACAGACACATGCTGAAGATTCATTGGTCGGAACAACATGTCGAAAATGAAGAGGTGTTAATCAGGGCAGGTAAAAGAAGGCAACTCTTTAAAAAAATCAGCCAACAACGAGCTAACTGCGGATTGTCCACAACATCAGGCATCCAAGCTTGCTCATCACCATCGTGGAGGTCATGACCGAAAGCAGAAATAGTAGAGGCTGACCAAGAGACACGTATATGGATCAAGTGAAGAAGGTCATGAACTGTGGCACATACGTAGAATTAAAAAGACTAGCAGAAAATAAGGAGGAATGGAGAAGAAAATTCAAACTCGTTGCAGACCAATCCAATTGATTGTTACTCACTATTTCATATATTATGATGCAAAAATAAAATACATTATTCTAGTTTGAATATTGTAGTTTTAATGTTTGAAGTCTAGACATATTATTATTATTATTGATAAGACGATATCAAGCTGCTTTCTACATATTGATTGAACTATTAAAAAATAGAAAACAGTCTCAGTTATTTATTATCATTATAATGAAATATATATTATGTGTTTTCTGTACTTTCATGTTTTCACAATCTCTAAATATATTATATATTTATACATATGTCATGTGAATGCTTCGTGAATAATAATTAAAGACTTTTATGGTATTGACGAAATGATAATGACCAAATAGAAATCTATTATAGTTTAAATTATGAAGTCTATAAATAATTTGAATAGTAGAAAACCTTAGTGATCTCTAACCTTTTTGTTGCCGCGGACAGTCAAAGTTGGGTAACTTTACAGTGGTCTGCAGAAATCATTTCCAAAGAATGAAAGTAAGAACCATTTGTTAGACCTCAAACCTTAAACTTTAAATTTTAACCCCCTCTTCTCGTTACCAGATTTTTGAAAAAGTATATAATTTAGTTCATTATATCAATTTCTAATATTTCACGATCCTCTTGGTTTTTGCTGTCAAATAATGTTTTCCCAAAATCTCGAATCTAGTATTGTTAGTAGGCATTTACTAACAATAACAGAACAACGGGGGTTGGAGAGGCCTATTGTCTTAGTGTACATCTAATTCAAACGGATGTAAAGAATATCCACCAAAGATGACATTGTTGAAGCTATGACAAACAGTGAATTTATTTTAATCGAGATCGAAATTAGTTTTCAATAGGCCTACATCTGGTAGTGGAGTGATGAAGGTAAGCAGTAAATATGGAAGATGAATATTTTCCTAAAATCCGTCATAATTATTTTCAATAATACTCTAATAGGGTAAACAGTATGGGTGGCCAACCTTTTCAGCAGCCGGGCCAAATTTCAGAATGAGATTTCCTACCGGGCCGCACAACAATATACTCAATATTTGATAATTTTACTTCACCTTAAAATTTCTACCCAAATGGTATAGGAATTTGAAATATTTCAAAATTCCTCGGTTTTCTTTAAAAATATTTTCTCAAAATACCTCTTTCAGAAAAGTAACGGGTACTTGTACCGACTATTATTAAAAAAAAGAAGTAAAAGTGTGCATATGCTTCGCGGGCCGCGGGTTGACCACCCTTGGTATACAGTGCTGTATCAGGTATAACAAATGAACGGTACGTCAGTAACAATATTATTACCATGCAACTTACCCACGTACTAAGGTCGTATTTGACAAACTTAATTCACTGTGACAATATAATATGTTTGTAATTCACTTTCCAATCAATTTCATTTAGAAATTACGTCTATATAACCCAGTAAATAATAATAACAGGTAAACATGGCTTCAATGCACATCTTTCAATATTTATTTATTTGATCAATAAACGGCAATTTGAATATGTACATGAAACTGGCATATTATAGGTATACGGGCTTTACTGTATAACGTAGTTAATTGAGTACGCAATGAATAAAGATAAAAGTACATGGTTAATAGAGAAAGGTTAATGATGTTGGTTATAAGGACAATTATATAATATAATAGATAATTAGGTTTAGGTAGATAATAAGAAACATAATGACATTATGAATAGATAATGTTTTATGATGTGTTAGTAATTGAGTTCATTAATAGTAAATAACTTAATCATTACTAGTATTAACTCATGTACCTAAATACAAACGAAATAATGCATTGGATATTAGATGTTTGGACAATTTAATCTTAGTGTTAAAAACCTTATTGTCATTTAAAAAGAGTTGGAATGCCTCAGACAAAATGGTTGGATAGTACTCGTACAAGGAAGATTGCAAGGAGGAATTGGATGTAGTAGATACAAAATAAAAAGAGTGGAAAAGTCAAGATGTTCATATTAAAAAAAAATAGCCTAATGTGGTCGAATCAAGTCTTTGCTTTTCTTAGGTTTTTTTGTGCCAGGGAGGAGAGACTTTTGAGCTGCTGATGATATATGAAAGCTGTATAAAAATAATTAAAGGAAATGTGGTGCATCAACGGAAAATCATTAAATTGATTGCATTTGCATACAATCCTATTTAATTGAAATCTGTCACAAAAGTTTAAAGGATTTTTTCAATATGGCAAGCAAAGTAATCAATTATCGAAAAAACACTACACACGCTGGCTGGGTATGGAATATGAAACAGCTGATTCAAACATGTAGGTACATATAAATATTATATTCAAGTTGAATAATTCAACACATACAAATGAATATAAATGTACCTATGCATAACCACGCAGGTGAGCGTGTCTAGTTGATACAAGTGTCTTTGAGACGATATTGATGTCTCTAATCGGTGAAAATCTACAAGCAATTACTTATTGATTGCAATATATAATTATCAATCATAAATTAAAATATATTCATGGAGATGGTGTCTATGGAAAAGCACATCACATCACATATTACAGGTTTTGAATGAGAGTTTATCTAGACATTTATATATTTTATACTTATCTTAGAATATTTAAATGGAAATATTCACATCGGACACCTCGGTTTTAAACTTGTTTTTTTACTTGTACTGATAATTGTTTTTGTTTTTTTGTAATTCCGATGATATTTGACCAAAACGGGAATATTTTTTCTTTCTCTACAAGGTTCCAGTTGGCCCGGAAAATCCTCTGCCACAATACACAATTCTTATGATTATTATACCAAGTAATTACGTACTTCGGTATATATTTCACAATATCAGGGTGAAAGGAATGGGTTTAAAACGATTGTTTTAACTGGAGGTGATGAAATTTATTGCCTTCATAGCGGAATAACAAAAATATTCTATCTATCTATACCCTCACGCCATATCCCAGTGGGGTAGGTAGAAAGAACTAACGCTATATTCAAACATCTTTACACACTTCTTTCGCTACCTCCACATTCATGCAATTTTTCATATGTAGTAATGCCGATTTCTCTTACTCAACACGCGTCCATCCTTGAGAATTTAATCAACAATGTGGTCAAGCCACGTAGTTCTCGGACATCAATTAACCTTGTCAAAAATAATTGTTGAATATCTTAGGAGCAGACTTCTACGACTATCCTCGTTTTACATGACACTCTAAAACAGGTGCAAATAATAGCGCGAACCTAATAAAAGTGGGAGTCCAATTCTATTCTGGGACACCACGGGGAGTTGTTTGTTATTAAGTATTTACCGTCATGATAAAATATAATGTCGAAGTTTACATCATCAAATAATATTGCTTTAGAGTTGTAAATTTTATTAGACATAAACACCAACTATAAAAATAATAATTAAAATATTATTAGTTATTTTGCATCACTTTGTTACGAGCGGATTGTACAATGTGACAAACTTTCAATATCAAATAATTGAAAATTGTTCCAACACAATAAAAAAATACCACAACTTTTCAGGTTCTTAGATTTTCGCCGTGATTATAATATATTAATTTGTTCTTCGGTGTTAACAGGTTTGCAGTCGCGAAAGTGTTGGATTTGAATACTACGTTTCGACCCGCTTGTTGGGGTCTTCAGGGACTTCTTAACCAACTCAAAAAATAACAACAAAAACACAGATGATGTGAGAGGAGAGAAGGCGAGTAAGAAGTCAAGCCAGCAAGAGAGGGTATAGTATACGATTTACTAAATGGACATAATAGGAATATAAGGCTATTATAAATAGTTTATAAGCGTATCTTATATTTAAAAGACATATCACGATGTGCAATACTACAAGATAAAATGCCAATAGTTCTGACAACTTTGCTGATTTCATATAATTATTATTACATGGGTTAGTTGGAAGATATCGCTTCTGCGATAAACTCGGCCATTGCTCAATATCATTTATTTGTATCACATTATTTTATAACTTTGTAATTATATAATATGCTCCTTATTGTGCAATAAAGTTTATTATTATATACCTACCTACAACCAGACAAATCTTGCTGGACTCATTACAGCTCTTAGTCAATGCAACAACAGAAAAATATACCGACACATCAGAAAATATTTCTCACTTAATAATCGTAAGACACGGCTGTATCGTTCAAATTGTGTGAAATGTCGAAAGGGAACGGTGACAGCTCGTAAAATCATCAAACGACTGACCTTGTATACAAACTATGGTTGACATAAAACAACACCTATAGATTAAAATAAAGAACAAGTATTCGCAATGCATATTATAGTTAGGTAATAAAGCCGTTAAAGTTTTATTAGCTAGATAATTCAATGTCTTAACACCTATTCAATGCCAGAAAACCAAGGTTTGGGAGATAGTAAATTATTTCTCAAGATTGAGAATAATTTTAACTAAGAAAACTTGTCGATTTAGCGAGGAATAGATTAAGTAAATAAAGAGTTTTAATTTGCTGAATAATATTTATAAGAAAATATTCAATTAAAATTATTTAAAGAGGGCAGAAGGCTGGTGAGCTGTCCCAGAAAGCTGTGTCAAACATGTGTGTCGAATAACTTGGCTTAGAGAAGTAATAGGCCCTGGAAGCAGAAGCAAGGGACAGCATTTCCTTATGAGAACTAAATAGGATGCGACGGATTCCTGGATCAATTAAGACACGAGGAAGGTTATGTATGTTGAAACTAAGAACATCTTCACAAATAATAAGTTAATTTATGAAGAAGTTTTACAGCTCATGCAATTTTTATGTATGAAGTCTCGTATTATTTGAAGTATTTATTATATGCAAAATAAAATAAGTATATTATGAATCAAAAAAATGTATGATTGAGTGAAGGGAAGGGCATTCGAAAATAAATATCAAAAGAAATGGATAATATAAATAGCGAGGATTCGCTGCCAAAGTAAATAGTGTATAAAATTTAATTGTAGGTGCAGAATACAAATTTATAATAAGGTAAGTAGGTAGGTACTAGACGTTGCAATGTCTCGAGAGATATCACTTCATCTGTGAAATGATTGAAATGAGGTATTAAAGATTTATATCATATGTAGCTAAATGCGTCAGAGCGTGTTGTCAAAGTTCCTATACAATACTATCACGGCACATTCTACAGTGGAGCAGCCAGCGCACCAATTGTATGTAATTTGCATTCAAATAATAATTAAATGACTAAAAAGTAGAACCATGTTAATAATTAGGCACATATAAAGTGGACTGTACTAATAATTGGGCAAATGAAATGCGAAGATACATGAATTATTGGGTAAATGTAATGTGACATTTGGTATAGGTATTAATAGTCAGGCAAATGTGACGTTTTGTCAACAGTTAGACAAACGTAAAGTTATATTGAAATTAGATCATTAATCGGGCAAATATGCAGTGAAACTATATAAAAAAAAAGTACAAAATCACATAAATATTAAGAGCAAATTCTTTGGGATTTAAAAATAAATATAAGATAATAAAGTCAATTGGAATTATAGTAATCTTGTTCCACATTAAAATTATGTCGTGTAATAAAATGTAAGATAATTTATTCACTATAAGACGTGTTAAATTGTATATAATAATAATAATTATTATTAATATTAATAATACATCAAGACATGTTTCTTTTAGGCTAAGTCGTTATGACGTGGGTTTAACTGTACCGCAGTTGTAGATGCATCTCAATGTTCGCCTACAAGTATCTATTTGAGGACGATGAAAAAACAAAACTCAATGAAATGACAAACATTCATAATAATATCGTTAAATTTAAAATATGCACACGCGACTTCTTAAGATCATTGGTACCTTTTTTTAGGTATGTCTACGTCATCATGGTGTGCTGTAACAGCCAGTGGACTCACTCTACGTAATAAGCTTTTAAGTGGTCATCATCACCATGCTTTAAATAGTCATTTAGGATAGGTGGCGGTCATGCGAGTACCCAGGATTGTCTCTAGAGTAGGACAGCAGCTTAGTAAACTGCTCCTTACAACCATCAAATATTTTTTATGTGTCAGTTTTAGTTTAGATTCATTTGTACCCGGATGAGAAAATAAAAAAATAAAACAAGAAATGAAATAGAATTTATACATGCTCTGCGGTAAATAAATTTAAAATACGTGTGGGTAAATTAATGAAAAACACAGGAGATGGCCTTGATTTAATTGCAGACATAATTATACAGACAAATCAATAAAATCAATCGATAATCAATGTAATATTTATATTTGAGTTCGTCCGTAAATATGTATGTATTTTCATGTGTCTTCGTCAAAAAAAAATTAAAAAATAATACCCTCTACACAAAGTTATGTCAAAGATTTAGTGATACCGTATCACACACTTTGTATCTATGTGAATAGAAAATATTATTATTTATCTAAATTTTCAGTTTAAATAATATGTATCTATCATGATTTTCATTTCAATATTAATTGATATCATTACATTTCACAAGTGGGGTAGTCAGCGTGACAACTGCATGTAATAAGCATGCAAGCCGTCCTCCCCGTGCCAATAAAAGTTAAGACATTCAGGATGGGAGGCATACCTACGACCCATTGCTGTACTGAAGATGTTAAATGTCTTAATACGTGATGTTTCATTAATTCTTAACTAACTGCCTTTTACAGGACACTATACTCCAACAAAAGAGACTATGTAAAAATAAATGACAAATGTTTAATCAATCACGATTCACGACAGTAATCTAATAACTAAGGGGTTGCCATTTTTTAAATTATTTTCGACGTCTATTTCGCCATTTCTGAGGTTGATTAATACATAGCTTAAAAACACATTGTTTCTTTATACCTAGTACGTACTGTTTATTTTATCAATTTTATTATTATTTTCTGATCAAAGCCGAGTTTAAGGCTAACAATACTAAAAATAAAACAATAATAATAATATGGACCCATTATAAAACACCTGCGTAAACAAATGAAATAAATAAATAAACAAAACACAACCCATGCACGAACACCGCTTTGTGTTTAAATATAAAATAATAATTACATTATTTAATTGTAGTGATATATAATAATTAATTACTAGACTAGTTCTACCCGGCTACGCTCAGGGAGCAATCATCAAATTGTTACATTAGCACTTACTTGTAGATAGCATAAGTGATTTTCTAAGAAATGACAAAAATTTGAGGAAACTGACAACACCATGATTCAAATACCTTTGACAGTTCCGTAAATATTAAGGAGAGGATAATATTATATTTAAAAAAATAATATGAATTTTCTACTTATATTAACGTAATTATGTATATAGTTTTTTACCCAAGAAATGATATTTTAATGAAATGAGTGTCAATAAATGTGATTTTGCATTAAAAACACCAGACTAACTCTAACCTAACCTACAAAACAGTCGAACGTAAACATTTAAATACTACTTGTGACATGTCAAGCGCGTACGAAAAATACAAATAATTATTTTTTGCTTAAAAAAATACAATACTACACCAGATTCTTACTCTCCAGATAAAATACAATATATCTAGATAAAAATAATTCCAAATAATCGAAGTTTGGATGCGTTCACTGAAACTTAATAAATTCCTTTATATCTCTGTCCATAAATAAGATATTTAAAATGTTTTTAGTCTAAGACCTACCCAGAGGATGAGATCTCGTATAGAGTGTATAATTTTTCTTCTGCCTTTTTTAATTACGGAGTACATTGTGGACATATATACCTACCTAAGAACGGGCTAAAATATTTGTGTGTGGATTTGTTTATTTATTTATTGCGATAATACTAATAATAATAAAACATAATTGTTGATGTATGCATGACAATGCGAATATGTGTATAATAATAACAATAATGAAATGATTTGAACAAGAGCGGTAGAGCGGTGCATGGGGGCGAGTCTTCAAGGCAGATTAAAGCATTATTATCATAATACAAGATAAATACCTACTTGTCTACGATATCTTTAAAATATCGACATATCTCAACCATAAACCAAAGTTTATTGATTGAGTAGACTTTCATTTTGTAAAACTTCATATTAATTTACCTTTTTTTTTTTTAATAATTGTGTGACCTAGTTTCAACCTACAAAGTCATAACAGTTGGTGAGTTTGACAATGACTTTGTAAGTCGAAACCAGATCATTCAATTATTTAAAAAAAGTGGTAAAATTCAAATCACATGTGCTTTTTATACAAAAATTAATAAGCAATAGTGTTGCCAGGCATAAGGCAAGGTTTACCAATCATATAATTACATCTCTTCCACCCAATATATTGCAGTTCAATTTTGCACGCTGTACAGCCATGAAATCTGCCTTCCTCCTATTCTTCGACGACCCTCAATCTCGTCTTCTACTATGAGATGAAGTAAGTCTTATTTTTGCCCAGGAAAATTCGTTTCAGATGTGAAACTCCTCAAGATTGGAATACATACTTCAGAAGTTCTCAAGTGGTATTAGTTCTAGGTAATTTCTTTGTATTGGATACTCGATGTGTCCAAGAAATGCGAAATTCTGACGAGTCCACATCTCTAACACTTCCAATTGGTTATCTTACCGTAATCATTAATGCTTCTATTTATCTATTCCATCAAGGTGTCTTCTAGAAGTGGAGTAACCAGAAGAATCTCTAGTATTTAATTATTGCTATTATAATAAGAGAATCCATATTTGAAATGACACATCCCACACACAGAACGGGAATATGCAACACGAGAAATATTAACATAAACAAGTTGATAACAACATGAAGTTGTTGCAAATTATATTCATTATTCCGCGACAAATACAATAACGGAATAAACAGAACTATGTTTCATTTGATATAACACTTGGAGCCTTCTGCAACAACAAAAAAACACAAAGTTCTCATTTGTTTTTGATTATTATTTTTACATCTTTTAAAGCCTCTCTCGGGAGCACTGGGCAGAAACTAACTCCATTCTTTTAGAGCGATTTTGTCCCGACCAAATCATCTCTATTCATGACATTCCTAAAGCTAGGACGTGGTTGAGTATTTTCTTGGTATTTATTATGTAAAACACACGACACAAGCTTTTAGTGGCTTACTGTGAAAGGTGTATAAGGTTGTATTTGGGTTTATAACAAAAACCCAGATACATCTTTTTTTAAAAAAATAAAATAAAAAAAAATAAAAAAATATCTACTTTATTAATTGCTTTACTATAGTGACCTAGGTTTCGACATGCGATGTCTTTTTCAAACTCAAGACATCACATGTCGAAACCTAGGTCATTGTTATAAAGTAAATTGTAAAACTTTGAAACATATTTTTATTTTGTTATAAATATTATGTTGTTGTCATAGAACGGTGTTTTATGAAAGAGTCAAGTTGTCGGAAATCCTTTACGAAAGACCAGTATTCTTCTTGAAAAAACATGACCCAGACAGAACTATATCGTCCTTCTGTATTTACCTACATATGTATGTATATTACCTACAGCTATTTGCTATGTGCGTTCGTTGCCACCATAATTTGTGACATGTTTAATATAGGTTCATACAATACACTATTCTTATACCGTGACAATAATAATTGTGCAGTGTTAAGAGTTCAGTTAGAAAAATCTTATCTATTTTCCTTTTCTGCTGAAATCAACGATGGTGTTGTATAATACTATGTAATTTAATATCTCATATTATAACGTAATAATAATAATAATTTAATTATTATGACGGTAGTGAGTGAGTACCTACCTTTGTACGTAATGCAATGATTTAATTGAGCGTAAGATAATAAACATGCTATAAAAACATTACAATTATTACGTTATTTATATGTACACACTTAATATATACACTATTCAGAATTATTCACAATCCAAGTAAGAAAATCGGCAATTTATATTGAAAAATGTGTTCGTTTTATGTCATTTTAATCCATGTACATTAAAGAATAAATAAATAAATAATTTAGCGGATGGGGATGTTTTGTATATTTTTTTATTCTAACTTTTATTATAGACGATAGATAACCTTGAGGGTTTGTTGAAATAAAGCAAATTGTGAATTTCTGCGTAAGATTTAAATAAGATAATGTTATATTTATATTTTGTGATTTTAAACTATACCTGTTTAAATGTTTAACAATCCAAAAATCAAAATACATTAAATTAAATAACAATTCGCAATGTTTTCTGCTTCCAAGAAAAATGCAGTGAAAATTAACTTCTTGATGGGTGAATTGAGTTATTTATTGATAAAATCATTCATCATTCTTTTGTATTTCGTTATTGTTATGTTATTTAATTGCATTAATTTCGTTGGTTGGCTTCTATAATAGTCTTGATACTAAAAATATTACAGAATTTTGCCCATATAACGCATATCATTTACCTACTTATTTCGTATCTACATAATATTGTGTCACTGGAGTCATAAAAAGTGAGGAAGCCTTTGTCCAAGAGGGCAATTTGCATGCAGTTGGTTTGCTAGCTACCCCACTTGTGGGATATGCCGTGATAGTATACTTGGAAGTAGTAGCTATAATAATATGTACATAATTATAATGTTAACGCGGACGGACGCGTATCATAATCGTTAATACAACACAGCTTAATAGGTAAATAGGTAATTAATGTTAACAATAATTAATCCATTTGGATTACATATTGTCTACACGTGCCTAATCAGTTTATTGAATTAACACAATCATGTTTCTTCATAATTATACTGATTTAATTTTACACATTCTACGCGAAATGATTACTACCCATAAATAGCGCAGAAATAATAGCTATAGAAATATTTATTCACTAATTACATGTATGTAATGTATCTTTCAAATTAGGTACCAATACTACTACTATACCATCACGGCATATCCCATAAGCGCGGTATTCAAGCAGACCAGCTATATATAATCAACATGCAAGCCATCTTCTACGTGCTAATAAAAAAATAAGACATCATGATGGGTGGCAAACCTCATCGATGAATTTAAGATTTGAATGTCTTTATTTTTTTTAACATATTCTGCCTTTTACAGGGCACTCGAAAACTTACGGACAAGATTGCGAGACCAATTCTTTGTCGGTTGCTCCACGGAAGAATAGTAGATACATGTGCTGTTCAGAAATGTTGAATGAAAAATGTGCTAGAAAACAACAAAAAATATGTCCAAATGTCTGCAAAATGAGGAATGTCGAAATTGGAATTTTTGAAGAACATAATTTGAGTTATTAGTTATTTTATTAAGTAAATAACTATTCAATGATCTTCTATCATCTATCAAAGTAATAATATATGAAAATCGAGATATTAATATAAATTTGATGGTTTCATTGACGCCTGTATCAATATACTATTATGTAGCAACATCAATAATCTGCGATATAAACATATTAATTTTCGTAGAGAAAACTCGTTTTCTATAAATAATTTTAATAATCAGATTATTACATCGAAAAGTTGGCGTTTTGATGTTTGGAGTACCTACCTACTTTAAATACATTACATTTTACAAAAGGTTAATCTGGGTTTTTGTTAAATGCAAATACATCGCAGTCACAACCTCACAAAAAGCAATCGTTTTAAAAAATATTGTTTACTTTCTTGAAAATAGATGTTTTCTCAATTTCAATATTGTCAAAACTGAATGATGTTCTATTTTTTAATATCATTAATAGTAATAGTATTGCTGATTGTACTATCAGCCTCGACACAGGCTTTAGCTTAGCGAGGTGGCAAAGTGGAATTAGTTTTATTGGCATATTATAGATATTTGAACTGTATTTGATTGTATACCTATGCTTATTTGAGGAAATAAACGAATTTGAATTGCTTAATATGTGAGAATCTTTGGTTCGTAAATTAATAATCCTTTACGTTAAAATTGTTTAGCATTTTTTATATTTAAACTAATTAATGCCTTAACACAATAAAAAAAACATTACAGGTAACATTGGAAGTAGATTAGAATACGAAATGTATTGTAGATTAAAAGACAGTGCTCCTGACACTCGTAGAGAATGATTGATTCATATAAATTATATTATAGTACTATGACATTTTTAGTATGCTATACCTACCTACATGCTCTCTCAGGTAAATCTCATCATCGATGTTTGCACCTGTAGTATTCAAAGCATTGAGATCATTGTATCTACATATATATTGCAGAACGCTAAGATAATTCAGCGGACAATTGTGAAACTGTATGCAAGTTTAGTACAATACATAACAACAGTCATCATTCTGCAAGAGCTACATACATACGATGGTATATACAATACAATGGTGCATTTGTAGTGACTTAAATAATATGATAATTTGTTGTAAGAGATGATGCTGAGAGATAAAAGCGAATATAATCATAAAACAATGTATAATTTAGCCGGTAAAAATATGTTATGCATTCAAATTGCTTGTGGGAAGCGTCGCGATACGTACGCCGGGGCCATTTTAGGGCATAGCCCCATGGAAACCCGACGCCACATGGCGCTATCTCCTTTACACGCGCCAAACTGACGATAATTCCGTCTCACTCACGTATTGACTCGACGTCGTACAGAAGCGGTATTTCCTCTGGGTGAAAATCTTTTAATAGTATCTCGGACAGATTTCTCGATCCCGGAGGAGGCGACGCTCTCTGGTGGTAAAATCTTGAAGCATCGGGAAATATTCGCCGGCTTTTCAAATTTAGAACATAATCGCGGCGCGTGGGCGGGAAAATACTAGCGCGTTATGTAAAAATAGAGTGCGGGATGATACGGCTTACAAACTGGCTCTCATACTGCATGTAGATATACTTATATACCTATTATATTTACACCGTATGACATAGAGTATCATGTCATAGAGTAGAGATGGGATGAGATGTGATGTGGATATGACACACACACATTAGTACCTATTCGTCCGCCCACACGCTATAATATTTATGAATGCATGCAAAACGGGATGCACCGCGCGCACTTACTGAAATCCCCTAGCAAGAATAATATACACAGTTATATAGAAATATGAACTAGGTAGGTAATTAGTAATTATTCTAGTAAGCATTTATACGTATTTGAAATTAGCATATTTTAAGTATCGTATGGTAAGGTAAAAAACGTAGAAGAAGACCTCCCACACGATGGTCTGATGACATTAGATGAATCACTGGTGGCTAGTTGCAGAAAGCCCAGGACAGAGAGGCCTGGAGACATATAGAGGAGGCTTATGTTAAGCAGTGGACAAGAATAGTTTTATGGGTAAGTAGGTATGTATTTAAGAGAAACAATAAGAAAGGAAACAATTTGTTTAAATGCCTCCCCATTAATTAGCATTATAAATAATAACAAATGAAAATATTTTCTTTTAAAATTACCGACACTTAAGTACGCAAGCAAAACTTGGACGTGATTGAAGAAAGACGAGTGGAATAAATGCTGTGGGGATGCGTTCACTGAGAAGAATGGTTGGTAAAACGATGCGAGGTAGAGTGAAGAATGACGTTATCAGGAGAATGAGCTGATGTGAGAGGAGTGTTATGGATACAATGCGTGTAAATAAGTGATGACGGTTGGAACATGTTGAGCGAATGTACGATGAAAGGATGACGAAGATGTATCTATCTGAAAGAGGGGGTGTTAGGAAAGAGGGGGTGTTAGGAAGCGAGGACGTCCAAGAACTACGTGACTTGACCACGTGGATCAAATTCTAAAGGACGGCTGTGTATTGAGTAAGAGAAACCGGCTTGCATGTATGAGAAACTGGATGAATGTATGAGAAACTGGATGAATGTATGAAAAACTGGATGAATGTATGAGAAACTGGATGAATGTATGAGAAACTGGATGAATGTAGAGTAAGCGAAGGAAATGTGTAGAGATAGATCTATATGGCGTTCCGTTCACACTCTTCGCTTTAGACTTAAAGGGATTCGTGGATGCGTGGGTCTCAAGATGGGATCTGCTACGTCAGCCGGGTCCCCCGTCCACTGACGTGGTAGGATCGGAGATGCCAACACTGGCATAGTGGTACTAGACTAGAGAGAGTTGAAATATAAATAAATTGTCACCTAAACGGATGAATAGGAGTTCTTGGACTCCTGAAATATCCGACAAAAAGTTATTTCAACTACCCCACCTGGGACACGACTCGAGGGTAGAGTAGGTATAGTAAAATTACCTGGACATAAACAATACAAATATATGTGCAAACTTTATTAAAGCACAGGTACAGTATAAAATAATTCATACTGTGCCTGTATGCAGTAAGTAAAATATGTATGTATTCAATATTGCATGGTAGTAGTAATAGGAAAGGGTATCTAATACGCACCTTCGTATATATGTACCTATGTATTATCTTCATTACGACACTGAGAGTGTGAGATTATAGCAATTGTTTTCTCACCTGTTTATTTGTTTTGTATTCGCAATAATAAGTTTAAGTAACAGGGTCACAACCTTGGAATACACACGTAAATATTTTAGCTCGTCCGTATACACTTATGTACCTATGTATGTTCTCAATGGACTCCGTAATTAGGAAAAACAGACGTAAAAGAATATATATTTAATAACAAAAATATCGAACATGTTGATAAAAATATTACAGTTTTAATGAGACCACATCAGAAAATTTTCAAGTTAATGTATAAAAGGGTTACTCAATACTCAATAGCGGGATTAGTAGTCAAAATTTTTTCATAGTAGGTATTGCTTTAATTTCATAATGGATATAATTGCAACAATACTAATAGATATGTTTATGGATTATTTTGGTTATCAAATTAAATATTATGCTTGCTAATAATGATAAGAAAACTGAATATCCGTACCTTACAGGATTCGAATACGAGAGTTGCGTTTTTGTGAAACAGATTGGCATTTAAATTTTGTCAAATTTCAATACATGACCCAATCAATAACAATAATATCTAGTATACCAAGAATATTATTTAGAAAAATGTCAATAAAAATCAAAAGTGGCATATTAAACAAATTAAGAATCCCGGTAAACAAGTTAAGTATTTACATCAAACTATTAAAAATGTGAAAAAATAATCGTTTAAGATAATAGAGTCAGTGTCAAGGAATACTAATTGTGTGATGTGATTCAGATATGCGAAACAGAGATATTTATATAAAAAAAAAACAATAATAATAAAATAACAGACAATTATCAGATACCTACACAATCTGGCTTAAGAACAATAATGTCATAAATATACTCTGCTCGTAAATAGACGCCGACCGACGGATACAGGTGGATGTATATTATGTAGGTAGGTACTGTGTATTTTTAAAAACAATATCAAAGTGTTTAAATAGGTTTACTATAAAATGAAATTGGGACGTATCGATACGTATAGACGCGGCCCACACGATTTAAAGTCATTATTAGAAGCTTGATTTAATATTTGAGTGAAAATATTTAGATTAAAATAATATATTGCATACGTAGGTATTATTAATAAATCTTTTTTCCATCATTAATAATAGGTTAAGTAGTTGTGATTGGAAGGGATGTCGCTATTATTAGGAAAAAATAATTATTTACATCTATCATGATTCTATAGTTTTGAGGTTATTTTAAAGGTAATATATTTAATAGGTAACGCAGTCGGCCGGTGTGGCGCGGAGGTAACGCTCTTGCCTTTGAGTCACGAGGTCCCGGGTTCGATTCCCGGCCAGGGCAAAGTGAAGAATGACCTTTTTCAAATTGTCCTGGGTCTGGGTGTTACATGTATATGTATGTAGTGCATTGTATATGTGTGTATCGTCGCGTTAGTACCCATAATACAAGATTCATCTTAGTTTGGGACTAGCTCGATCTGTGTGAATTGTCTATGTATGTTATGTTATTTCTTGAAAGCACAGAGCTGAAACCAGCATCCTCCATTCAGAGCAATTCAGTAACCTCTTCTCACTACATTTCTAGCGCTCTGATGTCATAGGAACGGTGCATTGTGTAAAAGAGGGACGTCTAGACCAGTGTTCCGCAAACTTTTTGTGTTCAAGGTACACCTATCAAATCAAGAAATTTTAGAGGTACACCAAAGAAAAAAGCAATGTTTATTTAACAGAGCGTTTCGCTCTTATAGCTTTCAGCTATTTTTAGGTGTATTATTTTCACAAAACCTTGACTTTTTTCCGCGGAACACAAACTGATGACCACGGTACACCAGTGTGCCGCGGCACACGCTTTGCGGAACACTGGTCTAGACCGTTGGAACCTTTGTGGACGAAAGAATAATGCTCTTTTTGGACAACTCTTTCTTATACCTTCTGCAATTAGGGTATATCCCATAATTATTGCAATAATTGTTGACATGCGACTCACCACAAGAGGAATGGCTATAAAGTTCAGATTCGATGGAGGACTCTTTAACCTTGGTCGATTTCGTGCTAAGACTCACTCAAAACACATCACTGATATGCAATATGCTGATGACTGTGTGTTAGTTTCACACAATATTGAGGATTTGCAGACCATATTGAACACATATTCATGGGCCTATAGTACTCTTGGCCTAAAGTTGAACATTTCCAAGACCAAAATTATGTCCACTCCTGACACACATAGCGCAGAAGCACATGTAGACGGACGAACGCTGGAAAAAGTGGATCGCTTCAACTATCTGGGAAGCATTTTGAACTCCAGAGCAAATATAGATGACGAAATTCAAAACAGACTAAATGCAGCTTCCCGTGCATTCTGGAAGCTGCGCGACCGAGTTTTCGGGAACCACGACCTTTCACTCAAGACAAAAACTGCAGTATACCGTGCAGTAATAGTTCCAACCCTCATCTATAGCTGTGAAGCATGGGTTCCATACAGACGGCATATCAAGTCCCTAGCAAAACTCCAACAGCGCCAATTAAGACAAATAATGAGAGTTCAATGGTTCCACAAAATCAGCAACAAGGAGATTCTGGAGAGAGCGGGTTGCCAGAGCACCGAAGTATTAATAGCTCGCGCCCAACTTCGCTGGTCGGGACACGTCGTCCGCATGCATGAAGGCCGACTCCCTAAAAAGATCATGTTCTCGGAACTCGCAGAAGGCAAAAGGAACAGGGGAGGCCAGCGGAAACGGTTCAAAGATGTCCTACACAACACCTTGAAGGACATCAACGCTCAAGATGACTGGGAGAAGATGGCGGGTGACCGCACGAAATGGCGGAAAACCATTTATGACTATAGCGGCCCGCAAAATCGAACAACTCGCAGACCCATCATAAACGAAGAGCAGCCTTGTCCCGAATGTGAGAAAGTGTGCCTGTCCAGAATCGGCCTTCACAGTCACCTTAGATGGCACCGTCGACAGGATGCTCGATTAAATTCAGTCTCTCAATAATACCCGGCAACGGGTACAAGGCATTATTATTATTATTATATCCCATAAGTAGAATAAATTATTAGGGCATATCCCACAAGTGAAGTGGAATAAATTTGGAAAATTGTAAGTCTATTTTCGTGGATTGGAGAAAAAAAATTGGTACCAATTAACTTTGGTCAATCGGTTGTTCTACAACTTTGAAAATATCAATTTACAAAAGCAAAGTCACACATTGTAAGCTTATCAATACCGGATTGAATTAATAATAATAACAAGTGGATGTGAATGAACAATAATACAATTAGTTCTAAGCTTAATCCAATCTAAAGAACATAGAGAGGTATAATATCGCTAGCTTGTAAGACAAACGTCATAAAACGAAAAATAACAGTTTTGAGTTAAAAATACAGAAATATTGTATTTTTCAATATCTATTTTTTCTCCAATCCTAATTAATTATCATCGTTGCAAGAGAGATATCACATGTGTCGTTATTACGTCATCATGTGCGAGTTTATCATTTGTGACAACAGTGTATCATGTTGAGTTGGGTTTTTGCGTTGACGAAGAAAAAAGTGCTGTCTTCGCATGGATATTTCATTATTTATGTTTAGCATATAAATGTGCAAAAGGTAAGTTTACTTTGCATTTAAATTGACATTATTTTGAGAAATGACATTATTCAAAACAAATCATTTTTAACAATACCAAAAATAATAATTATGAACAACGACAAATCTAAAAAATGTCACTAATGTATATTTATTAAGAAAATATTTGCTACCTATGTTGTTTCATTTGACATTTTCTTAGCAGGAAACCTTTTTAAATAACACGAAATTATTTTTAAAACGCATTTTTTGAGATATGTCACTGTTCTTACAAGTGAGCGATATGTAGCCAATTATGTTATTTCTATGTGTAACATAATATATAAGAGATGACCCAGAAAGAGCCAGCTTAGCTCTAATAGAAGTAAAGTATAGTTCAGTAGAATATGTAGTAAATCACAAATCAGATCACAGTAGATACTTCTACTTACATACTACAAGAAGAGTATGATGATGTGCGAGATTGTATTGTGCATTCTCTACCTTTAGTTTACGAGAAAAAGAGTGGATGTTGGTAATATTGTTGCGATTGAGTACAGCACAGGTTTATACGCTAGTAAAGTGAACCGTATGCCCTCAGGTGATATGTTCCAGGAACTAATTTGACAGTTTCAATTTCATACAAATTTGTACGGAAGTATTTTAGGGCTAGTTGGAAAATATCGCGCTTCTGCGATAAACTCTCCCATTGCCCAAATTTATTTGTCTAGTAAAAAATCTGCCATGTTTATTTTCTAAGGTTGATCTTTTTGTGCAATAAAGATTTTTATTATTATTATTATTGAAGCTTTCTGGTAAATTATATTATTTAATCATAAGACGAAAGGAATAATTTGGAACTTATATCTCATTTTAGCAAAAAAATTACACAATGTAGGTTTCACGAAACGCAAAATTCTTATCATCGTTAACTACAAGTAGATAAATATGTAAAGTTAGGATAACATCCATAACATAACAATCAATATTATATTATAGATATTATCAGAAGAAGTGTATTCATATATTATTATTATTATATTGGATGATTTATTCGGCGCCGTTTAATGGAGTATCCATCTCAAGGGCGCGGGAAACTATGTTGGAAGAGCGAAGTCTTCAGCTTGCTCCTGAACGTTGTAATCGGCTGGTTTTTACGGAGGTCCTCGGGGAGTCGGTTCCAAATGACGTATTAGTTGTATATCAACGTATATATACTGTGATATAGAACGTGATATAGAACGTATTAGTTGTATATCAAAGCTACATAGGAACATACTCTATCAAGCATTCTACATCTAGACACTAGAGAAGTATACAATTGTGAGTAATGCTCTAAGTGTGGAAAGTTTGAGGTCATCAGATAAAAACAATGATCGTTTATATTAATATTACCCACTTAATTGTATTTAATACCGTTGTGTTATAACAAGATTAATATACAATAATATTTTATTTCAAAAAATTAAGCGGCTTTAATTTTATCATGATGGTGAAAAAACACCACAATAGTTGTACAATCTCTCGAATATTGGATTTCCAAGATAAAAAGACATGTACATTCATCACTGAAATATGCCTTATTAATGCTTAGCACACGCAGCATATCCATAATCCATAACTGATATCATCAAATCATTATTGTTTATCTCAGAACCGACTTTCTGAACTGCAGTTTTCATTTTCAGACTATTATGGAGCTTTACATGACTGATGATGAAAATCAGAGCTCTTGAAACTCAAAAAGTTGTCATTTTCGATAATCTTTCAAAAAATACTTAAGAAGTTGAAGACCGGTAAGCTGCTTAAGGTTTTTCGATTATTAAAAGCTGCTTCCTCTGACACGAATGATTTGGAAAGGAGCGGCTGGAGATTCTGGAAATAGTCAAGAACAGCAGATCCTGGAAAACATAATATAAGGGCAAAATGAGTTCTTAGACTGACTAATGTAGGGAGAAAAAGGTGGACGAATGTAGGTATTTGGTTTTATACTCGGGTACCGATTAACTTAATAACTCCACTTGCATGAAAATTCAGCGAAATGTCTTGTGCATTAAAATCTAGTTTTACAATGTGGATTGGTCAGCTAGCGAAATAACTATAACATTACAGCTAACTTCACGTTAATTACTTCCTGTGTGAACAGCAAGCATAAGAATATTTGGACATGTCATAATGTATTTATTATTGAGTGTATTTTGTAAGATTGATGAGTATCTTACATAGCAATATAGCGGACGGATGAATGAGTTTATGATTTACGGCAAACGACCGCAATAACTAACAGTTAATCCACTAAATATTGTTCCTAACCGTACAAATGATGACAAATTGTTGATCGAATTAGAAAAGCACATAGAAATAAGTTTTCTTCTATGAAATGTCTAATCATTAATTACTCCACACGTGAAGAAACATTTATTTTGTAATCTGCGTATTAAATTTTGTCTACAGACGGATCTTGGTGAAATTTAGAAAATGTTGCATTTGTAACGTCCGTTTGCGTCCAACAGAGAATTGAAAAATTGGAAGTTCAAAAGAGGGGATTTTACTTCAATTCTGGACACAAGAAGGATGAAGGTAAGTTATTTGTTACAAATAAAACATTTTGTATTTTAACAAGACTTCAAGATCATAATTCATAATTCATGTTCAAAAGTTCAAAAGCTTTTCTTTATGATAACATGAAGCGAGTGCTTAGCGGTCAAATTATGTTTCTCTACCGTATTGTCAGTTCGTACTAAGTATATTCAAGAATAAGAAATGGAATAATATTTTAAACCTTAAATAGAAGAAGATAACATGAAGGTACTTAGTGTCAAAATACAAGTAAAACGGTATTATATAAACGTTTACTCTATGATATGAAATCATCATGTGAAATTATTTTTACATTTTCTTATCAATTTTTCGTTTGCTCATAAAAACACTCGCGTAGAATCTCGCATATATTTATTTTATATATCGTCGATGAATTCAAGAAACTTCCTATGTGATGGTGATGATGATGATTCTGGTCGATTTTTTTATGACGCCGTTTGACAGTCCCTAGACCGTCTCAAGGGCGCCGGTGAAGAGTGCAGTTTTCAATTTTGTGCTGCATTTATCAAGATTTTACAGTAGATGCAAAAAAAAATGTTTTGTTGAATGACAATTTCTATATGTGTGATTCGTTACATCGAAGGCATCTTAGAAATCCTAATTTCTAGGCATGATTCGAAAAAAATCATAGAATTATTTTTAGGTAGGTAGGTACCTATACATGTGAGCTTTCACAAATTTTCCACGAAAAAGTAGCACGTAAGGGCATTAATTTCTCTCCATAAATTTTTCTTTGGATATCTCAGCGTATATGCAGTTAATTACATCGGTAAAGGCGGCTCGGCGAAACGAATAATTTGGTATCAATATCTCATTTTTGAAACAAATTGATACATGGTAGGTTTCATGGATGGATCATGACTAGAGATCAACCTTATATAACTGCATCGTATAGTCGCTTACGTCAGCATAATATGCTATTCTATCCACCTACAAGCAGAACCAACGTTCTTGTAGAATCACCAATAGCTAAGGCAATTCTATTGTTTAATAATATTTCCCCGAATATATCCATATAACATACGCTGAATTTGTTAGGAAAGCGGAAACTACTACTACTACTACTATACCATCACGGCATATCCCACAAGTGGGGTAGCCAGCAGATCAGCTGCATGTAAGAAACACGCAAAAAAACACGAAAGCGGAAACACTATTGTCAATTTTTGTTTTCTCTGAGATCGAGAATATGGTGTCATTTTCATAAAAATAATAACAATGTTTAAGATAACTCCATATATTTTATAGATAATTACGACAAAATACTAAAGATAAAGCATCTAACTGTTTCGTTACATTAAATCAATGTAGAATTACTGAGAATTACTAAGAAATTTTGATTAAAATATAATATGTGTGACTAAAATATACAGACCAGTTTACAGGTACTTGGAAGTATTACCGAAATATAAAATTTAAGAGTGTCTATAATGTGTTCATGAATATATGAAAGCGATCATATTATAACGATATAATGTTTGAACACGAGTTCAAACATTGTTCAAATTTAAATATTGATATAGAAAGCAAAACAAGTTAACATAATATATCTATTGGTAGATCATTTTGGATTACACGAAATAAAATAATCTTCTGCTCATTTTCCAGTGTCCTACTGAAAGACTACTACTACTACTATATATTCCACAAGTGGGGTAGCAAGCAGACCAGCCGCATATAATAAAGGTATTCCTAATACAGCACGTAGGCATTATAATCGAATATTCAACATCTCCAATTCGGTAGCTATGTAATATAATACTGCCAGAAACCCTGGACGATTTAATTTTTTGGTTAAAATATGATTGGACCCTGATACTGAGATAAAATGCAGAATAGAAGCGACACGAACAGCTTTTAATAAAAAATGAAAAATCTCCTTTGTGGCGACAATATAAACCTAAAGCTGAGACAATGAATGGTCAAATGTTACGTACGGTCTGTCTTACTTTACGGTGTAGACGCGTGGACTCTTTAAAGTTAACATAATAAACCGCCTTGAAGCGTTTGAAATGTGGAGTGGAGATCCACGGTAGAATGCTGAAAATATCCTGGACCGATATGATAACAAACACTAATGTATTACGTAGAGCCAATGCAAGTAGAGAACTGTTCACCTTTATTAAGCTCCGTTAAATATTATATTTTGGCAATGTAGTGAAAGGCAATGAATACAGCTCGTCATGAAGGGGAAGATCGAGGGCCGCAGAGCAGCCGGCAAAAGACAGCTCTTCTGGCGTCGAAACATCCGAGAATGGATCGGCATTAGACCAGAGAAGCTTTCTTCCAAATTATCTTCAACGATATATCAAGAAGAAGAAGAAATAGGACGACTTGTAAATTTACTACATGCGGTTTATTCACCGTTTGTGGGAGGTGCCGTTGCCGTAATGATGTAGAAAGATGCCTTTGTAAAGAGTAAGTACTATCCATTAATTAATATTATAGCAACCATAGATTTTTATAGAATTACTGCTGATGTATAGGTAATTGAAAAAAGAACATTAAAAGAATTAAGCGCAGTAATCATTTAATAATAATAATAAGAATTAATTATTGTAATAAAAACTTGCAAACATTTCAAATAATATATTATAGTAAAAACAAAAACGATAACCGGAAACAACATTAAAACAACACTGGAGAAAAAACGATATGAGAAATCGTAAGTCAAAACTTTAAAATTAATTATTTACACCTACCTACATAATTATATGTAGGTATTACCAGCTGACCCGGCAAACGTTGTTTAGCCATATACATTTGCCATATATTAATATCGCTATTAATAAATAGGGGTTGATGGTAGAAGGGTGAACATTTAGGACTGTATGTATTTTTTAATGCCTCAACAAGAAAATTAAAAAAAATTGGGTGGACCACCCTTAACATTTACGGGTATGAAAAATAGATGTTGGCCAATTCTCAGATCTACCCGATAAGCACACAAAATTTCATCAAAATCGGTCCAGCCGTTTCGGAGGAGTATGATAACAAATATCGTGACACGAGAATTTTATATATAAGATATGCACTCAAATTACATACAACTAAAATAAGAGGACGAATTTATCGCAAAGGCTCTATCTCTTCCAACTAACCCAAGATGTTAATAATATCCTCATAAAAATGTTTTTTCAAATACCTGGCTTTTACAGTGGGACATCTAAAAATCTAGAGATTAATGGGCGAGTAATGTTAACCAATACTGAAGTCCTGAGGCGAGCTAGAGCTGACAGGGAGCTGTTGTCGACTATCAAGGTTCGGAAGGTTTCACATCTGGGTCATGTGCTGCGTGGGGAGAAATACCACCTTCTCGAATTGATATTGAAGGGGAAAATTGAGGGACGCCGAGGACCCGGTAGGAGACAGATGTCCTGGCTGCGAAATATAAGGGAGTGGACCGGCATCCGAAGTGTGGAGGAGCTGTTACGAGCGGCGCAGGACAGGGTCAAGTTCGCCGAGGTGATCGCCAACGTTGGGGGGACCCGACAGGCTACTTAAAGAAGAAGAATGTTATCCTATGGATATTGCACATGACTTCGAATCGTTGTTAAGTGTACCTAAATAATACATTATTATTTATACGTTATAAGGTATAAATATTGTAAATAATACATCATTATATATTTATACGTTTGTTTTTGTGGTATGTATTTAATTGACCCGAATAAATAAATAAATAATAAAAACGAAAAAAAAAACAATTTGCAAAGAAGTGAGCGGAACACAACATGATAATATTTTTAATATTACAACCAGAGTTATATTACTAAATAAAAATATCGACACATAACATGCCAAATTATAATAATCATGTTTTGTTAGATTAATAAACAATAGTACCTACCTATGCAATAATATAAAATAATAATATGCAATATTGATATTTTTTCTATGTATTGAGAACCAGTTCTACTGCATGGAAGTAAATTATTATGGTGGGCATGGGATAATAAATTTTACATACTTAGTTTTACAGTTTTAAATCAATACAATTAATGGAATCTATATATTTTATATTTGGAGCATATCACTTTGTATTTTGATAAGTTTTATGTTGAAGAAAGAGAATTTAAAATACTATTTATTGTGTTGAAGGTTCTATACATAATTCAGTCAATTACGGGTATTCTGACATTATTATTATTATCAGGGTAGGCGAAAAAAGGCAACTTCTTAAGAGAATCGGCCAACAACGAGCTAACTGGATTGGCCACAACATCAGGCACCCAGGACTACTCATCGCCATCGCGGAGGGTAAGAACGAGGGGACAAATGGCAGAGGCCGACCAAGAGACGCGAATATGGACCAACTGAAGAGGGACATGAACTGTGGCTCATACGTAGAGCTGAAAAGACTGGCTGAGAATAGAGACGAATGGAGAAGAAAAACCAAACTCGTTGCAGACCAATCCAATGGATTGTAACTCATTATATATATATATCCTAAAAATGTCAACCAGCACTAAGACCATAACAGCTTTTGACCAAGGCGATCTCAGCAGGAAAAATGAAAAAAAAAAACAAGACAGAAAAAAACCCACAAAAGATACATCATTACAAAAGAAACAAGAGAATCAAAGGAGAGTCTCTATCTTCACATGTAAGTAAAGAAAGAAGGCACAGCACTAAATGACATAAGAGTAAATCTTTGGTAGGACAACGGGAAGACAAAAATCGCAGTTCTGCTGACGCAAATGCTGTGAGCAAGCTTCCAATATCATTCAAAATTAGTATTGATTCCCACACTATTATTTTGTGGACGCTGAAGAGTCCGGTGATATCCAAGACAATATTTACTCGACTCTCTAGGTGCATAAACTAACAACACGAAATTCTTATATTCCAAGATAAGTCACGTTCAAGTTTTGAAGCAGTATAGCAGGTATAATAGAAAGAATATCGCTTTCTTCGTGTAATGAACCAAAAATCTAGATTTGGAAAAATTTCTACTTGTTGGTCTATGTATAGTGGATAGTCGAAATATCCTCATGCTCACGAGACCAAATGGTTTAATATAAAAAGGTGACAATTCTAATACAGAAAAAATATCGACGGCAAATCTACAAATCGTGGTATAAGCTGTTATGGTTTATTTGATATTAAATATAAACTCAAGGTTACTATTGATTATCTATACCTACATAATATTATTATTTATTAGACAATAATAATAACAATATAGTAACAATAATCTAAAGATAGATTGATAAATAAATTCTTGCTGTAAAACATAAATAGATAATATAATAGTTGATTATTAAGTTTAATTATTTGCAAAACACGATTTATCGCAGAACGAATATTAATATTGAAATGGAAATTTATTTTGAAGCAAATAAAGTAGACGGCGTAAGATTAGAATATATTTTTTTTTACGTTATGGCAATTTAGAACTAGGTTTTTACGTTATGGCAATTTAGAACTAGGTTTTTGTTTTCGTTTAACCGAATTTATTATTTTTTTACTCTACTTCAACTTTTTACTCAGAAATAATAGATGGAAACAAATTTGTTTTATTTAGGCTCAATATTTAAATGAGTTTTAAGGCTAAGACTTATCTTCAGTTAGCCATTAATTTGGTGAATTTGGTTTTACATCTATTCGACATCTCACAACTAATTTACACAAAAATGTAAGGGGCAGATAGAGTGATTCTCATTGATCATCTTACATCCTATCGGCCTTACATCCAGGATTTAATATCAATTTAAAGGGATCAATATTATTTTAATATCAATGATAAAAATATCTAGCCATACATGCAAATACACGTGTCATTGAGGGTCATTCTACCAGTCTCATATATTTTGGTGTAAAAAAATATGAAATATTGAGATTTATTGGACGTAAAAGCAAAATTATCCAACTTTAAGGCCAGCTCAGGAAAAGCATCACTCCAAGTGCATATTGAAATAATGGGCTTTATTAGAATGATTTTGTGCCAATAGGGAACATGCATGTGTGAGGAATATGAATAAATGTTATCAATTCATATTAATAAATATACGCTGATCACGAATATCCTAATAAGAAACCATAAAATAAAACTTTTCATTCATTGTTTTCATTTTAAAAATCCATATTTTCTGTTATTGAATTAGTCCGGTGTGACGTCGCTAGGCGCTATTTTGTATTGCCACACATTTCACTCTTAGTACTGTTTGTAGCGCCTGATATTGTCAAAAACTGCTCCGCCACGAGTGAACCTTTTTGCGGCGAAGTGCGAAAATTGCTTTTTTAAATGGTGATAAAAACCTTAAAAATGCACATTTAAAAATATAAAAAGTACCATAATTTTTCTAATTTTCTGTACTATTTTTTGGGTTGAAAATTTTTTTTTGTGAAAGTTCCCCATTGAATGCGGAGTTTTGCGACTAGAGTTGATCTGCCACTTTATTACGAGTATTCACCAGTATGTTTATAATGTAAATGACAAGTATTCGTAAAAAAATATCTCGTCTAATGGTCGGTTCCAACAACCTGCCTATCCATTACTATCAGTTGAAATATAATGTAAAATATACAAACAGTAATGAGTAGATTGGTTATTGGAAGTAACTCTTAAAACATTCAAAATATGTAATCACCGGTGATAGGTATAGGTACCTATATATCTACCACTTATCCTAAAAAGTCTTATTTTTATTTTTAATTGTGATAAAATTTACCACTGCCAGCTTGACAGTTGTTTAACCTAATTGCTAGACAGTGGACAAAAGAAGGGTAGGGAGACCCCAAAAAAGATAGGTTGACGATATTGTCCAGACGATAGGAAAGTGTAGAAAGGTTTTGAAAAGGCCTATATCCAGTAGTGGAGAGAAGAAGGCTAGCAGTAAGTAAGTACATTAACCCTTAATGTCTCTTGGAGGAGACACTTTATAGAAGGCACTATTCACTACTACAATATTCTTACAGTTACGTATGTTCTATGTACGTACCTACTAAAAAAATAAAAACACTAGAGACAACACTTTAAAGCATATTTTTTTATCATTGAGGGTTTCCCACCACATTCCTCTGGATGTTTCAAGAACTGAGCTAATTATCTAAGAGGTGTTGTATATAAATACGACTTAAAAATATGAAATGAATATTATACTTTAATTATCTTTAAATAATAAACAACCTTCGCCACCTTCACATTCCTAGCGGAAATCTAATTACAAGTCACCGAACACAAAATATTATTGCATATTATTTTATCATGCATAATAATTACCTACATTTATATTATTCATTATTCTTGTTTTGTCTACAATATACATAAAGATCATACCTATGAAACAACAAAGATACTGTATATTCGAGATAAAAAAATCTCGACTTGTATGTACAATAATATTAAGTCAATTTGCAAATTACATTCCTACGAAAGATAACAAAGTCAAACATTTTACGCAAGATTTACAATGTTTTTTGAGACGAATCTGTTTTTGTAACAAAACCAAGTACATTCAAAGTCATTCTCACGCAAAGCAATATAGTTATGTTCTGGAAGTAACAGCAGGGCTACTCTTGACAAAACTAAACACGATCTTAATCTAGTCTTGATCTTGATCATACGACGCACGAAGTGACTATTGGCCAAAAATACACGCAAACCGATCGCGCGTTAGCGGTAGAGCGATGTTTTTACCATAGTCCCTTCGTGCATCGTATGATCAAGATCAAGACTAGATTAAGATCGTGTTTAGTTTTGTCAAGAGTAACCCTGCAGGTCCAAATCTAGGAACTCCTTATTGAAATCGGGGGTTTATTTATTAGCAAGATTTAGGTTAGTTCGAATTTATATAGATCACAAGAATTCATTAATTCACTCATTCATACCATCATGTGGGGTAGGCAGAGGATTAACTGCATGTAATAAACATGCAAGTCGTCCTATTGGTGCCAACAAAGAATAAAACATTCAGGATGGTAGCATACCTCATCGCTGAACTTCCAGATATTGAATATCTTATACCGGATGTTTTTACGAATACTAGTCTTATACAGGACACTTGTAAACTTACAGAAATAAATATAATATAATAAGTTACAATGCGATATACCTACCTACCATTGCACATTGAACTAAGTTGTATTCCCTTCTCCCATTCCTTCCCTTCCTCTTTCAATAATTTTTTTTAAATATTGTGCTATTTAATTGTTCAGAGTTTAGATACTTTAATAAATTGGCGATGTAAATAATTAACTGAATTATTGTATTATTCATTGTCAAAGCTGTGGTGTCTTTTAAAATAAATAAATAAAAGATTAAAAAAAAAATGGAAAAGAGGGGACTCCACAAAAATTTCAAATTATTCAATATTCGTGACGTTTGTGAGTTAGAAATTTCACGATCATATTTTTAATGAGTAGGTACCTACTATCTGTGAGAAACTGAAAACTATGAAAACTATTTGTTTGATTAAAAAAATAATAGCTTTATTTAGATAAAAAAACGAGTAATTATATTTTATTCGATTTTTTTTTATTTTTTTTTATTCGATTTTTTTTATTATTTTTATTCGAAGTTTTTCAGACAGCAGCAAGCGGGTATGCAGCAATCTGCATATCGTCGTTGCATATTCAAAATGGGGCATGTAAATTTATAAATGTTTTGACATTTCTAGAATAAACTGCTTGTAATGACATTATAACCGTTTTATAAAGTGATTCTTAGTATCAAATATTAAAATTTAATATTTTAAGAATAATATCACATGCCAATAAAAAGTTAAAACAACAATTTTAGTGCCCTAATGAACAGTTTTTAATGAGTATGCCGAAATAAAAATGTTCGCACATACCTCAATTTGAATATGCAACGATGATAATTTACAACGATGATTTTGATTTAGTGTTTCTTCCTGTTGAGATTTTGGTTTGAATGTGCGGATAAGTAGGAGTTAACGACTCCTAAGATATTCGGGTGTGAGGTGGACCTCTCTTCAATGTTGAGATCGCCTTGGCCAAGAACTGTCATGTTCTCAGTGTAGGGTGACATTTTTAAGATAATAATAATAATTACGACATCTTCCAAAAATTTGGTAGCAGACTAACTTTGTGAGGTACCCCTTGAGCATACAGATCGTCCTCTATGTGCTATTTTATTAAATATTTAAATAATACGAGCATATAGTGTATTAGTCACAAGATAATAGTCACAACTAGAATATATTATTATTGTCTATGTCGCCTATATACACATGATATCTAAACATAAAATAATTAGTACTAGGTAGGTAGGTAAGTATAAGGTATGACCTCTTTTGAGTTTGACTTTCATCCAAGTTTTCGGAATGAGCATTAACTAGGTCCCACAACAACGCAAGTGTACCTATACATCATAATATAAGTTCAAAGCTGAATATAATATATAATATATTTAGGTAGATATATAAATGTTATTTATACCTACTCATAGCTATTAATACGTATATAATAAAATCATTAACAGGTTGTCTAAGTCATAAAAATAAAATAATAAACAATTAAATTAATCTTAAAATAGTGTGAGTAATTAATACTTTATAGTACATGGAATGTTTCCAAATTAGATTATTTATAACGAACTAACTGGATTGGTTACAACATCAGGCACCCAGGCCTGCTCATCACCATCGCAGAGGGCAAGACCGAAGGCAGAAATGGTAGAGGCTGACCAAAAGACACCTATATGGACCAACTGAAGGACATGACCTGTGGCACATACGTAGAACTAAAGAGACTAGCTGAAAATAGGGAGGAATGGAGAAGAAAATCCAAACTCGTTGCAGACCAATACAATGGATTGTAACTCACTATTTACACCTTTATTTATAGAGATAGATGTAGAGAAGACGGCTTGTATGTTTATTACATGCAGCTGGTCTGCTGGCTACTCAAGTTGTGGGAAATGCCGTGATGGTACAAGAGTAAAGCAGTAGTCTGCGGAATAGAAAAGGTCACTCACATTTTTTCGTAAGTCTTTTGTAAGGGTAGGTATTGACAAATTGAGGTTTGCCACCCATCCTGAATGTCTTAACTTTTTGTTGGCACAGAGAGGACGACCTGTATGTTAAATTAAGTTTCAAGAAACATATCTAATGACAAATTTGATTTTTATAAAAATCGGACAAAATATCAACTTTTACCATAATTCAACGATAAATTTCTCAGCCAGTCTCAGGCTGCATCGGTGGTCACCTTAAATGTAGGTCAACTCAACTAAACTTAAAGCCATACAGAGTAGGTACACTCCACAACTTGATTCATCGTCTGTTATCGTGAGCCGCATTCACACCAGAACTAGAGGACTGTACTCCACTGGTACAAATTATTATGTTCTGCACATTTGCCAGATCTTCTTCATATTCTATTTAATGTAGACCATTGTTTGTGTGACAGATGAATCCAGGTATTCGTTCAGAGGGATTGCTGACTAAATGTAAATGACCATTCATCATTACCGCCCCAGCCCATTCTCTTGTGTTTTGCGAATACGAGATTTAAGAGTGTGGGAGTCCTATTAATTCTATTCCGAATAATCCACGGTGGTGATTAGATAATGTTAGAGAGAAGAGTTAAAAAGAAATTGAGAAATTTTACAACATATTTAGAGAATAATAATAAAATTATATTTGGAAGACTTCCAAGGATGTCAGATGCTCCGATTCATATTATAATTCTATATTGAATGTAATACAGATAACTCCTCTCGGTTACCCAATAACTATATACCAACTTATATTCAGTTCGTATTAAAATATGTTATATTATTTTATTTTATACTGTCGCCTACACAAATATTCACACATATTTTATTAGAAGTAAATATACGTGGAAATGAAGCGAATAATTACGTTAAATAATATCACCGGATAAATTTGTGCAAAACTTTATTTCAAGGGATAATGTTTCACCTCTGTGTCACTCGTCATCCTGTGTTTCTATATAAAGATGATCGCCGCCTTATGTATCATATTTCTTTTCAAAAACACTACGCATTATTCGAATATTTATGGATTACGGAATGTATTCGTTACGAAACTTTTTCAAAATGTGAAAGTTTTCATTCAACATTTTCGAATTGAAAAGTTTGTTTACATTTACGGTACATAACCTCAATTGCACATCGCGAATATCATCCACTGCACGCGAAACCTACATTGGAATGTATGCGAAGGTCCTGACACTGTACAGGTAGGACAAAAGGGGTTGATATTTTTGTGCAATCTGCATTCCTGGCCGGTGCCAAGTGTCTTTAAGATGAATGACGGACTTCTCGAGAGTCCTGGGGATGTAACTGACCTTCTTTTGTTGCTTTTCCCACGCGGGGTCCAGTAGTCCTTCTCGCTCCCACTCTTCCTCAGGCTCCATATATCCATCTCCATACACCCCCTGCTCCATCCCCATAACTCCGTTATCCATCATGATGAACACAATACTATTCTTACAATATACGGATACAAAACCGCAACACACTAACTTGAGAAAGGTTCGTTATATAAATATTATAATTCGAATTAATTTAAAACAACAAATATTCACTCGATTGTATTATTGATAACCGCGCACGGACCGACACGGCATACGGCGACAAGCGCGCGCGAGCTGTTCTGTGTTCGCTATTCGGCGCTACTCGGATTTCGAATTGACGTTCTCAATTTACTCGGTTAAACTCGTGCCCCCACCACTACATTTTGCACGAGCAGTGCTACCAAACTAGACGATCTAAAACTTTTAACACATCGTTTAAATTCAATATGGCGTACAAACAAATGTCAAACCATAGACTTTTATACTATAATACCTAGACGTCGTACTAACCCTCAAAAGTGTGTCGAATTGCACGGCACTTTTCGTTAGCTGGTTGGCAAAACATTGGTTTCTGCGGTACGTTTGCTTGACGGTTCCTCGTGTTTCGTTATAAAATCCTCGTTTATACCATATTTTATACTTTTGAATGAATGTTTTTATAATACTAAGGAGTTGTTTAGTGTTTGGTATTAATTATAATCCGATTTTTCTTTTTATTTTAAGTTTGGTGTGGTTTTAAAATTGTATTGACTGTATACAGTAGTTCATAGTTTTAATATTAAGTTAGTAATAGTTGTTTTATTGATATACTTTTTTTTGCTAATCAATGAAATCTTTATCGGACTCTAAATTTATTTTAGTACATTTAAACAGATATAATATAAGGATTCACTTTATACATCTGGCCGAAGGTAGATTTAGAATTGAACAATCGGCTTCAATCAAAACTCCATTTTTGGTCGAACACTAACAATGATTGCATAGTGCTGATAAAATTGTTTTCGTTTTGTGATTTTGTATACTATTTCTGTTCACATGTATTTTCAAATGTTTTGTTATCTGAATGAATGAATAAATAAAAAAATCTTTAATTTGGTATGTACTAGGTATATGAAAACTATTTGTACATTTAAAATAATTTCAATAAAGTATATTTATTACAATTATTTCTTTCTTTAATTATTTCAAAAACCACATTTACTCCACAAACATCTTTAATATTGTTTTCTATATTTTTGAAAGCAAGAGGTGACCCAGGAGCCAGGGTTGGATCTAAATTTCATCTCCGTTGAATGACTAAAAATGTTAATCAAACCAATTCTAGTTCACCTGTGGTAAAGATCGAGAATTTATTCTCTGTATATATTTTCATCTATTTATCTCCTATGAAAAAGATAGCCAGTGGATCTACTGTGTAATGAATTCAGAGATCATCCTCTATGTGACATACCTAAAAGTTAATATGTACATATATTTGAGATATTGCATGGTTCAAATAGAAGCTACTACTATTACTATACCATCACGGCATATCCCACAAGTGGGGTAACCAGCGGACCAGCTGCATGTAAGAAACATGCAAGCTGCCCTCTTCGTGCCAATATAAAATCAAGACAATCAGGTTGGGTGGCAAACCTCATCGCTGAATTTAAGATGTACAATGTCTTAATTTTTTCGAACACCTGCCTTTTCACACAGGACACTCGAAAATAGAAGCTCCAAACTCTTATTGTCCTGTAAAGACGTATTATTGTGTTATTAAATAAAGTAAAATAACATTCTACTCTGGGGGTTTTAGTTTGGTAGGAGCCAAACATATCAACAATGTAAGAATCACCTCATATACATTGGAAAAATAAACAAAAACAAAAACCATGTTGGTATTTTTTATATTACTAGACATCTCAATTGCTTTCTTAATCGATTCGTTTTAATTTTTCAACTGTTACGTTTATTTTAGTTAAATAAATGCGAAAATTTTACAGCATACTCCACATTTCCCATACAAATTGCCATAGTTCTTGCCAACCAACTGTGCGAAAGAGACAATCTTTGTTTGCCTCACTTCGCCGCTATGAAAAGTTACCGAGGTACTCTGTCTAGGTATATAGTATTAAAGTCTATGTGTCAAACATGCACTGTGTTGTCAGATTACCAACAGCTTTTGAACATTATTTCAAAATAGTATGGCAGAGTTGAGGTGGAGTGAATATATATTATTTTAAATATTTAGACTAAAAATGCAAAAATTAAATTTCATTTATAAATAATATGTTGGGAAGGAATGATATACATTTTTTTCTTTGGTAAATTTGATCTATTTGGCGTTCCGTTCTCTCTGCCTACCCCACTTGGGACATGGCATGAGGGTATAGACCATTAAAGGATGACGTCACAGAAAAATCATTGAGGGGCATCAGGCATCCCAACACAACAGACGAACGACAGTGTAATATTAGGTGGAACGCCTAAAGAATACCTAATAATAAAAAAAAAACTGTCAGTGTCGATTTTGTTATTATTTTGTCGTCTGACTTTCTTTTTTTTCTCTTATGGCATAACATCCTACAAGGATGATTTGCGCAATCTGACTGTTTGCCCCCCAAGCAAAAGCAAATCCATAGACAAGACCACGTGACCTTTAATGGTCTATAGTATAGAATAAATTTGAATTGGAAATGTATTTCTGTAAAATGAGTCATTATCATAACCAGTTTTGTGATTCATTACACCTTTGAATGTCAAAACTGAAGAAATGTTTATTTAAAAAAAAATTAGATGAGTATGACATCGCAAGTGACAGACTGGATAGCCACAGCGGAAGATAGAGGAAGTTGGGGGCGAGGATTGAAAGAGACCAAGGCTAGGTAGAAGCTGTAGACTTGTAGAGCCATCAAAGAGGAAGATGGTGAGAGTCAAAACATTGATAGGATCATCACAGTTGTAGTTCAATGAAATTTACCAAGAGAAGTAGGTACACAGCATTTACTGACTATTATTAATTTTATCTAGGACCTAGTAAAACTTCACCAATCTGTGTTTCTTTACTTAAAAATACTTACTCATTATTTTGAATTCCATTGTCGTTCTATTTTCAAAATCCTCATTAATTAATCAAATTCTATTTTTGTTAACAATTTGAACTCTCATCTTTTTATAATTTTGAAATAAAATGGATGAATGACATATTATTTCAGTAATGGCAGCATTGGGACAACTCTCACCCACTTAATATAAAGTATATTTATATGATATTATAATCTAACTGAAAATTGTCATCTGGCATCTATTTCAGATTTTACACATACGTGCGATGTGATGTGCCACTGCTTTAATTTATAATTATATTTAGATATTAGCTGCTGAATATATCTAGTTAGTGTGAGATTATTATAAGACAAATGATTCATCATACAAATCAAGATCATTATACTTGAATTAAGTTTGCGACGATCCGTACGTCAACAAGACACACAAGAATGCAATGGAACAGTTTTTTTTTCAAATTCAAATATTTTCTTTTTTGGAATAGGTAAATATATTTTACAACAATTATCATTTCTTTATAAATATGCAGTAAATAAAATCAATTGATTCCCCCAAATTTGAGTAGAGATTGCGCTTAAGTTGATTGAGATAAATATTTTCCTTTTTTAAATCTCAAAACAGGTCTCCTGATATTTGTTGATTCAGCAGAAGGTCTTTTAACCAAATGTCTTCATTATCTAGAATAGCTCCTTTTCTCATCTTATTCTAGTCTACTCATGTCTTCTTGATAGGTATACTTGCTCTATTTGTTTTCCATCGTTATCAAATTCTATAATTTATTCTTTTGAAATAAAATTCTATAACTCATTCATCTCCTCCAGAGTGCTCTTCACATATTTTTAAAACTTCGTTGATCCTGCACCTTTGCACTTAGTTTTCTAGTCTTTGTGGCAAAACAATTTTGTTTAATCTTGAGCAACACTATTATTAATGGGTCTGAAGTTTGATTGTGGAAATATATATTAAAAATAAAAAGACTGAATCAATATCTAAATAAATTTTACTGCAATGCATTGCATATACATCCAATAATCACCATAGAAATGTACAGACAATAATAATAATATAATTATCTTTATATGTAATATAATAATTATTATATTTTATATAATATATAAATATAACATATACAGTAATACACAATAATATTACATACAGGTAGGTACAATTATAATAATATATTATAGGATTCAGTATACATCAAAATAATAACAAGTTTGTGCAACAAAACTAAAATAACACACAGTTAACATCTTTAATTATGTTGAAATTGTGAGTATGTCATGTTAATAATTACATCATGGCAACACTATAATTAAAATAATAAAATACATATATTATAGTGAACATTTAAACATTATATTCCAGTACTCACAAAATATACACATTGAATCCCTGATTACTAGACGTGGGATAGTTAAGTTGTCTCTGGTAAACCAAATCTTTACACCCAAAACGATTGATTGTATAATATATTAGGTAACTCAATATTGTGGCAAAAAAATATCAATATAAATTCTGTGTGCGAAAGGTAAAAGAGGATGAATCAAAAAATACCACTTCACAGGAGAGTAAAAACAAATAATGTGCAACGCCACAGTACGAGCTTTGTTTTATATTGGAAAAATAAGTTGTCTTATGCACAAATATCGACTTACCCTTTTTTTCCACGATGCTGATGACCAATATTTAGTGATAAATATTAGCATTAAACTCGATTTGGGAAGTCAACTAATCCTAGTTTTTTCTTTTTAACACAGAATTTTAATCCATAATGCATTTTTTCTTAATTTCTCAAATGACAACTATTATTCTATGGTCAGAATGCACCAAAAACAGTTGATAGTCATGAATAATTTTAGCCAAATATAAAGTCTGAAGAACGCTGATCACTGTTGGTGCATAACTGTAACATAGCCAAATACAACAAGGCGTTATACAGTTATTCTATGTTTGTGAGTACAGGTGATAATAATATTAAATAAAGATTTTAGAAGAGAAGAAATATAAGAGACATTGACAGAGTAATTCAGTTTGACAAGACACACTGATATTGAGTAGAGATGTGCAATTGACAGATAAAATAAAATAGTTAACTAGTGGACCAGTAATCAATGCTTATGTAAATAAACGTGTTGCAATAGATTCACCTTCAAATAATAATTATTGAGATTACAAAATAATATAAGAAACCAAAGAAATATTGAGACATTCAAATGATATTGGGAAACTATTTTGCTCTAAATTTACAGAATATTGTTGAAAATACTTCTAATCAAAAATACTAGTTGCATTTTGATATTTATGAGCTGTTAAATGCAACAAAAGCTTGACCCACAATCTCAAGAATATTTAGTTCTATTGTCTTTTGAACATCTCATATACCTTCCTCATATTTTAAAGTGCAACGAAAATCTAATCCAAATTCAGTATTAGGTAAATGGAAACAAGTTTTTCCTTCTACTATAGATTATAAATTGTGAGAGAGACGTCTTTCCACTTATCAGGTCATTATTGATCTTACATTTTGTTTGTGTTGACAAACTAATGGATTTCAGAACAAATCTTGAGGATTTAGCTTTTGTTGCATTAAGCAATACATTGAAATTGAATTTTTGGGTAGATGGCGCACTTGTTGTTGCCTGAACTCTACTTCTCCATTTTTTAAACATTGTTTTTAGTTGTCAAATAATAGTGTATATGGAGTCTTGAGGTGATTTTATTACAATAATAGAACAAATGAAAATGATCCAATAACAACTGATAAAATATTACAATTTGTCGAGTCAGTTAACAATTAATATTGTCAGTTAAAGTTTATAGCACTGTATCACGAGAAAAATATATCTTTATTAACATATTTTTATTTATTTTATTTATTCAGTAAGGATCAGACAGTTGAAACAATAGACCATTAAAGGATGACGTCACAGAAAAATCCTTGAGGGGCATCAGGCATCCCAACACAACACATTCACAGTGTTTACGGTGTAATATTAGGTGGGACGCCTAAAGAATAGATACCTAATAATCAAAAAAACTGTCAGTGTCGATTTTGTTATAATTTTGTCGTCTGACTTTCTTTTTTTTCTCTTATGGCATAACATCCTACAAGTATGATTTGCGCAATTTTATTGTTTGCCCCCCAAGCAAAAGCAAATCCATAGACAAGACCACGTGACCTTTAATGGTCTATTAGTATAGACATTAAAAGACAACAAACCAATTAAGATCCCCTTTTTACCAATGTATAAATTTATGTGCAACACAAAATACAATAAATAATAGTATACTAAATGATAGATTTCTTTACAATTCATAATTTAGTATAACCATGTTATAAACAGATCATTAGTTTAATAATTTATAAGAATACAGTGTAATATGACGGTTATGACAACAATATAACGATAAAATAGTTGGGCACCGTGAAATATTCACAGAGTAGCCAGAGAAATAACAATATTATGTATATTCACAATATTACAACAATGAAATATAACACACAGTAGGTACACCTTGTAACACATTGATATTTGGACAATAACATGTCGTTAGCTAAATAAGCAATAAGATACATTTTACTTAAAAAAGAAATTAATCAACACAAAACATAATAATAATAATAATGTACATTGATATATAAAATTTATATAGATGATACATAGATTTATATATTTATTATCATTATACAATATTATCCACATACAATTATATATTTAATGTATTTTATTTTTGGTTTTGAAACTTGATAAAGTTTTTATAAAAAGTTTCAAGAAAAACAATAACACAACAACAATATGGCATTTGTTTTAAGTTTAATTACTTTTAAATAAATAAATAAATAAATAAATAAATCTTTATTGACCATAATTTTACACAAATACATAAACAACAAAATTACAAAACGTGACAATCAACAAAATTAGGCCAAAAGGCGGACTTGTTGCTAGGCAACGTCTTCCAGTCAACCCTAAAACATTAACATAAAAAATAAAAATAAAATAAAAAATAGGTCTATGCCTACCTAATAATAAAAATAGTAAAAAAAAAAAAAAAAAAAAAAAAAAAAAAAAAAAAAAAAAATAAATACAGGAACCCAAAGAGAAAAAGTTTTAAATATAAAAAATAAATAATTTATACATATACATAAATAATACATGCATACAATAAATAATAATAATACATACATAAGATAAAATAAAATACTATAATAAAAACAAATTAAACGTATGTGATACATGTGCAAAAAATTGATATCTTTGCACTCCTGGTGAGGACAAGGGAGAGGGGGGAGGGGGGGGGGGGAAAGAGCTCTTTATCAAGTGTCAACAAGTTACATAAAATATCATCTAGAGACTAATCTATTTTTAAAAGAAGAAAACGATGAGCTGGTACGAATTGTTGGAGGAAGCTGGTTCCAGAGTCTAGCGCCGTGAATGCTGAAAGATGAAGAATAATAATCGGAATGATGTGAAGGAATTAAAAGCAGCCTATTATTCCCAGATCTGAGTGGAAGTCCATGCTCTGCGGCAAATTGGAATCTGTCTCTGAGATATACCGGATAGTTAGGATCTGATAATACCTTAAATAGGAAACAGAGGATGTGTATGTCTCTTCTCTGACCAATAGTTTTCCAATTTAACTGGTGTCTGTAAGATGATATGTGATCATATTTGCGCAAATTGAAAATATATCTGATGCACACATTCTGAAGACGTTCCAATTTGTTTAGCAACTCAACAGTGAGATCCAAATAACATATATCAGCATAGTCGAGCATGGGAAGGATGAGCGATTGCACCAGCAGGGTTTTGGTTTTGGTAGAGAGAAAGTTTTGAAATCGTTTGAGAGAGTGCAATGTACCGAAAACCTTACGGCTCACTTCACTCACCTGCTTCCACCACGACAGCCTTGAGTCCAAATAGATACCCAAGTCCTTCACATGATCGACAAGTTCAATAGAAGACTTGTTTAACAGTAACAATGGAATAGTGGAAGTATCCACCCGGGATAAAAGCCTTGAGCTACCTACCTAATAAAATTGCTTGCGACTTAGTTGGATTTATGAGTAGACCGTTGTGCTCACACCAACGCCCAATGCGATCTAAGTTCTGGTTCATAGAGTTTTATATTATAAGTCAGAGAGGTGTTACACATAACAACATATTTTATATGAAATTTTCAATAAATTTATACTTTAACATGTATATTTTATATATGTATATAATCTTCTCCATTATTTCAACAAATTCATTTAGCTACATTTGTCTTCTAAAAGTGGTTTTGTTGGAAAGAAGGATATCATAATGATAAACTTAATAATTTTGAAAAACAGGTTTTGAAATAAAATGAATTGTGATGTACTAACGTAAAAAGGGATAAATCAGTCAGGGATATCTACAGAGTAAAATTTGTTTATTAGAAAAGAGTGGTGTTATAGAGAAAATTACTTTTCTTGTTCTGAAAATCTGGCGTGGTGGCAGTGCCATCTATTGAAAAATATATAAAGTAAGGAAGTGAATTGTTTTCAATAGTGAATATTTTATTGATTGTTGCAGTTTAAACACATTAAGGAAACTTAATTTCTTCTGTTTAAAATATCTGATACATAAATCAATCAAACCGAATGAGAAATCATTTGTAAAAGAAATGAAATATGAAAATATGAATTTGACATTTCCATTTGAGAATAGACAATGATTGATGATCAAAAAAGACAGACAACAAAAAGTTAATAATATGTAATGGGACTTTTTCTCTTATTTTAAAAGATGATTAATGAAATCAAAAACTTAAATAATAATATTACAACAATTTATATTATGGGATTAGGTAAAGGAAAATCTATAATTTATGTGGGGCAGCTAGAACATTATTTATATAGATATGTAACAAGACACGTCATCATTTAAATTCCGATTTATATTCATGTATATAACAATAATTATAAAAACAATATTTTGTTTATTACTTATTCAGAAACACCCATACTCACAGAACTGCATTTTTAGCACTGGCTTACTATCCACGCATAGTGTGAAAATAAAGTTATCTCTAATTAAATCAAAACTGTACTCTGAAAACATTTTGTTCTATGGTGCACCTAATCAAAATTTATTGATGATTCAAAAGAAATCCCTCGGCAATAATTTTATAAGATTGTTGTAAAAAATGAACTTCTAATACACGGACCATCAATATATTCTGAATAAACAGTAACAAAGTTTTATAAATGCATCTACAACGAGAGACTTGAGGGAGATGTGAATGTAACTTTTTGAACCAATGCTCATTTAAATTTTTCTTTTCACGCGGCTGCAGAACTGGCATCCACAATTTTCAGCATTAAACAACCAGATAAGTTTTCATATGATCTGTCATGGTCACACAAAAAATTCACCTATCCAGATATACAGAATATCAAAGGATTAGGTTCAAAACGCGGGTTTCAGCATTGTGCCTGAAATATCTGTATTCAGAAACTTTCTTGAAGGTGTTGATTATAATAGATTTTTGAATTTTTATGTATAAATTAACCGGTAAATCTATTTTTTCTAAATTATTCATTAAAGATTTTGGAGTTACCAATATAATTTATTTACTTAAAGATATGAAATTATATTGGTCACAAAATTTGATTGGTCGCAATAGCAATTTTTCCTATGAATTTCCAGTATATATCAAAGGTCATTGAGGCGTGATTAGTGTTTTGTTCAGCACTAGGTACATTGTCAATGCCAAATTAAACATCACCATTTTACCAAAAATAATTGAGACCCGAGAATGATTTTAGTTCCACATTAAGTTGAAATATCACTAATCTCTATTTGTGATTAGGAAACATGTCACTCAGGCAGATATATTAGATGATATAGCAGTTATTCCGTGATTGTGAGTAGGGGTGTTTCACAATAAATTTATCTTGTTGAGGAAGATTAGATCAGTAGGGTATAATCTAATGTATATTAACACCCTCATACATTAGATATTTATCATTCTCTCACAGATTTTCCTTCAAGTGCACATACACACACGCACACATAGTAGATTCATAAATAGAACAACAATAAGGCAAGGAAGTATATTCTTATAAACAGTTAATTAATTACAATATATTTTTATAGTTTTATTACATTAGTGTATAGTAAATTTAATTTATTTTATAACTTTTATCAATATAATTTATTTAATGAATCTTGTATCTTAGTTTTATATTACTTTTAATTAAAAAAAAGGTTTGTAAAACATGTCTTGCTAGTTAAAAGGTTCATTTATTAGATTTTTGTGTAATAAATCACCTCAGTATTGCACTTTACATTATAGAATCTCACAATGTACGAAATACTAATACGAAAAACACAAAATATTAAGAATAGTACTCAACAGACACTTTATCCTTACAACCAACAGACTGCAAACTCCGTTTTGTAGAAAAAGGAAAGGTATTTTGATGCTTACGAATCGGTTTAGGCTGGTTTAAGTGCACTTTATCCAAGGTACGCTCATGAATCCCACCAATTTCTGGTTGCTTTTAGTTGACATGTATGCTCAAGAAATGTCGAACACAGCTGTTGTTTCAAACAGGAATTGGTGAATGTACCATAGATAAAGTGCACTTAAACCAACCTAAGTCGATTCGTAAGTATTGGAACACCTTAACTGTTTCCTACTGAAAAGAGTTTGGAAAATCTGTTAGTCGAGTCTTCACACACATGGGTGTAAAAATCCAGTCCAATGTGAAAATCACATCTAACAACACAAAATATATTTAGACCATTTGAAGAAATAAATTACTTCTAACTAGTTAAAAGTTAAAAGATTAATATAATTTATATTTTTATATTATTATATTCCAATATAAAACTAAGACACAGATTGATATCTTAAAACTTTTGGTACAAAAACATGTTGAACATTTCTCAAAAAAGTAGATACATTCATAAAGACATTACTTATTTGTTATTTTTATTTTGCAGTAACATAGAAGAATCATGCTTTATATTTAATATTGTATAATTTGATAATATATTTATTAATTTTGCACAAAAAAAAACTAAATAATTTTACATTTCACACAACTTTAATCAAATTAGAGACAATTTTGAGATGTAAACGCAAAAGAGCTAGTTTGTTTTATAATGAATTAATATTGTCTAGAGTAATAGTGAATTGGTTAATTTGTATTATGGACATGAAAATGTACAATTTATCACTTGTGATGTGTGAAAATAAAAGGATAAATAAATAAAATACTAAAAATAAAAACAATACTGCAATAAGACAATTCCGTCTTTGAAGTTTCAATATAGATAAAAAATATTTTTCTTTGGCATTTCTTTTCATGGATAAGAGAATATTATTCTATATAATTATACTTATTATGGACACACATAAATATATTAATATATATTGTTTGAACATCAATTAGGTAACATTTATATAAAAACAGTTTTAATATTTTTCTATTATTAAATAAATTTCCTTTAGCATGCTTCCATGCTTCCATTTACATGCTTGGAATGTTTTGTTACATCCTATCTTCTAAAATAAATATTATATAATCTGCTTTGTGTATCTATGAGTACCTAAACATAATCATAATAAAGTCAAAGTAAAGTAACCAACATCATAGGTACCTTTGTGAAACAGGAAATAATAACCACAGGTAGGTATATTAAAATTGATTGACATAATATTACAGATTCATTTATTGAACTTGTTTTCAGAATTAATATTTTTTTGAACTGCATATTCAGTATTCAACCAAAATTAAACTCTTCCCTGTGAATTGTTCTTAGCAAATGCAACAATTTGCTTTAAATCCACACCTTAAGATTTTGCCTCATTTCATCACGTCCTTAAGACGTTTTGTAACACATCGATATTAAAAATTAGACTATTCGTTTTAGTTGAATAATTTAATATGTTTAAATTGCCCAGAGAAGATGTTCTGCAAATGAATTTGATGTCAATATAAATTGCAGAAGTAATTATTATGATAAAGAAATACTAGTCTTGTTGTTCAATTTCACTTTGATTGTTTTTTTTTTAAGATTGAATATTATAAATACATTTTTAATATTTCATTATTATTTATTCTGAACAGTGTAAAAAAAATATAAGTAATCAAAACAATAAAATTTAGCATATTTGTTTAGATACATAGTTTATAATAGTTCATAGTAATACATTGATAATAATATAAGTAACATCATTACGAGTAATTGTTTAGTATCACATCACATTGATATACAGTACAGTACAGTTACATGGTACATTGAGACATTTAATACATTTTACACATCAGAATAATAATAATTATACATCGTCATAGTTACACATTGTCATAATTATACATTGGAATAATTATACATTGTTATAATTATTATACATTGTAATTATTTCTATACAGGGTAATAATTATACACCGATATAATAATTATTTATTGTAATTCAGGATAGTAATTATACACAACATTAATACATAATAATAATTAGGTATTATTCATTGTAACAATTACTATACATGTTATAATTACACACCGTAACTGATTATACATTGTAAAATTATATATGCGAATAATTATTATAGGGTTATAATTATACACACAGTATTTATTACACACGGGAATAATTTTACACTGTAACGATTATACATCACAATAAGGTAATAATAATTACACATGAGAATAATTATACATTGTAATAATTACACACATTAATAATTATACACTGTAATATATTAGTAGTCAAAGAAATACATAGTTGTAGTTAACATAGATACACTTATTATTTATTTTTATTATACACATTTATTATGATATTATTTATTTATTATTTAATACATCGATAACAAGAACCTCATAGATTATAGAAAACACCACAGTGAGAATAAATAATTATAAAATAGAAATATTACAATGTAGTTTTAGTTTTTAATGTTTTTTATTTCATTACATACAATACAATATTTATTTATTTATTTATTTGAACATTATCCACAATCATGAATAAATAAACAACGATAGTAATATTGCATAACTAGAAATATATTCATTTTATTTTTTTATTTCAATAAATATTGTGTAAATAAATTTATTTCATTTATATAAAATTGTTTGTTATTTTGTTTCCTATCTTTTGTTTTTTATTGAAATCAATTATTGACAACAAATAACAATAAACATTTAAGAAAAAAAATTATAAAATGGAGGGAAAATTGCAAGCATGATTAATAAAGTGTTTTCTCGCTTTTTTTCCCTCTATATAGTTATTTAAGAATTGGACAGTGTTAAAATAAATAAAAAAATTGCTTATGGTGTTATAAAAAATATAAAGCTTGTGAGTCAATAATTTTTTTACCTTATTGCAACATTGCTCGAAAGAAAATCTTAGTAGATGTGTCAAAATATATACAAAGTAGTATTGGTAAATCCAGTTCTTTTTCAGTAATCGGTACTTGAGACATCGTTCTTCAAAACAATTCGTTCTTTACATTCGTTCTCGTTCGTGGAATTTGTCACGCGATTTTCACCTTAGTCTCTTTGAAAATAAAGTATTTTAAAGGCCTTTTTCCCAAAAGACGACACGAAGATTTAAATCCTTAAATCTCGTTTGTGATATATGTCACGCGATTTTAAACCTTAGTCTCTTTGTAAATAGAGTATTCTAATGGTATTTTTACCAAAACAACTTCACAAAGATTTAAATCTTTGAATCATGTTTGTTACATTTGACACGCGATATAAAACCTTAATTCCTTTGAAAATAGAATACTCCAATGGCGTTTTTTCCAAAATAATAACACGTAGATTTAAATCCAAGAATCTCGTTCTCAACGTTTGACACGCAATATGAAACCTTAGTATCTTTGAAAATAGAGTATCTTAAGGTTTTTTTTCCAAAAAAAAAAACACACACGAAGATTTAAATCTCGTTCGTGACTTTATTTGCCACGCGATGTTAAACCTTAGTTTCTTTGAAAATATAGTACTTTAATGTAATTTTTCCCAAAAGAACGAAAAAGACCGAACAGATTTGGCATTGAGGATTTAGTTCTTCGAGTTAAGTTGAAGAACGAATACATAAAAACGAATACTCAGATTCTGAACAATACTAATACAAAGGACAAAATGTAGATACTTCTAATTGGTGTCAATTTATATTGCAAAATATCAAATTATAAACAGGATTTAAAGCAATAACAATAAAAATTGACAAAATATCATACTGTAAATAAAATAATTGATAATATTTTACCATAATTAATAATTATATGGTTGGAATATAGTGACAAAGTCTGTGCATTGAGCTGTATTATAATATTGATGAAATTTAATATAGGTAACTTGTACAGTGCTGAAGAAAATAAATTAGTTTTTAAAATTATTTTTGTAATGATTTTACTGGGCAATGCAACGAAACTAAGCAAAAGTAGTGTACGTACATTTATCTTCATTTCTGAAAATTTATAAGTATTTAAGCAGTGATATGTTACAACTAGATTCGCAATGTCATACAAATATTCTCTAAAAATGTGTACCCACCCGTCGAGGTACAATACCTGAGTAATATATATTCATCTCTTTTCTTATGTATATATTCATCTCTATCTACCGGCCTTTGTCGTCTGTAATAATCCCCATTCTCATATTGTCTATCTCTTGTTATCTACAAACAATTTATATGTGTGTCGCTTTTTTTCAAACTAAAATTGCGGCACCAAGGACCGCAACGAGATTTTATTGATGGTACATGTTTGAGATTCATATTGCAAATCTAGGTATAACATATCACTGTATTTAAGACTTATTCTGTACTTTCAAGTGTAGCTAATTTTGCGGAAATTCATTGCAATTAAAGATTATTATTATTTTTTTGTACCTACTGTGTTAATTTAGGTATAAAAGTATATAAGTATATAACTATGTGTTACCGTCTGGACACAAGCTATATTAGCTTCGCCAGATGAGTGAATTTTTTTTGTGAACTTTTTTATATTTTGTATGTAATGTTTTTTTTAAAACATTTTTATTAAATAAATAAATAAAAAAAAATATAATTAAAACCACTGTTTAAATCTATTAGAAATTTGTTTATTGACAAAACGTTTTCGACTACAATGTAGTCATCTTCGTCTACGGCACATCCTTTCCATATGAGCAGTGTACAATTGCTACATAAATGCACTAAAGGCAAAAACTTGTCATTCTGGAAGCATTGGAGGTTAATAAATGTGAAAATTTATTAAAACTTCAACAGCCTCCAATGCTTTCATCTTTATTTTTCTCCTAAACCCACCCCTTGCCTTGGCCCCTCCAATCAACAATAACCACACCTTTTAATTTTAAATAATGTATGCTTCTTTGTTTATTAAATTCTACTACATATTTGTTTAATACAATATTATAACAATAAACATTTTATAATCGATTTGAACAGTGCTTTTAATTATTACTATCTTTATTGAAATAGATTTTTTTAAATCAGTGGTAAAATAAGAACTACTGTAATGATAGATAAATCAAAGATAAATTCTAGAAGTAAAAATTGAACTACCACTTGTTCTTTTAGCACAATTATAAAATGTTGAATATTTAACAAATAATTTTCATTCATCCCATACCATTCAACAAATTTATTATATTTTTTTCTGACAGTACAAAAAAAAACATTGAACAATGACATTCATTCTAAAATACCTACGTTTTTCTTGAAAATTTCTCACAGATTTTAATAATTTATATAATTTTCATCCTTGTAGCGACCACAATTTTTTTAACAGTTTTAAGTTTGTTTCAAACATTTCTGTGCCCTTTTTGTGCGCAATTTTATTCAAATGATTGTTAAAATATCATCTTTGGAATATAAATAATATGATAGAATTTAACAAAAACTTAAGGTAAGAATTAATTCATCCAGAGCAGTGGTTCCCAACATTACTTTAATCAGGGTCCTCTTTGATTTCTTTCACGTCTGCAAGAACATTTGAATATGAGGGGAGGGGGAGAGAGATTACCCAGAGGTCTACTGCTGCCACAACCCCCAGATATAAGAAAATTGACAAGAGATTGACCAGGGACTTTTGTTTCGATTTAGAATTTGATAAAATACTGACATTTTAAAATCTGAGAGTTATTCCTCTTGTTTTTCATTTTGTACAGATATTTGCGAAAAATACACAGTTTTTTTCAATTGAGTAGGTATAGGAATTTGAGAAAATATACCATGTTTTCAAATTGGTATAGGAATTTGAGAAAATACACCATGTTTTCAATTTGGTATAGGAATTTGAGAAAATGCACTATGTTTTCAAAATAGTATAAGGATTCGAATTTGTATTCGAATTCGAATTCGAAAAAGTATAAGAATAGAATTCGAGAAAATATACCATGTTTTCAATTTGGTATAGGAATTTGAGAAAATACACCATGTTTTCAATTAGAAATAATATTTTTTAAGAATCAAGTATCTGCTTGACTTTTAAAAAATCTTTCGCGGACAACTAGTTGGGAATCACTGATCTAGAGGTATTCAAAGTGTAATTTAAATTGTTATAGAACAAAAAGACTTTGAAAACAAAAGATTGTCTGCAAAAGGACTCAACAAGGTTTTAAATTTAAAGTAGGTATTTAGAAATAAGAATTATCAACTTAAAAAGGTATATTCTCTAAAAACAGTTTATAGATTGTCCATATTATACATTAATTCATTTATTATAATTATATAATATTTTATAACATCTTTCACAGTACACAGTAAGTATTTTAATAATATATATTTTAATTTAATCTATTTATTTAATACCTATTATCATTTAACATTAATGAACATGTATTAATTTTTTTATCATCATTTTTTTATTATTATTTCATTGAAAACATTTAAAATACATTTACATAAAATATGTGTTTTTGTTTATTTTTTTATATAATTAGTAATATTATTTTTTTATTAATTAATTTTAGGTTGAATATCAATACATACATTCACGATATACCTATAATGTTATATAATATAATGTTTATTTTTTAATACATAATAATATAGTAATATATAATTATAAAACAATGTAATACATTTTTTAATTATATTTTAAACATACTTTAATAATTATGTATATTTCTTTAATAAATATTAATTTAATGTGTTTATTTTTGTTTTAAATTATCAGTCACTTTTAAGAAAAATATTCTCTTCAATAGAATATGTCATAATAATATGTTTATACACAGTACATGATGCATATATAAATATTATTTTATTTATTTTAGATGTAGATAAGAGTTTTTTACTTTTCCAATCAAAGAATAAATTAATAAATAAAAACTTCTCAAAAACTCAGTAAAGTTGTGAAATAAACAAGAAAAATATGTCAAACATTAAATTTTTTTCTGACAGCAAAAAAATAAATGACATAGGTAAGTATTTTAGATGTACCTAGGGATAAATTTGTTACTTTTCAAATTAAAGAATACTAAATAAAAAATATCAAAAATCGGATAAATTGTTTAACTAACAAGTTTACAGAAGAACAAAAACATGTCGATCATTGGAAACTATTTTGACACCGTACAAAATAAAATAAAAACTTTTTATACCTATTCTTTGATAACCTCATTTGCAGGAAATCTCGTGTCGTGTCGTGGTTATATAAGTGAACATCAGTTAATACTTTTATCTTAACAATTCATGTTTTCTGTTCTCGTGTTATATTTTTTAATGGAAATAAAAATATATCCTGTACACAGGGCCCGATCTAGTTATTAAGTAAGCCGCTCCGGACAAAAACATTTTTTTTAATATATAATCTGGGTTTGTTATAAACCCAAATACAATCTTACACACCTTTCACAGTAAGCTAAAAGCTAGTGTCGTGAAAGGGGAGTTTGCCGGCATCTGGGATCGAACCACGGACTCCTTGTTCGCGAGGCCGAGACTCTCGCCGAACGACCGGCTATCGACGAACTCTAAATATATGCCATTCTCTGCAAGAATACCGTATAAGTCATGAGCATGTAGTTAACTTCCAAATGACTTTTATTAACTTCACGTACTAGTATTCGGAGACTCTTGACTCCATCATCAGGCGATTAGATTTTGTAAATATATAACAATATTTTTATAATTCCAGTAGGGTTACTCTTGACAAAACTAAACACGATCTTAATTTAGTCTTGATCTTGATCATACGACGCACGAAGGGACTATGTTCAAAAACACCGCGCTACCGCTAACGCGCGATCCGTTTGCGTGTATTTTTGGCCAATAGTTACTTCGTGTGTCGTATGATCAAGATCAAGACTAGATTAAGATCGTGTTTAGTTTTGTCAAGAGTAGCCCTGCAGAGATGGAGTTTTGACGATCTTCATTTTTACTAATCTGGTCATTTGCCCGGCTTGTCACCTCCCCCCTCCCTAATAGATTGGGCCCTGACTGTACCTACAGGTTTACTACATTTTTTGCAGTATTTTTATTATTATAAACTTCACATTATTGAAGTGAATTAATGAGTGGGATAAATCATGTCCAGATGTTCAGATCTTTCAATAAAAATAGATTATCCCACCCATGATGACATAAATAAAATAAAAACACTATTTAAAACTATGATTTAAATAAAAAAAAAACAAACTCAATCATAGTTGCTTTTGTTCTTCTGTAAACTGTCATAAAATCGACAATGATGTTACGACTAACAAAAGGTAACACAAAATAATGTATTGATCAAAAACACTATGTATTAATACTGGAAAACCTAATATAACATTTATATTAAATTTTAAACACAATATAATTAATTTAAAAATACTGATAACTGAACAACCAAACATTTAATAAATTATTAATAAAATTCATAACGCAAAATGTAAAATTTAAAATATTAATATAATGTGAGAGAGGTAAAAAATAAATTCAACACGCAACGTGAAAATGTACCTAGTCGTAGAAGAGTATCAAAGACTAGTTGATACCTATATAAAAACAATAAGTAATATGATTTCTTTATTTATTAAAAAGTGAGTCTTACAGAGGGTTGCGTCCCTTTCCCATTTCAGGGAGAATGACCTGATTGCGTCCAATAGACAGTACTCTCGCTGTCTACCTTTTTATTCATTATTACCATTATATAATTTATAATGATTTTATACACCTCGATTTTTTCTCTTAATAAAAATCTTATTGAAAATTTAAAGTCCATAATCGAAGCTCTCAAATTCAGAGAACCTGGAGTCTTGTTTCTGGAGCTTCTGTTGGCAGGCCTCCAAGTAGCTGTCCTGTATCCTGTACATGCCAGAGTTGGCTTGGAACATTAGTGTTTCCAATATCCTCTCGTTCTTGATGGCTTTAGAAGGCAGCACCACTTTAATCAGTTCCTGTGGTGATATTCTATATAACTTCAGGTCCCTGGCGAGTCTCTCCATTATACATTTAAACTCTAACTTGGCATCCATCCTCGACGATGTTTTTGTTCGCACTTTGTGTTTGGCCCAACTGAGCATTGCTTCAAACTTGCGGATCTCTGGACAGTCTAGATTGCGGCACATGATCATCTGGACCATTGATTCAGACAAATTAAGGAATTCTGGTGTTTGAAAGAGGGCGAAAGCTCTCTGTTCTACAAAGGCGAGGATCATATTGACAAGTTCAGAGGCAGATGTATAACGCCAATAATAATTCTCTAAAGACACCAACATAGTACACACCTGAAAAAAATATGCAAATAGTTAATTAAGATTTTTCATTCAGGACAGATTCCAACAGGTACTAAAGCATCGAAAATGAAAGGAATGAAATCATATAATTATTAATAATAATAAAAACCTTTATTGCACAAAAAATCAACAAAATAAAATAAGCAATTTCAACTAGACAAATAAATTCTGTGCAATGAGCGAGTTTATCGCAGAAGCGCGATATCTTCCAACTAACCCATTTTAGGATCAATTAACATGAATAATTAGGATCATAACTTTATTGAAAGATACCTAACCAGCTTTAAAAACCTAAGTAGCTATAAGAAACATGTATTTCCGTTGACATACCACATCAATTCTAAGGAATTGTTTAGCATGATGGAAGCAGGCCTGAAGTAGCTCAGGAAGATCGTAATGCTCAGCAGCACAGATAAGTCCTGGGATGGAGGCACAAGTGAGAGGGCAGCTGCCCGTATGTAGATAGTCTAGAAGAACTCGGAATGTCTCTGGGTCAAACTCTATTATGGAGAACTGAAAAAAAATATACTGGACATTAGAACTTTGAACCTTTCTCTCTGATACAAATAATTCAAATTAGATTATTTCTAAATCCTCGCCAATTTATAACCATTTAAAGTTTTTGCTGCCTTGTTTTCTGAGATCTGTCAATTTTCGTGCTTCCATTGCAAGGTTTTCGAGCTCTCTTATACATCACAGTCAATAATGGTTTCGCGAAGAAGATATTCAATGTCAAATTTTACATGATCATAGTTCACTTACTTCAGTCTGTGCTAATTTGGCCCTATCCACCTTCTGAGCATCAGCACATACTGATAGTCTAGGGACTGCTACTCCTGCACCACCTCTTTCTCCTCCTCCTCGATCCTTGCCTTCTTTATCTAGAAAATCGTTAAAATTTTAAAAATATATCTATGCATCTACATATTGATTTTAAACGCTCGAGCATTAGATCCATTGCCCCTATGTTCTGCAAGTAATTTTTATTTATTACAACATTAAAATTCATAAGTAGGTTCCAGAATGCTTTGAAATAAGCCTTACTTGAGCAGTCTTGTGATGAAGCCCACTTCTTCTTGTCATCAGCACTGAGGTGAGCTTGTTGCTTACGTATGGATCTTCCCCAGCCGGCTGTTAGGGTTCCAAGACGTGAGAATGCACGCTTTACCATGGGAGAGCTTGGGACGCTCTTAGGACGACTGAAAGAATGCAAGAAATATTATGAAATATGGTCTTGATTGTTACCAAGTAAATTAAGATATGAATAAAGAAATAAAAAATAAGATTAAACAGAAATCTTAGCTGATTTTTATTTTAGTGTGATAACAGGGGTCCGGGGTTCGATCCCAGGTGCCGGCAAATTCCCCTTTCACGACACAAGCTTTTAGCTTACTGTGAAAGGTGTATAAGGTTGTATTTGGGTTTATAACAAAACCCAGATATATCTTTTTTAAAAAAAAAAAAAAACTTGAACAAATTGTGGAAATTTAATCAATTAAAATTTTCTTGAACGGCTAAAGATTTATCTATAAATGAAGTGTTGTATTACTTACCTTGCAGATTCAATATCCGGTACTTGTAGGAAATTACTAGTCTTAGGTCTGGCAGCTTGTGGTGAGAGTAGTGCAGGCACCGGCCTGGAGAGTAGTTCAGCTACAGGTACCTGGGGAGAACCAAACCCTGTCTGAATCCCGTACAGCATCTCTTGGAACACTCTGGAACAAATGGAAAAAATAATTAGAACCCAGTGACATTAATTATTTGAAAGTTAGTTAATGTTAATGCTGATTAATAACTGAGTAACATGGACACGATATTTATTGATGAGTCTATTAGAAAAGAAAGATATCAAATACATTTAGTCAAATTAATATTTACAACTTTATTATTGTTGACTTGGATATAGGCACAATGCGCAGATGACAAAACAAATCAGACATATCGATTATAGAATCATGTTTACACAATGTAATATTGTGCAAAACTAATCGAAAGAAGTGAAAAATCGCGTTGTGCCCAAACCCAGTTAAACGATAAAAAAGTATTCTTAACATTATTAATTGTTGCTGACTATTCAAACTAACAGCCGATAAAAGTATTGACCTTAATTGTTCCGACGCCATTTAGACGGAAGATCTTGACTCATTCGAGATCTAATATGAAACCCCAAAAATTGTTGTTTCTTTAGTTTGCAATACTTTTTTTTTAATTTGTAGAGCTTACATCGTGACAATGAGAATGGAAGAATTGGTGAATGTTGTCCGTGGACACCGAAATTTATCACTAAAGCCAGCCTAGAGCCAATTCGTAAGAGTTGAGTTGCCTCTATCACTTCTTCCGATTAGATTTTGCACAATGTTACACTGTGAAAGCATATTTAGTCAAGATGAATTTCAGTAGTATTGAGAAAATATTCACAAGAGTAATTACTTGGTAATTTTTCTAAATATTTTATTTTTCCCCTACAGTGAAAATGGATTCAGTAAATTAAGCACTTAAAAGTTAAAAGCATAATATTATAAATAATGGTCTAACTCAATTACGTAATAGTTACAAAAACATTCACATAAAAAGGGCATTGTTCTGTATATTGCTTATTATTATATTTTTTATCTGTCGTCTGTCTGGAGTCTTTGATAGTAAAATGAGATTAGAATAATATGTACCAGACAAATAGAAAAATAAAATAACTGTAGCTACAGAAATGTAGTAAGCTAAGAATAGTTATCTATAAAAGTTAAAAACGGATAATGGCATTGCCGGATTTCGGATATCAGTCGAAATTCTAAATTGGAGATCGGGATATCTCTCTTACAATGTCATGTTTGTATGTATATGTTGGATGATTGATTCGGCGCGTTGAATGGAGCATGCATCTCAAGGGTGCAAGGAACTACATTTATGTTGGAAGAGCGATGTCTTCAACTTGCTCCTGAACGATGTTATTGATTGGTTTTTTACCAAGGTCCTCGGGGAGTCGGTTCCACATGACGGATACAACGACGCCAAAAGCCCTATTATAGAAGCAGGACTTGTGTGCTCTATGGATTCGTTCAGCATATTGGTGGATGTCTTTGCTGAGCGTAGGGCTCTACAACTCTACATGCAGGTGTTTTGAGAGCACAGATCTCAGAATGTGACTGAGATTCCATATTATGCCAATGCAATTTTTCCAGCAGAGGTGTGATGTGACAACCCTTACCCTCGCGGGAAATTGGCCCTGCAGCGCTATTGAACGCCATTATTTGTTAGCGGTTTCCTTGAATCTGAGGCAGTTATGGTTTGTTTACCGGTTTATTTTAATCAATTAAATTTTAAAAGTAATATACATAAAGGTGTTATAATGCCTAATAGGTGCCTACCCCTGAGAGTTACTCTATGCGTCCTTCACACCCTGTGTGAAATAGTTATGATAATATGAAATTCATTGGACATAAAAGGTAAAGTTATGGAGCTAAGGTGGACGCCGTAATAAATATTACCCAAGGAGATACTGCAATATCAGACCTGAGAAAATCTCAAACTCTCAGTGTCGCAGTAAGGTAGGTCATAAATTATAAGTTGAAACAATGCTACATTTAAAACATGGAGCATCCGATCTCCCACTCTTTTTCGTAAATTTTCGAGTGTTCTGTAAAAGGCAAGTGTTCAAAAAAAAATAAAGACATTTTTCAACTTAAATTAAGCGATGAGGCTTGCAACCGAATTTCTTCATTTTTTGTTAAAAACGGAGAGGACAACTTGCATGTTTGCCCCATCAGTGGGATATGCTGCGAATGCTGTGATAGGATATAATATGATACAATGATAAATGAGGGGTTCACATCCAAAGACACATGGATCCATTTTTCACTAATATTAATTAACTATGAATGAAGGAATTTTCATATTTTTACTGGCTGCACTGTAGTTGGATCAATCCATTGAAAATTCGCTTCTATCCTCGAATAAATAAAATCATAAATACTGGTTTAGTATCAAAAAACGTTTCAAATAGACTCACAAAAAATACTGTTTTCATAGTTGCATTGTTCTAATATCGATGCGCCCTTGCATGTGAATCTTTCAAATGAAAATAATAATTTTTAGGAAGAACCATGGATGAATGAATGGATGTGGGGCTGAATATTCAATGTTCAGTGATTCCGTTAATTTACAAGGCTAAAAATAAAAGAGGTTGGCGCACGGTTGTTCATTAGGGGCTATCCGAATAACACCAGCCCCCATATTATTGATTCAGTATTTGGCCTGACTTTGATCTACTATTCGGAAAATTGTCATGAAAGGAAAGCCCAGAAACCGAATAGTTACCGGATAACCGAAACGTCAATTCGTCTCTACTATAAAATAAATTCAGAAAGAAACATAAAGGCATTAAACCCGTTTATGTTTCAATGTTCACACTTTGAATAAAAAAATAAAACTAAATTAATTAATCAAATTAAGTTTTGAACTACTATAGATGACTCGCACACATTGAATTGCTCAGAAAAATGGACATTAATATTTTTGCCCAGACTGAGGATCGAACCCACGACCCCTCGCTTGTCAGGCGAGTGTGTTAACCACTAGTCCAACCTAATGAATTAGGTTACATACTAGTTAGGTATATTAAATATACCGCGTGTACGTGGTGATACATCAATGTGAACTTCCTTAAGGATAGCATGATACAGAGTCTCGATGCTTACGAATCGACACAGGCTGGTTAAGAGTACTCTTTACACCCGGGTAAGTTTTCAACACAACAGACTGTGTTACATACAAAAATCATAAATTAATTAACTCGTACCTACCCTAAATAAATTAAATGCAATAGGTATAAATAAATTTAAACTATAATTGCAAAATAAAAAACGTGAATACACAGGTGTATAGCTTAAGTATTAAAACTAAAAATAAGAGCGTTTCTGTAATAATGTAAGAACTAAATGTGTTCTTCATTTTGAACGTGCACTATAAAACAAAATGGCGTCATCTGTTTATCTTTCTACTGCTTGCTATATTATATTTTATCATATTATTATATTCTTTTGTCTATGGTTAGTGATAGATACTGGCTGGATGTTTCTCATCACATTTTACGATCCCAGAGGTGGCGAGATTTTATTTCCAATATCGTGTGAGTCTGGTCTGTTGCATGGTATTTGCATTTTGCTTCATACTGCGTACCGTTAGGTACTGTATGTGTCGCTTCTAGGGATGTTATTACCGCCATATTGAAACGTTATTTATAAAAGTCCACAGTCTTTTCAACTTTATAAAAAATATATTTTATAGAGTAACTAAGAGAGAAAAATTAGCATCTTTTGTCATAGGTACAGTTTATTGCGAAAGAGGGTTATCTAGACAATTGGGAACCTAGGGAACAGAAGAGTTTTCCTTTCTGATAACTATAATTGGTTTTTATTCACAGAGGAATTATTTGTCTGTAGGAATAAAAAAAATCATAAGTCTGCTTTTATCGACAATTTAATAATAACTTAATCTTACTTCAACATGCAAATTAGAAAACTTAAATAGAATACAATTTAAAGCGACAGCTCAATAATAATATTTCAAGTAGGTACGGACCACAGTTTGACATACTGCGTGAGATATCAGCGCCATCTACATGAAGGGATATGAAGTATAATATATTCCAGTGACTACTAAAAATTGTAATATACTGCATCTGAAAATATTCATTAAAATGGGTACCTATGTATGTATGTTAGTACTCCTTTCGCTTTTGTAAAATTGTGTCGGGTACCTACTATCACCCGTTGCAAAACAAAATACCTAAGTAGATTTTTTTTATTAATTTCACAGAGAAGTGAAAAGATTTTGAATGTTTTTTAAATATTCTACAATGCACATCCGTTACTTGATTTTTTAAAATCGCGATCGATTTCGGTAAACCTTTACCATTGACGAGCGAGATAATACGCTCGTCAATGGTAAAGGTTTACCGAAATCGATCGCGATTTTAAAAAATCAAGTAACGGATGTGCATTGTAGAATATTTAAAAAACATTCAAAATGTCTCGTAACTGTTACATAGTTAATCCTTCTAAAATAACTGAAGTGAAAAGATTGCTAGGAAACTGACTAAAAACACAAACATAATATTTGTAAATAAATATGAAACATGGATTTTATATACCTACTTAGGTAAAAAATGATCAGATTAATTGCAATACATACCTACTTTATTCTAAAGACGATTATAATATATTTATTGTATTATAATCATGACAATAAAAACTCATCAGGTATATTGAAACAAGTTTTACTTTCTACTATCAGTCTCTATAGTAGAAGGAAACACTTGTTTCTATTTATTTAATTATGGAATTCTACTACGTGTGCCCCGACACAATTAATAAGATAAAATGTCAATGAAGAAAGTGTTTTCTGGATTATTGAAGTGAAGAAAGTAATAAATAAGTAAAATTAAATTAAAATAAATTATCTTTGGATTTAATCCCTTCTAAATGATTAATTCAAATCTATTCAATTCCGAAAAACTAGCGGGAACGTGCTGTTCACTTCGGGTTTCAAACCACTAGTCCAACGTATGTGAATTTTCTTTAGAATGCGTGATGCAAAGATGATTAACATCCACACGTGATACAAAGATGATTAACATCCACTCGATTAAGGAAGTCAAAGTATCAATCCGTTAAAATAAATTATAAGTATAAAAGATAACCTAGTTGCCACTAGAGTCTAATTGATTATTTAATAAAATATTAAAGTTCGTTTGTATATTTATGTAGGTATGTATGTATGTTTGTTGCAATATCCTTTATAACGGTTTTTACAAGTTACATAAACAAATAAGATAGCAATGGCATATAATCATTTTAAGGGAGACACAGTATATTTACGAAAATGTAGCCCTTACCGCACCAATTTTTTGGCATGTTTCAGATTATTTGTTTATGTATCTTACTTATCAATAAAAATAATACAAACCTATCTATAATATGAAAAAAAATCTAAAAAATATAATACAAGTATTTAGCATCAATAATATTCCAGTCAGTGTACAAAATGTAGTATAAACAGAGTTAAAATCGGCGAAATTTTCAAAAAATCTTTTTTGTTACAATATGTCAATGGATTTCACATTTTTTCCGAGCGAAGTCGAGTTTAATGCTAGTCATGATAATAACGAAGTAAATACATAGTGTGTAGTGTATTTTTATTAAAACCAAAAGGGTGGTGAGGTGAGGTAGAAGAGGGAGTTTAAAATAATAGTAACAATAATAATAATAACAAAGTATCATCTTTATTCATTCTCTCTCTCTCTTTCTCTTTCTCTCCCCGCGGGTGAAACTCATTTCTGTTGTGAAAACAAATGAAGAAAGAAACAAAGACATAACTATACGTGTATACATACATACACACTCTTATTAAATGTACACACAACTTTTATATATAATGGTAACAATTCTTTTAGCTTTTATAGATGGAGTTTATCAAGAAATTTAATAAGCACTCCACTGAAAAATTAAAATTTAACTCCTCTGTACATCGATGTTGTTTTTTTTTAATAGATAGACAATATTTCTTTGGTTATCTTTTTATTTGTTTTAAAGCCTTTGTATGGAGCATTCTGCTTTATGGCTGTGAGACGTGGACCATCAGCAAGAGTGAAAGCGGACGGTTGGCGGCCTTTGAGATGTGGTGCTACAGACGCATGCTGAAGATCCATTGGTCGGAACACGTCGAAAACGAAGAAGTATTAACCAGGGTAAGCGAAAAAAGGCAACTTCTTAAGAGAATCGGCCATCAACGAGCTAACTGGATTGGCCACAACATCAGGCACCCAGGACTACTCATCGCCATCGCGGAGGGTAAGAACGAGGGGACAAATGGCAGAGGCCGACCAAGAGACGCGTATATGGACCAACTGAAGAGGGACATGAACTGTGGCTCATACGTAGAGCTGAAAAGACTGGCTGAGAATAGAGACGAATGGAGAAGAAAAACCAAACTCGTTGCAGAACAATCGAATGGATTGTAACTCATTATATATATGTTTTTATTTTTATTTATTCTTTATCAATCAAACATACAGTTAATAACAATAAATATAATAATTAATTACAACAATAAGCAAACCAATCACGATCCCTTTCTAACTAATTAATAAACAGAAATTTAAGGTACTTTACGTTGACATTGTGAAACAACATTTTAATAATATAAAATTAAAAAAAAAAATACTGTTATACTTTGTGTACCTACGTTAATTTGAAACAAAAAACAGTGTTTTTTTACATTTTATATTATTAAAGAAAAAACCGTTAGAACATACATAAACTGCAAATGATATTTTTTTTTTTTTTTTTTTTTTTTTTTTTTTATCAAACATAGACGGCTAATGCCTTTTACATCATAGTACAAAATCATAGTACAAAATCCTATATACAATTCATACAATATTTTACATATTTCATTCAGCGATGAGGTTTGCCACTTATCTCAAATATAATGTTACTAATAACAAGAAAACAAATCTGGCTGGAATCACTACAGCTGCGGGTCGATGCGATCCCAGTAAAAAGTCTGCCTCATTTTGGCACTGAGAGAACAGCCTACATGTTTGTTAGAAACATGTAGTTTATAAGTATTATATTCTCGCCATATTATAAGTATTTTGGTATTTCATATGCCACTCTCCTTCCCTCACAAACTACCCCTGTTCCAGTACAAGCCGTGACACCGTCAGCCCTCCCCTCCCATCTCCGCTAGCAGACCGTCCTTCCTTGTTTTCTGATCCTGATTGACGTGAATAATCCTTAACGGCTGCGGCATCAGGGACTATCACTTGAGTGGAATAGAAAGCTTTTAAGTGATCTTCCAAGAAAATTGACTCTGTATCCAACGTTTTACCTTCTGCGTTAGGTAACATGTAAGTAGGTGGATAATAATATATATAAAAAAACAAACATAAATATATTTGATTATAGAGTCTTTGTAATATAATAAGTTTCTCACTTTTCAGTATTAAATTTTCAGTGTCCTGTACGAGTTTATAGAAATAAATGATTTAATTTTTTTTTTTTTTAATTTTATTGTGTATTGATATTACAACAATAAACAACAAAACACTATTACACATAGTAAAATGCTCCCTCCATAAGCAACTAAATGCTTGTGCGGAGGGTCGGATTGAACTATAATATATTATAATATTTAACATTATTCAATAAAAATGTAACTATCTATATTGTTACTCAATAAAAAATATTTTTTTACGTATCTATATCATCACAAAATGTTCAAAAGTGGATTAAATGTAAAGCTAACGACATAATATAATGAACATACAGGAAGTTTTTTCCATGACAATAAAAAAATACGTTCAGAATCGGTGGCGTATCTCATCACTGAAATGAAGTTTTCTGGAATGTCTTATTTGTGATTTTTATGAACACCTGCTTCTTACAGGACACCCGAAAACGTACAGAAAAGAGTGAGTAACCTTTTCTTTATCGGATAATTTACGGAGCTTCTACTAATTGTTCTGGGTCTGGGTGGAACACGCGTATGTGATTAATTTACTGTGTCGATATTTAACAGTAGAATAAAACACTAAACTTGTTTTATTTATTTGTATGTTATTAGTGCATTGTATATGTATGTATTATTATTATGTTGGATGATTTATTCGCCGCCGTTTAATGGAGCATCCATCTCAAGGGCGCGGGAAACTATATTGGAAGAGCGATGTCTTCAACTTGCTCGTGAACGTTGTAATCGGCTGGTTTTTACGGAGGTCCTCGGGGAGTCGGTTCCAAATGGCGAGTTATGTAATATGTGTATTGTCGCGTTAGTAGGTACCTACCCATAATACAAGATTCATATCTTAGTTTGGGACTAACTCGATTTGTGTGAATTGTCCAAACATGCTATGTTTTGTTACTTTAAAACCTACACCTACAAAATATACGTACATACGTACGTCCACCTGACTAATTTAATGTAATCCCCTTCCTTACTGTCTTTGGATGATATTATATTTTAATGACTAGGTTTATTTACTAATTGATGCAGAAAATTCCCCTCCTCATATAAGAACTAGATGCGCCACTGTCTCTACTTAAATTTTATACTTTTATTCATACAAAATTACATATTATATTATAAGCATCCAATAAAGTTTTTATTTAAATTTTCTTAGTATCTAATAATAAGGTGCCGCGAAATTTAATAAGACGCGAGATTATAGAAATATAAAGAAAAATACCAACATCTTGTTTGAATAATAAAATGATAATATAAGATATACGATAGTGGGCGTATCAAAAATACTAATGTAAATTTAAGTACTTCGTAAAATTTAAAAAAAATAACCATTTGAATCTCAGGTCAACTTTGAAATATAGGCGAAATATGCACATACATATATCAATTACATACAAACAAACATTTTAAAGAGAAGATATTTGACGAAAGTATTTATTTTTGTTACAAAACTTTAATTTTTCACTTTAATTTATTCACAACCTCGAGTACTTACTCGTGTCTTCGAGTTCTTTTGAAAATGTCAATCGATCTGTGAAAAACCGTAGGTATCTGGGACGAAAAGTTTTTGATTGATTTGATTTTGCGCGAAAACGTCTTGGAAAATTGTAATGTAGAAATCGCTAGATTTTAGTACCTACCTACCTGTTAGACGCAATACAAATCATAAAAGTGAAAGAAAAACAACAATTACTTGCAATTTTTCCAGCAATATTTTGATATTTATTTATTTATATCCGCTTATATGTTTTTTTTATAGTTGGTAGTAGTACCTTTTTATTATTGGATTGTGTGACGAGGGGTAAGGGGTGGTTTCAGAAGGGATGATAAAAAGGGAAAAAATAAAAGGAGTGAGGTGGTATCTACCTTTTCCCAGCAGCTTCCAATTCCACAAAGTAAATATCGCGCAGGTAATTCGTTCCTCGACAAAACAAACACCAAATTGACGTATAATTTCCTAAAAATATATTGAATATGGCAACACCGCCTAGCAAAAACACACTGCTGCTCTACCTAATAAAGTACATTGTAGGATATAATAATATATTATTATTTTCTACCTTCTAAAAATAATACTTACACACACTCTCTCTCTTATTATGTTACGTGGAATATTTTATGTGTGAATGAGCTTATAAAGGGATTATGACTTACACTAAATATTTCAGTATGCCTTCAGGATAACGTTTATCTTGAGCTAGCCCTTAATTTGGTTAATAATTTGCTTTGACATTTAAACATTTTCAATATTTTCACAACTATGTTACACCTAAATGTATGAGACAGATACAGTGACCCTCAGTTAAGAGCTTGATTCTGAATTTTTTTTAAATAATTTTGCAAGTCGAAACGAGGTCATTGAGTTAGTAAAAAAGCATTTTAACTAAAACTAATTTTTTTTACGTAAATACCTAAATAAGGGTAAAAAATAAAAAAAATGGGTTAGTTAGAAGAGATCACGCCTTTTCAATAAACTCGCCCTCTGTATATTGATTGTATTTACTATCTGGATGTATTTGATTTGAATGTATGCCTTCTATGAAATTCTATGTAATCAATGTACAGTAAAGAATGAATAAATAAATAGAGTTCGTCGGTAGCCTGGAGGTAGAGTCTCGGTCTTCAGAACAAGGGGTCCGTGGTTCGATCCCAGGTGCCGGCAAACTCCCCTTTCACGGCACAAGCTTTTAGCTTAGTGTCAAATGTGTATAAGGTTGTATTTGGGTTTATTACAAAACCCAGATATATCGTTTTTTTTTAAATATTGAACTCAATCAACTTGACTTTGTCGGTAGCCTAGAGACAGAGTCTTGGCCTCATGCACATGAGGTGCGCGGTTCGATCCCAGGTACCGGAAAATTCCCATTTCACGACACAAGCTTTTAGCTTACTGTGAAAGGTTTGGATTTGGATTTATAATAAAAACCCAGATACATCTTTTTTTTAAAAAAAATTTATAAAAGTATCTTATATTTTATCTTCAAAACAGTCGTTAGATGTACCATATATACCTAACAGAAGATGGGATAATCTGTGATTTAACAAATTACATAAAGTTTTTCATTTGATATTATTTATAATAAAATCATAATTCTCTCTGTACTCCGTCTAGTAGGTACATTCTATTTTATTATCTAAGTTACGTGAGAAGAAAATAATATTTTATTTACGCGCGTATTACAAAAACTCTAAGAATAAATAAATAATAATCTCCTTTTGAGACGTTCTTCAATAAATATTAATTATAAGATTCAATAAAGGACGTGTCTTCCAAGATATACCTAATAATAATATAATATAATATAATAAATATAATATATTCTAGGTCCGTTTATATAATACCTTTAAGTCTTGTCAGCTACAGGGGTAACTCCGAAATCTTTAATAAATAATTTATAAAAATTAGACTTTCCGGTTAATTTGTATATTAAAATTCAAAAATCTATTATAATAAACACTTGTAATATTGTAAAAAAGTTTTTGAACACAGATATTTCAGGCAAAATGCAGGTATTTTGATCCCGCGTTTTGAGCCTAATCCTTTGATAACCTGTATATCTGGATAGGTGAATTTTTCCCGGCATTAGACTGTTAAGTTTTTGTGTGACCATGACTGATCATATGGAGACTTATCTGGTTGTATAATGCTGAGAAGTGTGGATGGCAATTCTGCCGCCGCGTAAAAAAAATATTATTATATTTTACCCAAACATTCAAATAATAATGTTATCATCATTACTTATTCATATCAGAACTACTAAGTGTATTGATGAAAGGAAATATTTTCTAGAAACGTAAATGTGTTGATGATAAGTAAACAACATGTTTTGCGTATATTTTTTTTCTCATTAGATATCTAATTTTCATTTATCATTAGGTATTATATTTTTTGATTTGCCTTTTGAATACGTATGGATATTTATATTATTATTATCATCTTTAAAATGTTACCCTGCAGTGAGACCATAACAGCTTTTGGCCAAGGTGATCTCAGCAGGAAAAAAACAATGTAATATAAAAAAGCAAGATAGAGAGAGAGAGAGAGACAAAAAAACAAAACCTAAATTACCATAAGGAAATAATAACTTATTAAAAAATTCGATATTTTTAATGTAGGTACATAATTCTTTACTCTGTGCATAGAAGAAGATTTGTTTTAAACTTTTATTTAAGTTATGTGATTCTAAGTATTAAGACATTTTCCATTTTAAATATTTAGGAATAACGTATGCCTCCTATTCTGAATATATTAATTTTTATTGGCACGGAAAGGATTATTTTTTTTTTTTTTTTTTTTGTGGGCGTTCCACCCAACAGAGGGTGATTTTGCCCAAATATGTATAGTTCTTGTGATGTATAATAATATGATCAAAGATACAGTGAAAATGCCTAAAAGTCGTTAAGTGTATAAAATGAAAATAAGTGAACAAATTTTTTTTTATTTAAAATATCACGGATTTAAGTAGGTACAATTTGTGAGAATTTAATAAATATTAAATAATTGTTGTGTAGAACAAAGCTTTCAGTACGATTGAAAATTAATTTACATTTTTGAAAACATTTAAATGATAAACAGTTTCTCAATCACTATAATAATTTTGTTTATAAAATAATAAAATATAATGGTAATAAAATTATAGATAAGAGGCATAATCTTAAATTTTTGTAAAAGGGAACAAAAAGCAAGAAAAATAATCTTACATTTTATTTTATTTCGCTAATCTTGTGGTGTGCAAAAACAATAAATAAACACTAGTAAAAACATTAACTCTAGTAGGTATACGGAAAACCATGAAAGCCTATCGAATTATTCTTATTCATGGATTTACATATATTTGTAAAATATATTATGAAGAAATATTTGAGACATGCGTCGCTGTTCATAAAATATGTACTAAAATAATAAAAATATAGTAAAGTTATTATTTTGTCACGTCTGATAAAACTTTATTGAATATCACATTGTCGCCTTGTGTATGAAATTACATTTATTACAATATACACAATATGTACCTACAGCTTTTAAATTTATGTATTTTGGTATTCTACTACTTACAACAATATGATATTATATTATTATTTTTTTACTCCCTTTTACGCCATATTTTATTATCAATTTCAGATGTCGTAAATGCCTGTATCAAATATACCTTACCTTACCTTATATAGGTATGTTAAGTGCAGACTATTTTTTTTCGTATCATCTAGTCTATTAGATATATGCAAAATGTATAGGGATATAATTGTGGGTGAAAATGTAACGACTTTAAAACTATTCCTACATTTTTAAAATCCATTGTGCCCTGTCACATGCAATATGGAAAATATTTTTGACGTATCTCTACGTGCAGTGGGTTTCGCACAGTACTGGAGATCAGTTTAATTGTTTTTTTTCTGGGTTTAAAAATTCTACCCCCCGTCGCCGAATTTTCCAAATGGTATAGGAATTTAAAATATTTCAAAAACTCCTCGGTTTTCTTCCAAAATAATTTCTCACAGTACCATTTTCTACAATGAGACGGGTATTTGTACCGAATATTGTTTATGTCAATACCGGATATTTTAAAAATACTTTTTTTTTTTTTTTTATTTCAATTATCTTCAATTAAGTTGCAGCAGCCTCACTAGGTTGCCCTGTATCGAGGCGTGCTGCGTAAAAAATATATAAAAAAAAAAACATACATTCACCAAGGATTAATACATCTCACAAAAAAAATAAAATTGTATAAAAACAATCACATCAGCAAATTAATAAATCGATAACAAATGAATAAATGGATGAATGAATAAATGGATGAATGAACAAATGAATAAATGAATAAATGAATAAATGAATAAATGAATAAATGAATAAATGAATAAATGAATAAATGAATAAATGAATAAATGAATAAATGAATAAATGAATAAATGAATAAATGAATAAATGAATAAATGAATAAATGAATAAATGAATAAATGAATAAATGAATAAATGAATAAATGAATAAATGAATATATGAATAAATGAATAAATGAATAAATGAATAAATGAATAAATGAATAAATGAATAAATGAATAAATGAATAAATGAATAAATGAATAAATGAATAAATGAATAAATGAATAAATGAATAAATGAATAAATGAATAAATGAATAAATGAATAAATGAATAAATGAATAAATGAATAAATGAATAAATGAATAAATGAATAAATGAATAAATGAATAAATGAATAAATGAATAAATGAATAAATGAATAAATGAATAAATGAATAAATGAATAAATGAATAAATGAATAAATGAATAAATGAATAAATGAATAAATGAATAAATGAATAAATGAATAAATGAATAAATGAATAAATGAATAAATGAATAAATGAATAAATGAATAAATGACTAAATGAATACATGAATAAACTAATAAATAACAGGTTAAATTAGATAAATATATACCAACAAACAATTTAATCAATAAATAAATAAAGTAGTAAAAGAACAAATGTACAAACGAACAAATGAATCAATGAACAAATGAATAAATGAATAAATAAAAGGTAAAAATAAATAAATAAACACGAAATAAGCAAACAAATCAATAAATAAATAAAGTAGTCAAAATAAAATTGTCAATAATAAAATAAAACAAATAAAATCTGTATACATAACATAAACAAAATATACTGCAAATAACACAAACAATCAATACAGCAAAGTAAAACACAAAAATAAAACAAATCATGCACTTAGTTTATATTAAAAAATGAACGAGTAGGTATATGTATATTTTGTCAGTAAATAAAAATAAAATAAATAAAAACTATACGACAAACATAGAGGAAACTAAACAGCAGGCTTCATAATAGGAACAGTACCTAACAAAAATGGAACAAACAAACAATTCGATCCATGTATATTAGTCAATCAAAGAGCAAACAACAATATAATCAAACATTGAACAAGCAAATGAATACACTACATACAAAAAACAAATGATAAGAAACAAGTCAGTATAGGAATTAGTCAACAAATGTAAAAATTAAAATGAAACACAGTATCAGTCAATCAATAATTCAAGTAACATGAGTAAAAAGTTTGCTTTTAGCTTCAGACCGACCCATCTCCATTAACCAGTTTTTAATGTTTCGTACAATAACGCTTAGACTCATATTGAGCTTAAGATGATCAGGCAACGAATTGTACAGCCTTGGTGACAGATAAAATGCTGATCGCTGTCCAAGAGCCGTATTGACAAAGGGAACGACACTGACACCCCTTGTTATGGATCGAGTGTTATGACTGCCTTCAGCGATAGTTCTCTCTGTCCTACTTGCAGCGTAACGTTTAATTGTATCTTTAATATAAATCTGCCTGGCATCAAATATTCGAAGACCTTTAAACAGTGGATCCGATGGATGCCTGTACGGTGCATGACTCATCACTCTTACTATTGCTTTCTGTGCAACATTAACCTGATACATGTGAGACTCAAAAGGTACTTTTACCGAATGTCCGATACTTAATTAACAAAATAAATTAATCGCACAACATTCGCATATTTTCTGCGAATACTTTGAAATTTGCGAAAATTCGTTACATCACTAATACAAATAATAACTAAATGATAATTATAATGGTATCTTGCAATCAAAAACATTACACGGCATAAAAGCAACAAGCAAAAAATATATCAATTTTCTGAAATATTTTTACCTATTCTATTTTTCTCAAGGCCATCCACTCGTTTGCGAGTGATTTAGGATATTTTTACCTGTACCTATCCTAAATGCTATCTTTTGGAAAGTAAGAAATATTATCGACAGACGTTAAAAATTATTTCTTAATATTAATATTGACCCTATAAAAAAATATTTAATAAAAAATTAAAAGCAGACAATAATGAATTATCTCCAACTATCTTACTACATTGAATTTCAACAAATTATTAGCAATCTCGTGCATGGAACATTGTTATCTTAAAGAAGCTGAATATTGAATTTTGATTTTCAAAGAAAGACATCTGAATACAATACATCTTTTTCAAAATTTCAGTAAATTTTAAATAATTAAATGAAGAATTTCAATTAGTAGAAAAGTTTGTATTGACAAAACCTGACGTCTAATGTTGTCATTTTGTATCAAAAGGTTTATATTATTATTGTTGTTATGTTTATATTATTGGAATGGTTCTAGAGACGCTTGCTGTAAACAATGTTATCAATAACCATTTATTTTCAAAGGAACTCAGCGTCGCGACGTCGGTGTTGGTTTCCTGCCGTTGATGTGGTTGAGATATACAGGAAGTGATGACAGTAGCATCATCACACCTGGTTGACTGGGAGAAATTATTATTGTTGTAAGATGAGAAGACGTAACTGGGAGATATAATAGAAGATGTTTCAAGACAAGGATATAGTGAAATAATATCAATGTTGGAATTTTTATTTGTCCATTATTTTTATGTTAATTTATGGAAAGGTTTTACAAATCATTTAATTTTCTAACTTTCTTTTAATGCATCATATATAAATAATAATAAGAAACTGAATTTCAAATACCCACTAATGTACACAGAATTTAGGAAAAATGTTTTTAATCTGTTTATTTATTATGTATAAACGTTAGAAGACTGAGGTAGCCTGGGCACGTGGAGAGAATTAATGAAGAAGGAGTGTCAAAAAAAATCCTCCATACGTAGCATTGGTAGACCTAAAATATTAGATGGATGTGGTATAAAGAGATGTAGACGCCATTGGCATCAGGAATTGGAGAGGTACATGTCAGGATAGAGGGAAATGGAGGCGAATGTTGAAGGAGGTCAAGGCTCATAACGGACTGTAGAACAAATGATGATGATATTAACAGAAAAACGTTTCTATTTCCTTTTTCCTGATATTTTCCTAAGGACATTATCAAAAATCACATTGAGGTCAAACCTATATTTTATCTGACAGAAGGTATTAGTTTTGTTAAGGTGCTAGGATACTCTTTAAAAAAACAGTTGGATGTTAAGTTCAAATACAAATCATAAATAGGATTCTAATACACCATAATGTATTATAAATAATATTATTTTAAATATTTCATGCAAATGTTTACAGCCTGTCTTTTAACCGAGTCTCTCCTCTGGTGCGGATATGGATGTACCGGAAACCCACGTAATATCCGGACTCCGGACACATCGCAAGCAGGTAGGATGAAACATTCACGCTATATTATCTACAATCTCATTTCTCTGTCTCTCGCATCATTCATTCAATTTAGAGATATAAAATGTCGTAGAACTTAGTCATCCATAAGATATTATTATTATCATCATCTTTATATTCATTCAATGTGAATAACGTGGAGTGGAGCAACCGGAACTGATGTACATATACAGTGGGTGGCCAAATTATTAGGGACAGTAGAAAATTTCTTGTATTTTCCATTTTGATTGAAGTTTTTGATCAAATCGTTGGTTGTACCCCACGCAGGTATTTTTTATTTAAAAGTGTAAACTGTTGAGATCATAAAAACAACAAGTTACATGATTGAAATTATTTATTTTTTATGTAAAAAATATAAAATACAATAACTGCCGTCTAATCGAATTAATCCTAGTATTTTGCGATGCCACTTTTTGCTGCAATTAGAGTTTCTATACGTCAAAGCATGCTGTCTATGCAGATTTTTGCATTCTGTTGAAGCTTCGTATTGTGATGGCATTCTTTGATCAGAGTTTCAACCAGCTGGCGCTTGGTTGTGACCACGTCCTTGGCAACTCCCATTTATTAAGTTCCCACATATTTTCTGTAGGGTTCATGTCAGGTGAGTTGCCCAGCCAGGGCAAAATGGTTATGTTTTTTTATTCCAGGAATGCAGTGATACTCTTGCCTTTATGATACGGTGCCGAATCGTATATAAAGGCTTACTCATCGTGATCACCGAACCATTTTTCAAGTTGCAGAAGCAGTTAAGTTTCTAGTACTCGCTTATACTGATCCTGTCTCATCGTCCCTTTCACGATCTAAAGGCATCCCATGCCCTTGGCTGAAATGACAAACCATGCCATGATACTAACCATTGATTTGGCTCTTTCCACAAGACAGTCAGGGTGGATCCTGCTCCCCAGGACGTCGTCAAGCAAATCAAGTTTTTTCAACCAAAATCTGGAAAATTGTCGTTGGAGATGCACACCAGTAAAATATTACAAAAACTTCAAAATATGGTATTCTCGAACTTAACAGTACTAAGAACGTAGTGTTTACTCGATTCCAATCTGCAAAACTCATATTCCGGTGATGATTGGACGATTGCAGCCGTTTCTTCTTCATTGTTTTGATAAGGCGTGATTTTTTAATTGGCCTACAACCAATCAAGTTGTCTTCGGCCAACCGTCTTCTGACTGTCTTATGGAAAACTGAAGATTCTTCATCCTCAATCATCGCAGTCAGACAGTTCGTACTCATTTTCCAATTTTGGAAGCATATATCCCTGATTTTCCTATCGGTACGGGGAGTAATTACTCTTTTTTACCCACATTTGCTGATTCGGCTACTTCCAAGGGCTTGTTTTGAGGCATTTTTATTTTGATTCTGGTGACTTCTGACTTTGTGATTTCTGTTAGATCTGCTATATGTCTCTGGGAATGTATAGAGTATAACTAAAAGTTTGCATTTCTCTTCATTTTCTTGGAAACGTGTCTGAAGTCTTGCCCATGCAAAATCGAGATAATTTTGAGGTTATCATCACATGCAATGTTCAAAAAATTTAAAACCACCAATAAATATATCTAAAATTGACTAAGCAAGAAACATAACTTACATTTTAATTATTTACTCACAAAAAAACATCAGAAAAATCAATTTATAAATGTTTTATATGTCTTCAAAACATGAGTTGTTTTTAACATGTTTTTAGTAAGCGACGACCGAATAAGAATTAATCTCACTTTTTTCGTAAATGACATAGAGTAGCAGTATTTTCACTTATCAAAAATGATAATAGTGACACCAGCAGTAAAATAAATAAAATAAAACTTAAAAAAATTGATATTTTTTGTTCAAATAATTCAGCAAAACTAGAAACTACAAAAATTTTAAACTGTCCCTAATAATTTGGCCACCCACTGTATGTACACTTTTATGTATATTTTTTGTTAAGTATGTCAGATCGGGTACACGGTCTACTAGATCCGAAGCGAGCCCTCAGCCCTTCACTAAAGTAATTTTATAAACAAGTTTTGTGACGTAGCTCGGGTGGCTTTGATTGGGTAGTACCTATTCATGTAGTCGGTGTGAAAAAAATATGATTATTATTATGTATATTGATGTTTTTATTTAATATTTTTTTGGTTAACATGTTTTTTATTTTCAAGTAGTGTTCTAAGTTTTATTGTGAGGTGAATTTTTTTTTTATTATTATTATAAGGTTGTATTTTTGTAGTTTATTTAAATTTATAATTTATTTATGATTTGTTATATTATGTTGTCCACTGTCCAGCAATTAGGTTTTATAACTGTCATGCTGGCAGTGGTATATTTTATTAAAATAAAATAAACAAATATCTCCATATTTGTATGCATATTTACATTTAATTATTATTTTATTCTTCTTGCACATCATCATTCACATAAAAAAAATCAACAAATCAGTTTACATAAGAAAAAATGTGGTGATACGCAGTGGCGAGATTATCACTATTATAGTGATTTCTTTCATCTAACCACGTAACCACAGATATAACAATATCAATATATACACCAATATATATTCGTACATATATTCTTGGAATTATATAATATAACACAACTTTAATTTTTTATTTATTTATTTATTTTATTTATTTACAAATATTTACGGCCAAAGCCTTTAACATGTTAAACCTCTGTATACATACAAAACATGTAAACAAAGGAAAGATTTGTTACAAAAAAAGACACAAAACAATTAGACTAAAGAAACGAAAGTTTTACAGACAATATAACATTAATCATGTTATAATTAAAAAAAGATACAAAAATGTTAAAAAAAATTTGGTAAAGACATCACAAAGAGAAATCAAAGTGGTATGAAATTGTCAAATATAGTAAATAGTCAATTAGTTTAAATTCATAAGTTAATAAAAAATTGATATAAAAAAATTTATATAAAAAATTTCAAATAATAGAGATCAATTAAAAAACATAAGTTTAGGATGCATAAAAACATAAGTGGTTAAAAGAGCAATTCGCCACACAAAAAAAAATAACAATTAGTCACATGAACATATCCAGTTAGAGGCATAGAATACCAGAGAAGATCAACGTAAATAAGCAACTCTAAACCTCGACTACCCATTGTCAGTTTGTACACTCAAGTATTTGATAATGTCAGATTTTTATTTTAGAAAACTGTCGGCAAAAATATCAGTGCTTTCACCCACCAGATTACCAAGTCTGTGAAATCTGTTTATTGGAGCATGGTATGTGTAGTTGTTTTTAGTGTAAGACTCGTGAAAAGTTACAGATTGTCTGGTACTTCTGACGGGGACATTAATTTGGATTAATTCAATCAGCTCAGGAGAATCGATTGCACCGTTTAGAAGCTTGTGCAGGAAACAAAGGTCGAACATCTTCCTTCGATTCTCAAGACTAAGGATACCGAGCTCGCTCATTAAGACTGAATATTCAATATTCTCTATAGGTATTCCCATTTTGTAATTAATTAATCTTAAGAACTTTCTCTGTACCCTTTCCAGACTTTTACTATGGACGGCATAATTCGGGGACCACACTGCGGTATTGTACTCCAGTAATGGTCTTATAAGGGAGACAAAGAGCAGTCTGCAAGACCGAATCAATTGAAAGTCTGTCGCCATTTTATTGTCGCAATTTTAATTTTTTATTATTAATTTTCAAGTGTCATGTAAAATGCAAATATTCTTAAAATATCACACAATGAGACATTTAAACACCTTCAATTCAACGATGAAATATGCCATCTATCTTGAATACTTCATATGAATGCAGAGGGTAATCTGTGTGTTTATCACATGTTAACTATCTATGAATAAATGAATATGCTGTGATACTAATAATGATTGAATGAAATAAATATTTAGATATATTTAGTTGCATATCCGTACACTGCTTGAAAATATTAGAACATTTTCAAATCATTCTCCGGCCGAAGATTACCGAAATGTTATTTCTAATGGTATTACAAAACCAAAATAAGGTTTTGGAGATATTTAAGTAGTTATGAAGGTATGTATTCGTATGAATTTACATAAAGCCATAAGAAAACACATTCTAATGAAACTTTAAACGCTAGTCTACTTCTTAATGGCATTAAATAATGTGTGAGGTAGGGTAAATGGTAGGGGGGATGGGGATAAAAGCTTCAAACGATTAGTTGGTTTGGAACTAGCTTCAGGCCCGGTATAAATCAGAAAAAAAACACTGTGGATATTATTAACCTGAGCAACATTCCTGCGAAATGAGGAAAAATATTTTAAAAATAACATTACTGTGGATATGTAAAAAAATAAGTAAACTTGCGGTACATCGAACGCGTAAGAAAATTGCTAATAATTTGAGTTCGTCGGTAGCCTGGAGGAGTCTCGGCATCGTGATCAGGGGGTCCGTGGTTCGATCCCAGTCCCCTTTCACGACACAAGCTTTTAGTTTACTGTGAAAGGTGTATAAGGTTGTATTTGGGTTTATAACAAAATCTAGATATATCTCTCTAAAAAAAAATCATTTTGTGCTTAAAAAATCCACAAAATTCCAACGAATTCTTACTTTCCAAAAAAATACAACATATCTGGATCAAAATAATCTAAAATAAAATCTATTTTTAATTAAAGAATTAGTTAATTATGTACTACAACCACTTTAATTTTTTAAAAAAACACTACCGGTTTCAACGCTCAGATGCGTCATTGACGAGTGTTATACTAAAAGTTTTAGTATAACACTCGTCAATGACGCATCTGAGCGTTGAAACCGGTAGTGTTTTTTTAAAAAATTAAAGTGGTTGTAGTACATAATTAACTAATTCTTTAATTAAAAATGTTTCGTGATTACCACATAGTTAGTGCCAACAAAATCAAACAAATAAAATCTATGTTTAGATACGCCCATATTCTCGGACAAAAATTCCTCTCTTGTGGTCATGAGAGGATTGTTGAAGAGCGCAAAGAAAGAAAAAGGAGAATTGTTTCATTTGTAAAGACACCTACAAAGGATGTTCAGTAATAAACGGACTTATATATTTATGGAGATGATTCCATCTCTATACATCACCAGGTGAATGGGACGTTTAAACCAGCTAACTACATGAAAATAACGAAATTTCATCCATTTAAAAGGATTCGTTATTTCCTTAAAATATTTTTTCTTCTTTCAACTTCAAAATCTTTTTAATATTTATTCATCTCTTGCAAGAGATTTCGTAAAAAAAATAATAATCTTAAAATTTTATCTAAAGAGTTTCATAAAATTAAAGTAATTAGTATGAAACGAAAATGTGATTAAAACTGGCCATCGTTTTAAAGGACAGAAAAGATTTTTTATCTGTAGCTTTAATAATTCTAAATAAGAAATAGATATAATAAACTAATCTATTATGAATTTTTACATTATTAATGATGAAATGTTGTGCAAAATGTCACTCATTTGAAGGTAACTCTATCTCTCTCTTTTTTGGCCCTTTAATGCTTCTCTCAGGAACGAAGGGCAGAAACCAGCCACCTCCATTCAGAGCGTGTCTGTACCAATTGAGTCACCTCTTCCCACAACATTCCTGGCGCTCTGATATTGTTGTTAAAGGAGCTATGCACTGTGACAAAAGTACGTCCTGGTCGTCGGAACCTTTGTGGATGAAAAAACAGTGCTATTTTTGGTCAGCTATCATAAGCCATTATTACATTATCCCAAATGTTAGATTTGATTATTTTATCTTCATTAGCAACATGTAGGTATATGAATGTAATTTCTTCGCTTAATGTTAGCCTGATGATGAGAAGCTCTTGAAAACCGAAACGCGATAAATTAGTCACTGTGGAAGTACTACATATAAATATTTATGTATAGAAATATTAAAAGTAAAAATCTTATCAAAATGCTAATTATGTATATCTTTTTAATTAATAAAACCATACAGCGAAATATTTTTTAGTTCTCATTTTGATCTATAGTTCGTACTTCGGTGAGTGTACTCGTATCAGATAGATAAAGAAAATAATATACGAAAAGGAAATAAAAAATAGATTTGGATAATATTTTTCGTTACCGATTTATTCAAATCAAGATTTGGGACAAGATATAAGTTTCTCATTACCGACTTTCCTCTGAGAACAAACGAATTGCAAATAGTATTCTATCTGATCGCTTATGAAAAAATATCACCTTAGAAAAAGTAGACTTATTTATCAGAATCACATTTTTTTAATGAAATGGGAAATGAATAGGGGAAGGGGGTGAAATTTATGTTCTATGTTTTATCTATCACCGGCTCTCCTATAAATAAAAAACAACCTAACAGCATGATGTGAATATAAAAATACTCTTGACTAACTGCATGATGTGTAGGTACATAAAAATGCTCTTGACTAACTGCATGATGTGTACATAAAGATGCTCTTGACTAACTGCATGATGTGTACATAAAGATGCTCTTGACTAACTGCATAATGTGTACATAAAGATGATTTTGACTAACTGCATAATATGTGAACATAAAATGTGCTCTTGACTAACTGCATGATGTGAACATAAAATGTGCTCTTGACTAACTGCATGATGTGTACATAAAGATGCTATTGACTAACTGCATGATGTGTAGGTACATAAAGATGATTTTGACTAACTGCTTGACGTGAAAATATAGATGCTCTTGACTAACTGCATGACGTGAACATAAAGATGCTATTGACTAACTGCATTATGTTAACATAAAGATGCTCTTGACTAATTGCATGTAGTGAATATAAAGATGTCTTTGACAAACTGCGTAATGTGAACATATGGATGCTCTTTTTGTTTTGATAGACACAAAAGACATTCAGAATGGGTAACATACTTCATCACAGCCGAATTAAAGATATTAAATGTATAATTTGTAAAGGTTTACGAACAACACTTACCTTTTAAAGTAGGACACTTGAAAACTAATATAAAAGTGTGGGAAACCTTTTCTTTGCCGGCGGCTACACGGACCTATTATTTTTACCATTATCTTATTATACCCACTTTTCCAAAAAGGATTTCAATGTATTCTTTATTATTCTGTCGAGTTTTGAGAACTATAAGTACGTAGGTATTACTATTATTATTATTTAACGTTTACCACCATAGGTAGGTACATGGATTCGGGAAAGCTTGTCTGTAGCCATTATATCTATTTAAACCAAAGTGTTTTATTGTTTCTACAAAGGATAACTCGAAAATATAATCGTTTTTATTTTATAGAACCTTTTTCCTCACAAAACTAGCTCTTTCATCCGACACCTTTAACATGTAATTATGTAAAATTAAACCGAAAATATCCTATGAAAAGTAATTTGATTATTACCTGTATTAAAAAAATTATGTGCGTACATAAGAAAGTATTTTTTATTTAAAATATTAATTTTCCAAAGCCGATATTTTCGACCGACGGTTCTTGCTGAAAGTTCATTTTAAATATGTATAAATAAAACACTTATTTAGTATTTCCAGTGTGACTTTGTAAGTCGCGAGCCGGCTTTCAAGAGCTTTTAAATAAGTGTTTTATTTATAATAATTTAACATTTATTTTGTTTTACACATCATATTACAGAAAAAAGTTATAATGATTTGAAAGACGGGGTGTGAGAAAGCGCGAATGTCCGAGAACTACGTGGAAACACGTGGATGAAATTCGTAAAGACGGCCACGTGTTCAGTCATATAAATCGGTGCGTGTGTATAAGAAATTGTATTAATGTGGTCAAAATGAAAGAAGTTTGTGTGAAGAGATCTGTATGTCGTTCCATTCTCTCTGTCTACTCCACTTGGGATACGGCATGAGGTCATAATACAATATACTAGTACATACATTATTATAACCTAAATCAAACATCTCGATATGAAAACCATACTTCTAATCGGAAATCGTAAAAAATCTAATCGGAATAAAATTTTAACTTTGTTGAAAGAACCTCTACACACTCGGATATCTCAGGAGTCGGGGACTTCTAATAAGTGAGGTGTCTTAACGCTTACGAATTAGTTCTAGGCTGGCTCAAGTGATCACTTTTGGTGTCCATGGACAAGGTTCACTAATTCCGCCAAACTCATTATCACGATATAAGGTCCGTTAATCAAGAAACATTTAATGCAAATCATAAAAGCAACCAATCGAGATTTACATCTGCGCGTTGTGTCCAAATCCAGTAAAACGGACCAAAAAAATAGTCATAATAATAAACAGGTTAAAATATTATTTATACTGGCTATACTTACTCTCCTGAGTTTACTACTGCGATATTTTAATTCATTTCCCAACTATGATAAACTTTTCTTTTTTACAGTAGAGGATCTCTCATAGTTTTTTATTCAGATATTTTATGTCTTAGATATTCATTGTCTACTGTAGTAAAAATGGTTCTCTCACCTTTTTGTGAGTAGGTGAATGGTTCTGAGTGTAGGCGTTATTTTATAAATCTTTTATCACGAATATATCTATTAGGGCTTTCTATTTAACTTGGAATTTAGTTCCAAATTACAACTATATATTTATAGTGGTATTGATCCCGAAGATTGGTATGGATTGGCCACGTCGATAGATCCGGAGTAGAAAAGGCAACTAAACGTATTCTGCAGGGACCCGAGGGCAGAAGACCTTTTGACAGACCAAGACAAAGATTGTTAGATAACATCAACCGAGATCTAGAGGAGTTCAATGCCAAAGACGACTGGCAATCCATTGCTCAAGACAGAAGGCTTGGAGATCTATTGTTTTGGAGGCAAAGGCCCTACAAGGGATTTTTGGTCATCGGAAGTAAGTAAGTATAGTGGTACTGATGGACTTGAGAGAGCTAAAAAGAAATAGTAATTTTCACCCCGACGGATAAATATGTAGGAGTCCTTGGACTCCTGAAATATCCGGGATAAGAGACTATTTCAACTTTAACCACAGCAATTCTCCCGAATATGGTAACCAGTAATTTTTAATCTTTTGACCAGAAAATTCATAATATCTGACTTACCCCATTCTTCTTATTTTGTCTATTGATATTTAATAATTCCACTGCGATATTACTAATGATTCAAAAAGTGCTTAGTCTGAAAACCACGTGGTTTGTTAATTTTGATTAAATTTTTAAGGATGGCTGTGTGTTAAGTAAAAGAAATTGCCGTGGGTGTATGAAAAATTGTATGAATGTAGAAGAAGCGTACGAAGTATGTGAGGATTGATTTATATGGCTTTCCGTTCTCTCTGCTCACCCAACTTAGAATAAGGCGTAAGGGTATAGATAGATAGATATATACATACATATATGTAGAAATTATTAAATTGCCGGCTTTAAAGCATTTCCGCCATTACTGTTAAGTTATTTACCAGACGATAAGAGTTATAGTTCTTGAAAGTTAGTTGTCAAATTAAAAAAAAAAACCACAATGTAATCATTATGTAATCAAAAACGTATTCATTATCCAGATTCGTAAATTGTCAGAAAAAATCCTGCAATTCAGAATTATAAAGCTACAGAAGTTCGGATTTGAAAACTCTAATACCTCCTTATACAATAAAAAGTAATATTATACATAGATACTAACTTACATTATGTAGGTATATATTATTATTTAAGAGAAGGAAAAGTTTGAAAGGTGACGTAAAGTTTAATATAAAATATCTTTTCTTTTGTGTTTGAATATTATAATACCTACTAGTTGAATGCCCGGTTATATGCAGACACAATAACCAAATTTAGAATAAAATGGACACATATTATGTACCTACAGGAGAACGTATGAGTACCTTAGCATCGTGTTATCAAATGATAACTTGAGATAATAAAGATAATTAAAATTTCAAATAAAACATTGTTTTTGTCGGAGTTGTAAGATGAATTCATATTACGTAGTCATAATTTTCAATATATTATTAGTACTTAATTTTTTATGAAAATGACATTTTTCTATACGATATTATAGGCACGGTCTCATAAAAACTACAAGTAGTTTGTAAGTCAGTAGGTACCTAATTAATTTCACCGCGAAGTTTCCACTACCGAGTGAATTTTTGTCATTAGTTAAAAATAAACAATTTTTTCCATAAGTGTGTCTAGAAAACCAAAGTTCATATATTAGTTCATTTTGCTACTTTTTACATAAATTGGGTTAGCTGGAAGAGATCGCGCCTCTGCGATTAACTCGCCCTCTGGATGTTGATTATATCTTGTTTTAATGCATTTTCCTGAACAAACTGTATGTATTGTTATCAATATACAGTAAAGAATGAATAAATAAATAAACGAAATTATTTTCAATTACTTATTAAAAATGTAAAATAACACTGTATTATGTTTCACTATAGCGTATACAAAGAGTGCTACAAACTCGTCTAGTGTTTCCACGAACGAATCGGTATCATTAGACTAATATTAAAACGAAAACACCAACAATTCGTGATACCTATCTTCATAAAAAAAATATTAGGCGACGCTAGGTGAGAGTATTTGGGTACAGAGGAAATACATATTTATTTACGTACATATGAACAAACTCCAATATTTACTTTATTAGTAATACACATATTACCTATAATATTATACATACACACTTTATTGTATTTTTTTATCCACACCGTAGCGCCTTGGGTATAGAAGCACCTTGATATTTCAAAACTTATAAAATTATCATTGTTGTGTGTTGATGTTTTATTTTTATGTGTCTTTTGCAACTTCCAACAAACAAGTTCATATATTTTTACCTATATATTTTTCTTCGTCTTTCACACTCCATTCGAGAACACAAGATGGTAATAATAGTGACTCAGCATTGCCAATTAAGTCACCTTATTTTACGATTCTCTTAGATCTGATACTATTGCAATAGGGAAACTTTATTGTGAAAGAGTGCCAATGAGGTTATAGAAGAATTTATTGGTATTTTTATTAAGATACTGTAGCGGACAGACGCTACGTGTAAACGACACCTAATTAAAGGTGCGTGTAAAACAGTCTTTATCGGTGATAAAGCAGAATTAGTACACTGTGATTGAGTGATAATAGAAAGGTCAGCCATTGGCGACTGGAGTTGTTGTTACGACTTAAGATTTTTTCATATACTGAGGAAAGAGCACAGCTCGACACTCGTGGATCGAGCGATAAACACCCGCTCATTTTCTCTGTTTACAAAACAAAATAGGTAGTTTGAAAGCAAAGTACAGTGGTGGCCATAAGTATGGAAACGCTTAGAATATTGTTTAAATTCCTAGAAAAGTTAGGTTTTTAATGCATTTATTAAAAAAAAAAGTTGTTTTCATGGTTGAACTGTGCACTAGCATAATTCTTATTAAAATTCTATTATTTTTTGGATGACTCATCGGTTTTTCACCATTTAATGGTGGTTTTATTTCAATCACCAAAATTAATGAGTCATAATAAATAGCCCATTATGAGATGCCCCTTAATGATTGAAATTCTCTTTTTTGTTTTTTTTTTGTTAAAACTCGTATTTAAATAATTATTTTAACATTTAATATTTATTTATTCTTTTGTTGTCCTCACAAAAAGAAAAAAATACCTGCTATTGATCATTTTCATATATTTTGTTAAGCGTTTCCATACTTATGGCCACTACTGTAGGTACATATACATAAAGGTTATCTTTTTTCAATCATTCTTTTCAATCATTGTCGGCCGGTGTGGCGCGGAGGTAACGCTCTTGCCTTTGAGTCACGAGGTCCCGGGTTCGATTCCCGGGCAGGGCAAAGTGAAGAATGACCTTTTTCAAATTGTCCTGGGTCTGGGTGTTACATGTATATGTATTTAGTGCATTGTATATGTGTGCATCGTCGCGTTAGTACCTATAATACAAGATTCATCTTAGTTTGGGACTAGCTCGATCTGTGTGAATTTATTGTCTATGTATGTATGTATGTTATTCAGAATAGGCGACGTATCTCATCTTTGTAAAAAAGATGATAAATATATGTTTCGTTTACAAAACAATCTGTGAAGTTATTTAAATTATTTATATAAAAAAGACTTTTGCAGGGATTATAATATCTATCATTATCTAACATAAACCTTTACGCTATATCCCAAGTGGGGTTGACAGAGAGAACGGAATACCATATTATAGATCTATCTTTACATGCTTTTTTCGTTTCTCAGTTCCACAACTCAACAAGTCAAAATATTCGAAAATTTTGATTTGATCGGCAATATACGTAATTAAATCCACTCATATCAATTCCACAAACAAATTTTATTTTATTTATTTATCTATTCATCACCACTACAAAACGTTTAAAAATACATATGGACAGAAACAATGCACACAACGACAAAGCAAAGTCAATGCATTATCCCACTCAACCCGCACTCATTATCCAACCAAATTATTATAAGAAATTACTATAAGAAATACACTATTACCTTTATATATTGAATCTTTACTTAGTTAATGAAATAAAAAATAATGTACCTTTTTTCTATTTCACAAATAAATATTTCTAAACTATTGATTGGAACAAAGACAACATAATGCCTCTAACGGTGCGATTATTATATAGTATATTTCACTTTCTGTTGTATTTTTAAGCATGATATGAATATAGCAAAAATACAAAAATGTCGATTTCTCAAATGTATGACATTTCGACTTGTTGAGCTGTGGAACTGGATAGTCTTTCTCTGATAATTACGAACGAGTGGGTGTTGTAAAATGGAGATGAATGTAATCTAATATTTATTAATGTTGCGCTATCTGTCTATGTAAGTGTAGGTATATTAAAGCCGGAAAAATAGTTTTGCTAATAGTAATATATGGGTAATAGAGTTAACAGATTATTTTCCCGGAGTTAATTGTATTACGGTTGAACTCTCCACGCAAACACAATTATCTATTGGGAGATGGGGGAATGTTAACCTATCCTGGAAGTAGTACGAGTATCTACACGCTATGCCAGAATACACTACAAGTGTATAGGATTGACTACACATTATATATGAGTTTGTATACACTCATTTTGGACTACAAGTTTTATTACACCTATTAGAAGTCTATATGTACGACAAAACGGCCTAATACCGAATTTCGATTCGTGCTCGGACAACATTTCGGATTTTGAAGTTAGAATTTGTGTAAAATCATTGGCCCAGAAGGACGATTTCAGAAAATATTTCACTTAACGGCAAAAGCTTAACTCATTTTCTGTTGATATTAGTGAGAGATTTTATTTTTACCCCTGATAACGATAATTTAAGTAATATTCTATGTCGAAATAAATAAAACAAGTGTTTTATTCTACTATTGTTTTATTCTGTGAGAGAGACGTCTTTCGTCTTATAAGGACATTGTCAATCCTTTAATTGACGTTGGGACACCTTTCTCACTTCTTCCGATTAGATTTTACACAATGTTGCATTGTGTAGACATGGTTCTCCTATCGAGGTTTCTGATTGGTAAAACTTAAAGATTTCCAGGATACGAGTATAAGACCTCGTAGAGTCTCGGTAAATAATAGGTCTCCCACGTTTTTGAGTATCCTATAAAAGGCAGGTGTTCGTAAAACCCCACATATAACACAATTAACATATATAACTCAGCGATGAGGCATGCCACCCATCATTAAGGTCTTGAAAAAATATTTGAGAAGTTTGAAATCTTTTTTCGTCTTTTCAAAAATATATAGAAAATGGTTAAAAAGAAAGATTTATTTTTGTAAAATTCTACATTTTTAAGTTGTAAATAAACGGTTCTTGGTGGAAGCTCATGTTAAATTATTATAAATCAAACATTTTTTAGTTTGGAACTTTCCCAGCGACTTTACGCTAGTCTGATGTTGAAAGCGTAAGCTTCTGAAGGTTGACTCACAACTCACAACTCACAACCAATAAAATCACCATGGAAATACCAAAGAGACAAGTGTTTTGTTTCAAACATGTGGATGTTTGAAACAAAACACTTGTCTCTTTGGTATTTTGTTCGTCTTTGTTTACAGTTAAATCGCTGTTGGGGGTTATCAACCATCGATCTGCCTACTTCAACTCAGCACCTTACCGGTACACTACATTTCTTCAAACATCATTAGAATAATCATTTTGTTTTTATAAAATCAAATATCTCACATCATTTTTACAATGTTAAAGTCACTGTACTCATATTGAGCTAAATCATATTGTTAATTTTTATGAGTACTTACTTCCTTTTTCTATTAATAATTGATTCACATGTACCTACCTACCTTAAGAAACTTAAAATTTTAGTTAATAATCTAGCATTTTTGCTCTTCTCTGATTTGGGTTTTCTGTGGTTTCCCCATTTCGCAATAAGGTAAATACCGGAGAAGTTAGATATTTATATGTATTTTTCTTAAATTATTCTCTCGTGAATCCGTCCACAGCGGTTCACTTTCCAATAGTTTTTTATCACTGAATTATAATTACTTTCTTATCAACACGGGCTTCTCCCAACTTTCTTTTGTTCAAATCCTATAAATACTATTTGTCTCTGTATCTTGTTTCACTTTTTTACTAATCGCCTGATGATGGAGACGAGAGTCTCCGAATACTAGTACGCGAAGTTAATAAAGTCATTTGGAAGTTAACTACATATTGTGTTTTTTTTTTCAATTATGTGGATGTTTTTTTTTCTGTTTTTATAATTTTTCGGTCTTTAAACTTCTTTTAGCTCGCGTTACTTTTAACCCGCTGAACATTACATTTATTATACACAGGAGGTATACGTTAGTACCATTTATTGGACATGTTCCATTTATAAACAGTTTACCTAACTATCTTGTTAATACACACAGAGGAGAGGTAAACAGCGCTGATATATGACTACCAGTGGCGGGACTAGAATTTTTATATTCGTCATGGCTACATGTAAAATTTTATTTCAACTTTATGATTTCTGCTTTCACATTTTAAAAAAAAAAAAAAATCAAAAATACATATTAAAAAATCTACCCTCCCCTGCAGCCATTTTTTTTTGTAGGTATATAATTTTTAAAATATATTATAATCTCATTTCTGGATGATGATTTCAGAACCCACCCAGGTTTTTTTTTTAAAAAAAATTAAACCCCGTCGCCAATTTACTATAAGAATTTTAGTTTCCTGATCTCTTTAATATGGTAAAACCTAAATCCAATTTTATCCAGTATGTGTTGGAAAAGAGGAACAGTAATAATTAAATCCTTTATTTTATTTTTATTGATACATAGATACTTTTATATATCATTAATACGTACATAACAGTGCATACTAACAAAAGTGTAGTGATATGATGTAATAAATATAATGCCTTTTTATACCAGCAAAGAATTTGCTGACTCTTGGCATTATTTTTACTGTAGAAAAATACTATACAATGTACTTATTATTTCATGGTTTTATAAAAAAAAATTATAAAATAAATAAATCCAGTGTAAGATGGGTCCGAGAAACTTTGCAGTCTTGAATGTAATGGTTGTTAGATGCACTGGTATTTTACTGAATGCTTTTATGCATGTATGGAAAGCTCACCACTGATATTATTTCACGTAATACTATTTTATTCAGTCCTATCCCAATGTATGTATGTATGTGTTCCCGTACAAGTACGATAAAATATTTAATGATAGTTTATATGCTCGTAATATTAACACGCTACAGCTAAGTATAGAAAAAATAGAGTTGGTTAAACAAGATAATTATTATTATGTCATGTTGTTTATCAAAAAAGACTTGTACAAATGTACAAGTCTAGTCTCAGTAAAGCTTTTAATTTGAAAATCAATTCAAAATATGATACCTACCTACCTACTTGTTGCTTTCTTATAACTGAAGTTACGTGTGTAATTGTTTTAAATAATGTGCGATAAGTGCTGCGAATCGAAATAAAATATTAAAAAACGGATTAAAAATTATTAATGCAAGAATCTTTGGGTAGATGGCGCTCTTGTAGCAGACTGAACCCATAACTTCTCCAATTTTTATAATAAAAATAATAGTTAAATAATATATCAATTAAGTTTTTTTTTATTTTCGACTAAAATAAAGTGTTTTTTTTTTATTTGATAGTTTTGTTTTTTGTATTTGTTTCGTAAAATTAAGTGATAAATTTTAATAAAATTGAATCTAATACAGTTTGTGACAATAAAAATAGTTCAAGAACATGATTTGTATTTTAAAAGTAATAAAAATAAATTTAAGTGGCAAATAATATTGTAAATGCGCTCATGAGGTGATTTAATAACAAAAAACAGCGCAATATAAGTGATCCAATAATAATAATAAGAAAGGATGTGATTGCTAAACCTTCAAAATAGAAATGTGTGAATGAATAAATATAATATATCTAATCTAGAATAGAACACAAAATGGCTGTTTAGGAAAAAAATCACCCTTAAACGAAAAAAAAATTATTCCCTGGCTAACATAATTTAGGTATTATGAAATATATTAATGGTTAACACTTCACGTTAGCCTGATGATGATCTTAAAAACTGGCTCACGATGAATATCAATCGAGTCATTGTGGAAGTACTAAAAATAAGTGTTTTATTTTATTACCTTTACATGAACTTCCACCAAATACCGTCAGTCTACGATATTGAATAATTTAAATCTAGTAATTCTAATGTTTGTACATTCACACAGTGAAAATTCATGAAAGAAATAATTTTTAAAAACTTCAAAATAAGGGTTTTGAGTTAAACACTTATTTTTAGTACTTCCCAAGACTTCTTTCACAAGACTTAGATAATATTTTAAAATGCTCAACTTAAAAAAATCTAAAGACTAAACTAAAAAGTTAGAAACTTTTGGAATTCAAATAACAGATAATTTGTAAAAAACACCAAGGTACTCAAGTTACACAAGCAGAACTGTATACTATTTGTTTTTTTTTAAACTGTTCATAAAATGTTATGTAATTAGACGTGAATTAATTAACGAATAAGTAAACACTTTAATTAGTAGAGATGGAAAAGTTTTGTTTGAAGATTTAGATTAAAATGGTTCGAATTTAACTATCAACCAAAACATTATAGAGAAGATTATTTAGGTACTACCTATTACAATATTCATGATGAAAATATCAACAGTAATCCCTTAAGACGTCTTCAACCTTAAATAAAGGCAAGGCTGCAGCACCTTAAAGATTCCCATTAGAGATATATTATACTAAGTAGGAACAATCACAATATAAACTTAACTGTGTCAGAAACTATTAAGTTGTATCTAATCTTTTGACGATACTAAAGGGAGGGTTTAACAAGCTGTCCCGAAACTAATAGATATAACGAGACTAATCTGTGTAATTTCTCGTTTTATTTATGAATAACGAACCAATAAAATATAGGGTATGTAATATTTTTGCTCCAACACCATCACGGCATATCCCACAAGTGGGTTACCCAGCAGACCAGCTGCATGTAATAAACGTGCAAGCCGTTCTCTCTGTGCTAACAAAAACATTAAGACAATCAGGATGGGTGGCAAACCTCATCGTTATTTTTTCGAACACTTGCCTTTTACAGGACACTCGAAAACTTACGAACAAGAGTGAGAGACCAATTCTTTGCCGGGTGCTATTTTTGTGTCTCCAGGAATTTAAAAAACAGAGGTGGGAGGAAGCAAGGGCGCTCAAGAACCATGTTTCTTGATAATGGGGATTCAAGTGAATAAATTGGAGTAAAATTATTTTGATGAGACTTGCCACACGGTTCATATTGAATATAAAACAACACCCAATGTTCTGTCGTCTGAATTCTTCTAAATCTATAGTAAAAAGAAATGGATTGCTGAAAAATATTATTCAATATCCAAGGTACTACTCTACTAAATATTTCATTTATTTATATTATTTAAAGATTAATGTATAAATTCAATATTAATTTTACAAATACACATATAAAATTGTGTAGCAAAAGAAATGAAAAAACAGCAGGTAGAAACGCGATGTATTAAATTTATTATTATCAATTCTGTTTCGTTCCGTGACGTTGCGAAGTAGTAGAAAATAATTGTAAATTATTGTATAAACATGGAAGTCTCTAGATACTGAGAAATAGGTACCGCTGCGGTCTATCTGTCTTAGAGAACATGGTACAAGTCATCCATCTTGATTAGAGCCAACACTGCCAACAGTAATAATATTATGTCGACTAGGACACAGGAGAAAACCGTGTACCAAACAACCTTCTTATGAAATATCTTAACACGAACATTACAACACTGAACACTGTACAAGGACGATGTTACGTTAACGAGAAGAAAAATAAGAATTTGTTTATGTTTTTCTTTTTAATTGCAAGAGAGAAATATAATGTGAAATAATGATAAAAATAAATGATGAAGTTTCCAAAATAGTTCCTTCACTTTTTTCTGTAAATTTTTGATTATTCTGTAGTAAAAGAATCAGATATTCGTTAAATATATCATTATAAGATTTTTATATATTAAATTCAGCAATGATGATGATGATGATTTTGGATGATTTTATTTTATTTATGACGCCGTTTTACAGTCCCAAGACCGTCTCAAGGGCGCCAGTGAAGAGTTCAGTTTTTAATTTGCTTCTGAAGCTAGTGACCGTCTGACTATCTCTCAGTAGCACCGGTAGGTGATTCCACATAACCGTTCCAACAACACCAAAGGCCCTCTCATAGAAACAATAATAAAGAATGCCATGCAAACAGAATGTATTATTTTTTATGACATGAAGAGGAAGAGCTACTCGAATTTGATTAACTGTCTCGATGTTTAGGTAGTAGAATTTCATGACGAAATAAAAAACAAATATTTGTTTTTTTATTTGTCTCCCATTCTTTTCCATAAGTTTTTAAGTCTCCTGTAAAAGGCGGGTTCGAAGAAATAAAGACATTTTACATCTTAAATTCGGCGATTTGGTTAATCACCCATCCTAGTGTCTAATGTTTTTGTTGACACGGAGAAGACAGCTTGAATGTTTAATATATGCGGCTGACACTTGTGTATGCCGTGATGGGATAGTAGTACAAGTAGTTATTTTTATTGAGAGAGATGTCTTTCGTCTTTCAATGACATTGTCAGTCGATCGATTGACATTGGAAACAATTGATAATATCCTTGAAAGACGATAAACTTCTCTTATAATAAAAACAATATAGTAGAAAAAAACAATTATTTTCTTTCAACAACAGCTTTTCGTTTGCTATACTCTGTCTTCTGACTACCTAGAAAGATGTCACAATATTAACGATAGATTAAGGTTTTGTGTTAGTACATTAGTAGTCAACAATTAACCCTATTCAACACGTTTTCATCTACAATAATAATATATCCTTTAATTGGATTAATATTATCATGATATAATATCTACATTATTTAGTATAGTATACAAAAGTCCTAGGTATATTAACATCGCGTGACTTTATTCAATTAGGTAATAAATCTGACATATCACCTTCTCAAAGTAACAGGTTAACGTAATAAGTAGCAGGTGCTATTTATAACGCTATATTATAATAACTTATAGTATGCCATCACACCGCAGCCAACCACCTGTCACATAACGAAATGTCACTGCTTTCAGTGTAATTATTTGGGTACAACTTATTATTTAATGTCTTTTAAGTATGAATAAATATGGTTTCGCAGACTGATAAATATTTATCGCTGTTTGAAATTCAAGCAATCCCGCATTTTCGATACATAGAATAAGGGAAATAACCTTAGTAACAAAAGTAAAGAAAATTAAGCGCGAGACAAAGTAAGGTGAAAACTGGTTCAGTCTACCTTGGTACGGGCTCATGCTCAGTTAGGTAGGTCTTTGTGACTTTTTAACTTATAAATACTGTTGTTTAAATGCAAAAAATAAATAAATATTATTTAAAGCAAAACTAGTTATTTTTGGAAAAAAATAACAGAATCCAAAAACTTGCAAATATTTTTTGCCATAAAAAAATCCATGACACATGATAATTCGAAATTTTCAAAAATTAGGTTTGAACCTATGGACAAAACTAATACATGGATTTGTTAGTGCAAATTGATACCTAGTATATTTTTTATTTATAGTATTGGTAAACAAGTAATAGAATTCCATAATTGGATAAATTGAAATTAACGTTTTCTTTATATGACAATTTTGTTAAGAATTAGGTATATTTTCAAATGATATCAATATGATGGTAAAATAAAAATAAAAAACTTTTTATATTTTTATGTAAAATAAAACAAAAATTAGTCTAACCGTTTGTATTATGCTATTTTGACCTTAAATACTAACATTATTAATATGCAAATTAACGACGTGAAAAACATATTATATTTTACCATATCAGCTCTAATCTGCTATTAAAAACTTAATGAACTAATATTTTATCCTTGTATTGTTACGATACTAAATAACGTTACATATAATATATATAATCACGTAGTCGTAAAAATTATAAGCGATAACGCATAGCATTGTGATCGTTGTCAGTACTACAGAAATAATATTCTAAGGTGTAAGTATGTATCTATAAATATATATGTTTGTATGAGTATATTTATGTCTCCATAGTTTCAAAAACGCTAATAATCGATCCAATAAAATTAAAAAGAACTCCCGTTTCTGTTCATTCCAGAAAACGACCTATGTCTTTAAAGTATTTATTATATTGGTGCTCAACTATAGAATTATATAATTGGATAAATTGAAATAAGTGTTTTGTTCTACTACATATAAAAAAATAGCACGAGAGAGACGTCTTTTGTTTTTGTCTTATCTGTAAGAAAATAAAACGCTTACTTCAATAATTAATCCAAGTATCTTTACAGCTAGGTCGATACGTCATAATTTTATGGCAGCATTCTAAGTGTTTATGAAAATTCAAATGTTTTGTAGACATAACATCTTTTTCTATTTTCTTGAATAATTTAATTTGAAAGACATCATTTGTCAAAACTAAATTTGAGTTTAATACAAAAAGCTTTAATTTGCATTAAAATTTCTTCTCAATTGACAACTACGCTATTTATTATGTTAAACAACAATTCATCAATAAAATCAAATCATATAAAAAATTATATTGTCATTTAATTGATAATTATTTTTATTTTTTACAGGTTCTATGTACTTACAATGATAATTTTAGGTAATTCTTTGGCCACAGTTTATAACCTAAACGTATCAATGCGATAAATAAAATTTGTTCTTTTTTGTCATATACTTAATATGAATATTGGAGAAACCACTCAAAACGGTGCAAGCCAAAACAAGTAAAAAGAATAAGAAAAAAAACATGAAAATTTTCCCCAATCTGAAGCCGGGTTCAAAGGCTAGTATAGATTAAAATTACAATAATTATATTATTATCATGATCAATTAGTATTGTGAAAATAGCAGCTACCCTGTAGTTGTGATTTATGTATGATAAAAATGATAATAAATTATTCACCTCTATGCGAGCGATGAATGGGTTTGCTGCGCAAATGTGACCGTTATAAACAACCAACACGCAACCTGTTGTCTCAAAGAGGTAATGTAGGGGGAGGCAGGCAGGAGGCAACAGGGAGATAGAGCAGAAGGGAGGCAGGAGGCAACAGGCAGCCTTAACCCTCCCTCAGTGATAGAGAGAATGAGAGTGGAACTGGGAGGGGGACGATGTTTTTAAAGGAAAGTGGCGAACTAAACATGACATCAAGACGGTGTTTCTCAAAATGTAGCTACGTAGTAGGTGTAAGTAAGATTATCAAAGGGTTTCTTTATGTTTATGTTATTTTTTACCTGCTAAATTATCCTGATATTTTTCAATAAACCTTTACAAGATCATTTGATAAGATGTAATTATATTGTATTTTGAACGTTTTTTTTTGGTAGAATATTGATTCTTTTTAGTAGATTTTGTAATGTCCTGCAAATTAAATAATTTCATAAGACTTTTAAAAGATTAAAAAAAAAAAATTTTTTAATAAGAATTGCACCATTAAATGATAACTCACTAATTGGGCACAGTTTAGGAGTTAGAATATTTCGTAGGTAAGCTTTCACAAAATTGTCTATTTCATATTATTCTTTACTCTATATTAATTATAGTCAATTTTACACAAAAATTACATTGAAACTAAATAATTTACGTAAAGGCTAACGACACAACACTATGGACGATTTATGAAGATTGAGTTAGTCCTGAATTAAGATATTAATCTTGTATTATACGTACTAACAAGACGATGAACAAATATTTTATAAAATGCACTAAACACAATGTCATTCACTGTTTGCCGGCACCTGGGATCGATGTGAAATGGAACATTTTTCATTTTATCCTGGCTGGGAAGTGAACTCGGGACTTCATGACCCAAAAGCAAAAGCGTTACCTCTGCACCACATCGGCCGCCAGTAAAAAAACACTTTTTTCAGTGCTTAAATAACACTTTATAACATACCTATTGTAAGCTTTTCTTCAATAAAAGTTTTGTAAAATTTATTTTGTATATATATTACTAACTGATACTTTTGTGAATAATCAATTATAATTTTGCGTTCGTATTTTTTCATAAAAGTTTCATGGAAAAGTTTCGCGAAGCGTGGGTTGTTGAAAAATTTAAATTGTTTAATAAAAACTTGATCAGAAAATTGACATAAAATAATATTACCATTAATCTACTTAGAAAACAAATATTATTTTATTGAATGTGAATAAATTGGAAAAATAATTTATAGTTTTTAAAATACTTGTGAACAGTAACAAATTTTGATTTTATTATGAATAATTAGTTGAATTTAATAATTCTCCTGGCTTCGAAACATTCCACAGTGGACCAGTGTCAGAACCGTGGAGGAGCTGTTTCGCGCCGCCCAGGACAGGGAAGCTTTCTCTCAAATGGTCATCAACGTCGGGGGACCCGGCAAGACACATGAAGAAGAAGAAGAAGATGAATAATTAGTAAAAATTTGCAGAGGAACTTGTAATATTTATTTATAAGTATGTGGAGTTATCAGTTTTGCGAGTTGTTTAAAATAATACTATGGGTACTGTACCATTACGGGCTAAGGCATATCCCACAAACAGGGTAGCCAGCTGACCAGCTGCATGTAATAAACATGCATGTTGTGCTCTTCTTGTGAAAGAAAACATTTGATTTATTGATGAGTAGAAGGTATTTATCTTCATTTGAAGTTGTATTAAGATCCCTGAAATTTATAAGCATTTGTTGATAATTTCCTCTAATAACCTTTCAGTAACTGAAATGTTATTCGGATTACTTATTTTGTAAGGGAATAATAACAGTAGCAAGTAGTAGGTATATAATTTGTAACTATTTCTATAGATATCCTTTAATTATGAAATTAAGAGAAACGGGCATAACGGAAGAAAATTCGCAAAGGTAAATAAAAGGAAAGTTAATCAGGTGTAAGGTGAAGTGGAATGTGTGGAAGAAGTACAACATAGTTTATTTTCAGGACTCGGCAAACAGAAGGGCTAAAGGAGAAGGGTCAATCTTCTTCATTTTTCTGCTGGAATGAAATTATAAGCGCATATTAAGTAAGCTCACTAATACTATCCTATTCTAGTGTGTCATTAGAATCAGTAAAAGAATCGTTCATATCTATGATATGTTATATTATTCAGTGACATGTAACTCACTCTAGTGATATTTGTTGATAAAATCAGGTTGAAGAGAGTTATAAATAAAGAAATATCATTCAATCAGTTATTCCAACATTTCTGAACTCTGCTGAAAACATTATTTCGCATATAATTATATTGTATAAAATCACGAACATAATTTTTTTTCATAAAGTTTTTCAGATTTAAATAAGATTACGTTCACGTTACCAGGAGTATACACTTAATAATTCTTTGAATTTCATTTACTCTATTGCATAGCGATAGGTTATATATAAACAAGAAGCGATTATAGATAATAATAATAAACGTATTTTTTATGTTAGGTAATTTATTAATTATTTAAAAAAAAGGATTAAAACCTTTATAAATGAGGTATGAACTCATTAGCTTTGATAAGCTTATTTTAAAGAATAATCAAAATTGGTGAGCTGGCTCACTGAAAAATGTGACAAAGTATGTAGTGATTCATTCCAACAGTCGATTTTAGTGAGCTATTTCACTCAACTCTAATTGAATCCCAACATGGGAATTGGTTTTACGCATGTTTATGTATATTGCTCATCACAGCCTATAACACTGTGACTGTGTGGGTGTGTGCGGGTGGAATGTAGATAGGGTAGGGGTGAATGTGAGGGGGTTTGATTAGAATTAATGAATGGATCTAATGGACTTACCATCACGCTTCATATATATTATTATTACATCGGACTAATCTTCATTTGTAGTTAATTTGCAAGTTGTTAAGTGAGATGTTTTTCCCTAGCTGTTAATTCTGAGTATTTCTTTAATGAGTAGAATTAGATGAAATCAAAATAAACGCGATGTTTACCTTTCTTATATATTTTTTTTGCGTCCCCATTCTCATCCAACGTTAACGAACAATATGAATTAATTTTCAAGATCAATTAAAGAAATTCTCAATTACTCATTAACCAGTGGATGGATTTTAAACATAGAAATGAAATTTTCAAAATAGTTGCGCTGACAGGAACACTGCTTTTCGGTTTACAAGGTTTAGTTGGTTAGTTGTCTTTATTTCACAATACACTATTCCAATAATAATGACAATTTGTAAGTTAGAAATTGTGAGTTATAAAATATTTTTGTGTGACCTGCAGGGTTACTCTTGACAAAACTAAAGACGATCTTAATCTAGTCTTGATCTTGATCATACGACGCACGAAGGGACTATGGTCAAAAACACCGCGCTACCACTAACGCGCCATCGGTTTGCGTGTGTTTTTGGCCAATAGTCACTTTGTGCGTCGTATGATCAAGATCAAGACTAGATTAAGATCGTGTTCAGTTTTGTCAAGAGTAGCCCTGCAGAGGAACATTAAATTGCAATAGAAGTCCTTAAATAATTGCTTGGAAACAGAAAAATAAAGTGATTTTTTAGAATCCGATTAAAATAGTTAGTAAATCTTCAACAGTAGATTTTAATGATTACATTTAGAAGTAGAATTTGAAGTTTCAAGATATTCGAACAGTTTAAACTGTTGCCTTAGCTTTTAAGCTTTTGTGTTTCAATATTGAAAATTGTTTTAATAGCTTCGCTAGTGTTATGAAAATTCGTACAGTATAAATATTTTCTCTTTTAATAATCACTATCGACAGAAGTAAGGTATTCAAATAAAAATAACAAGAATTAATTACAACCACCCTTAGATCTCACTTACTATCCGTGGCTAATCTGAGAATAGTTATTTAGAGGAGTTATACCTAATTGAACGAATACTGAACTATTATTAATTTATCGTGTCGAAATCCAGGGGAAACTAATCAAACTGATCTCCAATACTGTGCAAAACGCACATCACGTGGAGACGTGTCAAAAATATCCTCCATAGTGCATGTAACAGGGCACAATTGACACTCCAACAATATTAGTGTGGCATGGTCTGTGCTGCACCACAGTCATACGCTCTAGATTCGTCTTGTAGGAAGCCCCATCGTTCTCTATTCTCACGGCAGTTTCCTACACCAGATCTTAGAAGATTCAGAGTTTTCCATGTCCTATCGTCTAGTTCGCCAATTAATTGAAGAAATAAATTGCTATTAAGTGTTATGTACCTACTATTTTTAATTAACAACTTGTTGTATTATATATGTTTTTTCTATGTTGTACCAAAAATTAACATTTTAACAATAATTTTGGTTGGGCAAGACCGTAGAGCACCCGGTAAAGAATTAGTCTCCCACTCTTCTGCGTAAGTTTTCGAGTGTCCTGTAAAAGGCAGGTGTTCGAAAAAATTAAAACGAAAAAAAAAAGAATGCGCAAAATAAATATCTGAATTAATTTTATTCAGACATAAAGTCGGAATAAAAGTAATCCCTATTCGTGAGTGTCACGTCACTGAGTCGGGCATAACAGACAGTTAAAATAAAACTTATTCCATAATTTATTGTGATTGCGAGTGTTAGAATGGAAGTATCAAATTTTGATATTCGTAGCATAACACTAATAAATCGTTTAAGCAGCTTTAATGTAAAAATTAAACTTGTAGAGGAATTCGGTTTAATTATGAAAAGGGACAAGTCACTCCTAATTGGAGTTTTTACTTGTTGAACTTATTAACGTTTGATTCCACGAAGATCAGTCAGTCATATTAAATAATAATTAAATAACTTCAGATAATTAAAGCTTCTCTCGTCCTCAGTTTCCCGAATTAATTCTTAAAAATAAGTAAGGAAGCTCACAAAATAATAATTATTTTAATGCTTGTCATTGTTTTTGCATCGTTTTTAATTTTTTTTTATATATACTTATACCATTACGGTATCTTTTACAAGCAATGTAGCTTTTTAAATAAGTAATAATTTTCTTAATGTTTTTTTACTTGTTGGGAGTTTGGAGTTAGAAGTTTTTTTTAAAAAGATATACTTATCTGGGTTTTGTTTGTTATAAACCCAAATACAACCTTAAACACCTTTCACAGTAAGCTACTAAAGTATAAAGTATGATATCTCGTTCCTGCAATAAGCTCGCCTGTGGCACAAAATTATATGATCGATTGTTATGTTGTTCTGAGTATTTTTTGCAATAAAGATTGTAATTATTGTTTAAAAAAAATCAGCAATTTAAGTATGTGCGTATGAAAAGGATTTTTACATATATCTGTCAATATAAAATTCGTATAGTCTGAAGTCGTATGGAATATGGTTATTCTTATTACATAATAATACTATGTATTACCATCAATTTATAGGATATTTAAGTGGAAGGGCATATAAAAGGGATATTATATTGGATATTCATTTCCATAGATAACGCTTTATTTTTCCAATGGATAAAGAGAAGGAGATTTTTTTAAACCACATATTTCGGAGAACGTATGTACATAGACAATGTACGAGCTATATAATGATAATAAAGAACAGATCTTTAGATTTTATAATGTATCACAGTTTATGTATAGTACCCGGTGTTGATAATAGAGAATTAATAATAGTCAAAGATCAAAAATAAAGACAAACACTAAACTCGATTGTGGTTTTCGATTTCCGATAAACGCTTTTTTTTATTTATGATATTCAAGATTTCCTGCGTTGAAAATGTCATCCATTTTTTCAGTAAGTTTCAGAGTATTCTGTAAAAAACATACATTACTGACATACAGTTAGTCTGCTGTCAATCCCACTTGTGAAAAATGTCGACAGGGTGTGTATAATATTATGTATGTATATTATGCATAATATGCACTTTGAATATGTTTATTTCTTCAATTAAATTTAAGAATATTGGTCTGGCTCTGTTTAACTGTCATTTTATGTTTATTCTATAGAACCTTTTAAATACATTGACTCAATTGAAATAAGAAATATTTTTTCAAGTCTTATGAGAGTCATTATCTTTCTAATACTTTGTAGATATTATTTTTGACGTAATAACTGAAACCGTTGTCTAATCCCAAATCCCAGAGCAACTGAAAAATATATAAAAATTATCTTGGGTTACCAAAAATCTAAGTCAAATAGTACGTGGGTTAGGACGTTCTTTTAAAGGGAGTTATATTAGTTATAATGTTTTTGTGTGATGTATCTAAAATAATGTTCAGAAATTATATTTTCTACTACTACTCTACTATCACGGTATTTCTTTAGGTAGGGTTGCTAGTAGAGGAGCTGCATGTTATTAACATTAAGGCTGTCCTCTTAATGCCAATAAAAAAATAAGACAATCAGGATGAGTGACAAAATCATCGCTGAATTTAAGATGGAAAATGATTCTTTTTTTCTAACACCTGTCTTCTACATGACAATCCAAAATTAACGGAAAAGAGTGGGATACCAATTCTTTGCCAAATGGTCAATGGCTAAAGTTGATTTATTTTTTTAACAAATTTGTTCGTTGTGAAGAGAATAAATGTTTGTATTTACGTTTTGTCTATTTATATGTACATATTATGTAGTAATAATATTGTTTTAATAAAAATATTTCAACTTTAGGTCAAGGGTGGCCAAATGGGTGTCTACGTGCGGTCCGCAAAGCATAATATGCAAAAAAAAAATAGTCCGTACAAGTACCCGTTACATTATTAAAAGAGGTATTTTGAGATAATATCCTTAAAAAAATCGAGGCGTTTCGAAATATTTCAAATTCCTATACGATTTTGAAAATTTGTCGACGGGGGGGGGGGAGGGGGGTAAAATTTTTTAAGGTGAAGTAAAATTATCAAATGTTCCATATATGTAGTATATTGTTGTGCGGCCCGGTAGAAAATCTCATTCTGACATTTGGCCCGGCTGCTGAAAAGGTTGGCCACTTATGGTTTAGGTAGTCTATAACACGCAATTATGGGTGGTCTGCCATGAAAATGTAAAGAAAAATATTTATGTTTGTAGGGTAACTTCAAATAAACAAAATAAAACTGATTTTTCTTCGTTTATGTTGAGCAAAGTTTAAAAACTTAAGGTAACGAAACATGTGTGCATATAAACTAAATCAAATATATCTGTGATTTTCAGAAAAAAAATAACCCACAAAAACATTTAAATATTTAATCGCATAAAGCTTTTGGAAATGGAAGACAAGGATGAAGGTTTTGTAGGTACAATAATACTATTATAGGTAAATAAATAAATAAATAAATAAGGCATTACATGTCTTATAGGACGACAGGGCTTCTGTAATATATAATCTTATAGAAAAGAAGAATGAGTACCTATACCTAATGTCTATTATTTATTTATTTTCTTGTATGGAAGGTATTTGTATTTCTTATTATTTCTTCTTTTTATTATATAAATGCTTTTTATGTTTATAAAGATAATTCAATCGATAAAAGGGTATACTTTACCATCTATCGTATTATTTATCTAGTAAGGATTATGATTCGAGTTTATTGAATAATTTTATGAAGATAAATAGGTACATATTAGAATTTGAGCATCTTATAATAAATGGAGAGGGTGAATAATATGTCACGATGAAAACTTTAGATAAGCAAAATGTAATTGTGTGAATATGTGTATCACTTCCAGAATTGAGGCCTTGAGAGGATAAAAAAAAGAGTAGGAAGACCTTTAAAAAGATGGGTTGACGTCCTGTGATGAGAAAATAGTGGAATCGTGTTGCTCGACATTGAAAAGTATGGAAAAGTTTTGAAGAGCCGTATATTTAGCAGTGGAGAGAGAAGAAGGCTAGCAGTAAGGAAGTAAGTAAGTGTGTGTATGTAAAAGTATGTGGAAGTAATTACCAAGGATATATTGAAGACTCCCTCCATTGCCAGGATATCTCAGAAGTCGGAGGACTTTATTCTATCCAATTTTTGTGATTATTTAGTGGTTATTTAATACAAATATATTAATTTAATTTATAATCAATTTTCGTTTTTGTCTTGCTTTGACAATTTTGATTTTTTTGTGTATTGTGCAATATGAAAAAGGCTCGTACCGTGGATATACTATGAATAAATAAAAATTAACATCAAAACATACGAGTACATAGAACATAGTATGAAAGAATACTATTATGATTAGTTTTAAAGACATTATATATTATCTAGGTAGATTGTTACTACTACTCTATCACTATTCAACCATTGTGCGTGAATGTATATATATTAAATATAATGTAATATTATCACCTCATACATTGTATCTACAGTACGGTACAGTACAGAATTACTAGGAATAATGTGTATGTCCCTATGTTAGATAGAAAATAAATTCAACAACACAATAACAACACAAAATATTATATATTATAATCATAAGAATAGGTAATAATATGTGGCCCAAATATTTAACAGGAATAAGATCTTTTCCATGTACTTACTACATACGTATTATCATACAGTATGTAATAACAATATGCTTTTATCACTGTCCTTACATTATTCTACATAGGTGTGTTATGTAGATACTTCATACTTATACCAGAGTTATCCTGCATATCTACATATTATGGGAATAACAAAAAGTTATGGGCATGTTTAGTATGTATTATACAGGGACACTATTCATTTGCTAGGATCATGTCATAATAATCTAGGAATGAGAATATCTTTGGATAAGATGCCTCTTCATATTTTCACAATATCTACTTCTCTTGAACGTACCTATATCTTTTTCTAATCTATATTTTTTTTATTTTATTTTCCTTTATTGGCATTTCTACAGGTTTTTACATAAATATAGTATAAAACAATTAGGTATAGTATTAACCCAATTACAGAATGCACAAATGTTTACAAATACTGTATATAATTAAGATTCCCAGATTAAAAGTACCCATCTATGTAACCCAAAAATAAAAAACCCAAAACAATAACTTTAAAAATTCTAAAAAAAAAATTAAAATAGTTACAGAACTAAAAATACATTACATAGTCACCATAAAATAAGATAAAAATAATACTAAAAAACATCAGCCAAAAATAAAAACAAAAACAATAATCAAAGATTAAAAAAACATACACATATATATATATATATACACACATATATATATATATATATATATATATACATATACACACACATACACATACATACATATACATAAAATAAAAACAATGGTCATTAGGAAAGGGAAGTATAGGAGACTCATCCCAAAGAAGGGATAAAGGTTTTCAAACTGCACCATCAACTCATCATCGCCGACCTAATACCAGACTTAAACTGTGAAAGAGTGGAGCCGAAAATATCAACCCCCTGAAATGCGCAATTGTAGCTCTCACAGGAACGGCGAAGAAAACTATTCCTGGCACAACTCGTATTAAATGCAGTAATGTAAAATGTCCGAGGATGTCGGGCAGCAGTTCTAGGAACATGGTAGTGCACTAACTCATTCAGATCCGGGCAGTCCGTTTTCGAATGAATAATTTTGTATAACAATACCTGATCCGCCATTTTACGTCTACCAGAAAGAGACTGCAGGCCGTGGTATCTTTCAGCTTCCCCATAGTTGTCAAACCTTCTAAAACTCAGAAAGTTAAGCATTCTAAGAGTTCTATGCTGAACCCTCTCAATCCTATCTATGTGAAGCCCAAAGTGTGGACTCCACACAGACGAACAATATTCAAGAATACTCCTTACATATGATACATACAGAGTCTTTACAACTTCGGAACTCCTCAGAGGCCTAGTCACCCTGGAGATAAAACCAAGCATGCGTGAGGCTTTGGAAATAATTTTCTCATAATGGTTACGAAATGTCATTTTGTCATCAATCGTCACACCCAGATCTCTTACCTCAGATACCAGTTTTAGTTCAGAGTTATCAAGCCCATAATTAAATTTAATAGGATTTTTCCCTCTAGTGAATCGGATCAATACACATTTATCAACATTTAGATATAAACAATTTGCCTTGCAATAAGCTGTCAATCGATCCAGGTCACGCTGAAATCTGAAACAGTCATTGATCGACCGAATTTGTGAGTAAATCTTCATGTCATCTGCATAAAGAATGAATTTACAAAAACCAAAACATGAATTGATGTCATTTATATAAACGTTAAATAAAGTATATATCTATTTTAATTCATCCTAAGCTGTCTGAATTAAGAAGATATGAACATAATATTATTTAAGATATTTTCTTCATCCAAATAGAAGAATTATCTTATTTCTGTAAGTATTATATATAATCCTGTAATATCTAGATGAAGAGTGAAGATAATACTTAAAAGAAAATATGGTCTTCAGGCTGATGATAGAGTCTGTGATGGAGAGATTATGATTTCGAATATTTTCTATTAAGTATCTATCAACATACATCATAACGCTATTTTTCAACTGCGACAGAAAGCACGGAATATTATTACATACTTTTCGCTTCCTTCAAATTTGTGCAGTTTTTCTTACTCAGTATGTCACCATCCTTGATAATTTGATTTCTGAGACTTTCGTGCTTTTTCAAATCCTCTCTTTTAGGTAAATACATTCTTCGTCATTCTTTCATTATGCATTCACTCCACGTGTTTAAACCATAGCAATTTTTTTACACATATTTTATCCATGACACTCTTCTCGCATCCGCTCATTTTCTTAATATTTTCATTCCTTAATCAATCATGCAACGTTTTACCAACTACTTTTTTCAGTGATCGCATCTTGACAGCATTTATTCCACTTTCGTTCATCTTCAGCCATGCCCAAGTTTCACTTGGATATAAATGTTCTTACAAGAATGATATTTTGCATCAGCATTTTTGACATATTTCTATAACTAACAATGAGTCAAATTGCAAAGTTCACTATAGCACCGGGCATTTTTGTTCTTACAACGTCTCTATCGCAACTTCCATCCCTCGCAAACAAACTTCACAGGTATAGGTACATACTGATTTACTTGTAGAAAACATTTAATATTTTTGCTGTCAAATTATTTCATCTTCAAGACACAATTTAATTGACTACTAAGAAGATGTTCAGGAGTGAACTTACATTTTCTTTCAAAATCACAAAATTCTAAATGATGCTCTGCTCAGAAAACGCACTCATATTTTTCTATTTCCTGCTAGGCATGTATCCAACAGGATATTCTACCAGAAAGTATCACTTTATCGAGTACACATTTAAAGTACCTACTCTGATAGGAGATAGTATGGTTACTTATTATAATAATATAATACTAATACATGCAAATCACCTACCCAGGAATAAGATGTGGGTCGCAGGAAACCATAAGACATACAATATACCTACCAACCCAAGATCCTCATTGTATGCGAACAATGAAAATACTTATACATAAAAGGGAAATGCGAAATCAGAAGCACGGACACAACGGGATATACATAGTAGGTACCTACCTATTATTATATTGTCTATTTGATTTACTTTATGTAATACAATCTCTTATCATTTTCAACCAAGTGCTTATTAGATAGGTAGGTACCCTTTGTATTTTATTTTTTTACAGTTTTTGGCATTTTAATCTCAAGTAGGATGGCACTCAAACGTATGAATTATATAATTTATTACCAAAACTAGCATTTTTCTGTAAAATTCCCAGAATATTGATATTGACTAGGCACTCCACTCATTTCCGTAAACTAACCATGATGTTTTATTGTCAAATACATGTTAGTTATTTTTTTTTGTTTTTTTTATTGTTTAACTGGATTTGGGAACAACGTGTAGATGACAAAACCAATCAGTCATTTCGGTTGGAGAGCCATGTTTACAAAATGTAAGGCAGTGCAATTTTCAATATGTAGTCAGAAGAAGTAAGAAACGTTGAGAAGTCAACGTTTACAAATTGACTCTATACTAGTTTTGAATTCAGCAATTAGGTTTGCTATTCATTCTGAATGTCTTAAATTTTTGTTTGTATGGAGAGAATAGCTTGCCACCCTACTTGTGGGATATGCGGTGATGGGGATGGTAGTAGTATTATCTGTTAATTGTTTTTTTTTAATTGCATTCAAATTCGGTTAACCTTTACCATCTACGGGCGAATTAATATGTTTGATGTTGAATTAATTATAAATAAAACAGCTTATTTTTGGTATAACCACGGTGACTTTTTATTGGACGCGAGCCGGCTTTCATACTAAAAATAAGTTGTTTTATTTATAGTTAATTCAACATGAATTTCCACCAAGTACCGTCCGTTGAAAATATCAACTTTAGTTTGATGTGTTAGGTATATTAATAAAGGAATGAAAACAAAAGGAGCAAGGAGAGGTTAAGTACCAATTTTAAAACGCGTTAAACATGGGAGTTATAATATTTTATAAAGATTCCATTGGGGAAATATGACATTCATTTCTAAAGGTTTGTGACATTGAATCAAATATACCCTAGAGCTCTCTTCCAAGGTTTGTTTTATATGAAGCAAATATGATATCGCTCAACATTTTTAAACAATTGACATTTTATGATTACCTTATGATTAACACCTTTTAATCACCTATAACAACTTTATTTTGTTATTATTTTTCAGGAAAGATGTACCGCATGTAACTGGTACACATACAATTAATATAGGTGTAGGTACGTTTAAGATTAAAAAGTTTTAAACTTAAATTATAACTAGTTCAACAGATCGCAACATGAATCAATTCATGTACATAAAAACATATTTTTTGAAGAAATACAGATCTGCTATGAATAGGTTTAGCCAATCATTATTATAGAATAAGACATTAGACAATCTCTTTTGCAAAAACACTTGAATATGAAACAGAGGTGCAACATTTTTCATCTGTAGATGTTTCAGGTAATGTCAGTATTGTCAGACAGAATATCTTCAAAAATATTAAAAAAGGGATAATAGTAGACGAGGCATTCGAATCTATTCAAGTATATCCATTATATTCCTTTTTACTCAATTTCACAAGTCGTTGGTTGCAACAATAGAAAAGTTGTCAGTGTGCGGCAACATGGGTAGAAGACGCGAGGAAAACAGAAAATATCACTTGGTGTTTGGTGAATAAATAACAAGGGGACGGAATAACAAGATGGGAATGTTTCAGAATGAGCTTTGTGAAAAATATTTGACAGCGTGACGTGTTCAGGGGGTGAAGTCATGGGACACGTAATAATTTATTTACAATAAAACAACAGATAGAAATAATAATAAAATGAAGCTTTGGAGATGAAATAACTTTAAACACATAAACATGTTTTATACCTACTTTTGATTTTATTATTAGAGATTAAAAAGGACTCTGCTAATTGAATGTGGTTTTAATCGAACAAAACTTCAATAAAAAAACTCATTAGGCTGTTGCCTGCGTTTTCGATAAACTTTTGTTTGATAAATACCTACTAATGAAAAATCAAATGGATTCAGAAGAGTAAACGAATCATTATTTTTTTGACGGATTGGTTTAACGGAGGTGTAAAAAGTATCAGTGTGTATTGATGGTTTAGAAAAACTGGATAAATTTATTTATATTTTTTAAGATAACTAAGCCAACATTTGTATTATTTTAGCTAATTTGTGCTACAGAAGAAAAAAGCAGTTTGAAAAAAATATTCGGTGTGATAAACACAATGTAAATTAATCAAAATGATACAATATAGTAAAGTTCAAAAGTTAAATAAAAATTACAATTATTTATTCGTTTATTTCCTCAAACAAGCTTAATATAAAATCAAATACATCTCAAACATCCACATCCACTACAACTAATTCCATTTTGCCACCTCACTAGGCTAAAGCCTGTGTCGAGGCGCACAGTACAGTCTGTAACATAAAAAACAAATTTTGACATAATTGGTGCAGGAAATTAATCGATGCTGGAGAAATATAATCAAATAGATGTTATCATCAACAAATATCAATATATTCATATTAAATAATAAATATTTGTTTATCCCACAATGATGCAATGATAATATAAAAAATTTCATTTAAATATATTCTCATTTAAATGAGCTTTCCCATATGTCAAACTTACATAATGAAAATGGAATAATTCATGTATTGGAAAATTCGAATATTGAGCTCACATTGCCCTCAAGCTGAAAAATTCTTAGTAATTTAAATCATAACAAGTAATTTATTTTTTTACGCCTCTTACAACTTTATTCTGAGTACACTTCAACAAAGTTTTTCATATTTTTTCTTTCTTTATTTGTTTAATATTTTATAAAAAAATATTATTTTGTGCAAAATATTATACAGAGATACGACGAACAAAAGAACAAAAAAAAACGCCTACTAACTCAGAATTGAGGAAAAAAATAATATGGATTTATTATTTGTAGAGAAAGATGTGATTGAGATTTCTGAGAATTCCATTTCAATAGCTGGTTTTGTTTTCTTTTCTGTGTCATATTATATTTCAGGTTAAAATTTACAAAAGAAGACAACGGGTAAGTACGTTTGTACTGAAAAATTATGCTTTATCGCAAAATATTTAAAATAAACTTTTTGAAGTAGAAATGTTGGAAACACTTTTGATATTTTTTTGTTTGTTTAAGATTTTGTTGTCTCGAAGCTTTTTTTACCTTTGTTTGATTTCTCATTACTCGTTATAGGAAAAAACAATATTTTTATTTTACAAATTTCATGAGCTCAGCTGTGAAACATTTCATTCATATTTTAAAATAAATACACGGCAGTTGCATTAATTTCTACAATTATCGGCGTAATACATAGAGATAAATCTAAATATTAATCATATCACACAAATTAAAATTTAAACATTTATTCCACTTAGGCATTTTTCCCAAGTAAAAAAAGCTAGTTGAACATTTACATATACCCAATTAACGTGCAAGTCATCATTTATATGCCATTAAAAGTTAAGGCATCCAGGATGGAAAGCAAAGCTTATCACTGAATTAAATATGTAAAATATCTAAATACGTGTTGTTTTACTGACTTGCCTTTTACAGAAAACCCAGAAACTTACAAAAACAGTGGCATACCCATTTCTCTCAGGACTCCCTAGGATAAAAATTCAACTATTTTCTCATAAACTTACGAATGCTAATCTACGATTCCAACAAAAAGAAGTGAAAGATTGTGGAGCAGGCCTTTAATCAAAGACAGATCCAAAATGGCTGAATCAGAAAAAGAGTAATTAATTTTTATACTAGTAATATTCATTCGATTGTACATATTCTTAGTGAACTATTAACAGAGGCACGTTATTGATAAGAAGGAATAGATCGTCAAATAAATAAACAATAAAATTGTGTGATAAGTTGTTGTAATATTTCGCGGTCTTCATTTATTAATGCTGATGTTCTTCTAGGTTTATCACGTGAAGTTAGTCTCTTTCTTTCATCTTGGAGTTTTAACTCTGGCGATGGAATCATTATCAACATATGCTTTTAATAATGGTGTAATCATCACGTCAGGAATATTATGAGCAAGAAAGAAAAACTCTCTCTATAAACTCATTCTAATTCAAAATTTCTACAAAAATATAAAATGTTGAATAATAATTATTGTGTCTGTGTTTTTTTACGGAAAAATGTTTTTCTGATGTTGTGTGAGTTAAGGTTTTAAATATACAACTTCCATAATAATAAAATATTCACAGAAAGTGGAAAATTTATCTCTGAGTAAAACAAAATGTCCTAATTTTAATACATATACGAGGTAAATGTATATTACAGCCGACAGAAGCACGTGTTAAATTTTAAGGTTCTTTTAGAGTAAAGAGTGTGAGCTTACGAGCTTAAATATTAAAGTGAACGCATTTACGTTAAGACTTTTAAAAAAAAAATTGTAATTACTTTTGAACAACTAATATTTCATGTTTAATTTAGTTAGTTTTTGAATAGGGTATAGAATTGTACTAAAAATAAGCCAACTTTAATTATTTATTAATTGATGAGATATGACAACCATTCTGGACATAATTTTATTTATGAGATGAAAATTACTACCTGGAAATTAAATATTTGTATTAAGTCTGCAGGTTACACAACTTTTGGGTGAATCGTAGGTATATGAATAGATGGAGAGATTTTCACTTTATAATTTAACTGTACATATATTTTATGTTTGTACTTTGTACACAACAAGCTAACTTGCTTTCAGTATGAAAAATGAAATAAAATAAAATAACAATCTTAGATTAAAATAGTTACATTCCGTTAATTGAATTTTGATTGAAAATAAATTTCGGTGATTGTCATCGGTGAGATTACCTAATCAGATACAAGGAGAAGACCAATCTTCAAAAAAAGTAATTTAACAATTGCGTCGATTTTAAAAAGTTTTGCAAAAATGTGTGTAATCATATTTTCACCATTTTCAAATATTCAGACCTGTAAACCTTTGACATTTCAACAATAATAATAATTAGCAACACGTTATCATTAATAAGTTGTGAATTAATAGGACATATTATTATTGTAAATAAGGTTCTATATAATATTTTATATTGGCACGTAGAAGACAGCTTGCATGTTTTGTATGCAGGTGGTCTGCTGGCTACTCCACTTGTGGGATATGCCGTGATGGTCTTATAATGATGCTGCGGGGCTGACTCGCGCCCCTTTGCCTTGTCACCACAGATATATTCTATTGTAGTGTAATTTTAAGCTACTCATTTTCACGAGGTTTGTATTTTTCTTTTTTGCATTTGATATGGGTGGGGTAGTTTCTGTTATAATTATTTACTTGCAACGTGTTCGTCATACGCTTCGGTGATTTGCGGGACCTTGATTGGTTTGTTTTTTGATAACATATGACTGTTTATATTTGTTGATTTAACTGTTTGTGTCCTTAAGAAGAAATAAAATAAAATAAAAATAAAATAAAAATAATAATAATGTATATAATATGTAGGTTAGGAGGTGAAACTGAAACATAAGTGGGATATTGTTTGATAGGGTTGTATCTACATATATGTATGTTAAATATAAAATTATTAATAAATACTAAAGTCTACATTCTATTGACACTACTATATTCGATTGTACCTATTATAAATCTCCGCTAATTAAATCAATAAAATGCTTTGAGGTAATTGATTGTAAACTACTTCTAACATTATTATTGAACCTGTTGATGATACTAAATATACACATAGATAGAATACAGTTTAATATAAAATAGAATACAGTGTTCATGGATTAATTTTATATTGAGCATTGTTACTATCAAAGCTTTTCACAAAGGATTAATTCAATCATTTCATCTCTTTTCCGTGATATTAAAAAAACCATTAATGAAATACATTAAAACAAACTTTATAATAGTATATTTCAATACGTTCCTACTTAAAAATTATGATTCTTTAAATGTTTTATTATTTTAAATAATTTATTTTTAGAAATTAAAAACAATACGGAATACAATATATTTTGAGGATATTTATGAAAATATGAAAACCACTGTTACGCGATCAAATATTTTTGCTGTATTTTAGGGCTTATCGTTTAGATGCTTACCAATTTAAATTGAATCAACATAGTACCTTTATCTACGTATATGTATATTTGTTTATATTATATGGATGTTTATATTGATGATGTTTGTTTTCACTGTTTTTTTGTTTGTTTTAGTTATGTGTATGTAATTTACTTCACACTAATATAAGAATTTGTAAGTTTATATATTATGTATGTATAAATCTTGTAAATGGCAATGTTAGGAGTTAGTTGAATAATAAATAAATAAATGTGATTCAAAATCAAAAATAAAGTTTGCATTGCATGGAATGATATTTTTTAAATATAATTTAGACTTCAAATTCAAATATTTTTTATTTAAATAAAATTAACAATTTAACAATTTTACATACACACCTTATTACTAAAAACACATTTATCAGGTACATATTTGACCCTCAAAATTGAGCAGTGCTCGTGCTTTGAGGGTTTAAACATATTTCATATAATTAAAAAAATAAACATAAAACAATAGCGCTCACCAAAAAATAATAAAAACAAACAAACATATCTTAGACATAGTATTTAAGTAATAACATGGTAGAGTTGTTACATGTATAATATTATAGGTTTAGATTAATATGTGTGTAGTGCATTGTATATGTATATGTGTGTATCGTTGCGTTAGTACCCATAATACAAGATTCATCTTAGTTTGGGACTAGCTCGATCTGTGTGAATCGTCTATAAATTAAAAAAAAAAAAACTTAGTTTGGAATTAGCTCGATCTGTGTGAAGTTTCTATGTATGTTGCGTTATATTATGCATTCATTAATGTTGTATATACAAATGTGAAGGTAGGTACGTTGCCTTTGGTACTATAGTATTTGTATTGGAAAAATAAGTCTGTGAAGTGTATACAGTTGGGATATGTATACACTCTACAGTCAATATAATGCGTATCAAGTTGGCAGAGTAAATTGTTATTTTGACAATGATTAACATCTATACTAATGTGCATACTACATTAGAACCTACGACAGGCGAGGCAATATTGAATTACTGTCTGTATGTATGTAATGTTAATAGTACTAATAACATGACCACGTCACTTCCGGCCTGCTACCGGATATGGAATTAATATGCCCGGATGTACAAGAAGTATATTATTATATGCTTTCCTCACGAAGGGTGATTCTACATAATGTGTACAGATTCACAAGATAAATTATTATGTATTTACATTCTACTGTTCATTCATTCATACTGTTGGTTAAATTGATAAATTATGTTTAAAATAATTAAGACTCCTGTTCTTCGATTGCTAAGTGTAAATGTGTAAGGTATTTTTTTAGGTTTTAATGTAAACAAGGTTGATTAAATTAAGAAAGATAAAAAGTAAAGTTCAAAAATGTATGTTTTCATTAAACTTAAATATTTTGAACAAAAAAACATTCGAAGGCGAAAAGGTTAATAAATGACATGTGACAAATAAGTCTCTTAATTCAAAAACAAATAAGATATAAATAGGCTACTTACAACATTTTACTAAAAAAAAATCGCGCGATGTGATTATAACACATTACTTAAAAAAATAAAATAATGAACAAAGTGAGAAATTTTTCAGAAATATTCACGATATTTTTTAAGCTCAGCTAATAAATAAATTAAGTAGGTAAAGCAGTGTGAAAGAATTTACAAAATGAAGACAAATTTTTTGCAATCCCAGCGCGACGCTAAAAGTTTAATTTCTTGTTTCCAGATTTTATATTGTGTATAAATACTTAAGCGTGGAATCGCTTTCAATAAAGTCGTTCGCTTGTTAATCGATCTTATAAATATTTATACTTTATAAGAGAGAAAACTTTGTCATTGTAATGAAGTTAAAAGCTAAAGAATGCTCGACACTCAACTGGTGGTAGGTGGAGGATCTCTAATCTTTTTGTCCATTAACCTACAAAGTATAATATCTATAATATTGTATATACTTAATCGTAGTATAAACTCGTAGATATACATGGAAGATAGAGAGTATTTTCTCTGGGATTTGTGGAGACGATAAAGCCATCCTTGGGGTTGCATTTTGCGCTTTTTTATTGGAATAATTTAAAAGTTTATTTTTACATCAGTTTAAGTTACTAACCCACTACTTCCTAAGTGCAATGCAGTGAAGCTTTTTGGTCGTATATTTTATAGGAATTATACGGTGCTTTAGAACACACGGCAGGTTGGCTTAATCGAATGGAAAAATTCTAACGGATGCGATTTGTATAATCAAAGTTGTCAGTAAGTTATGCTTTTAAACATTATCCAATATGCATGAGGGACGTTCAGGTATGGAAATAAACTAAGTTGCAGATATTTATTTTGTGCAGCTTTCATGTTTTGTGTTCCATAATTTTTCAGTTTCATATACCTACCTACTTACATATTATAAAAACATATATTTTGTGTGTCCTTTTTACTAACAAGTTTATGAGCGAGTTGGCATGATATGTTGCAAAGTGCCCAGACTCAATTGATAAAGTTCAAATGTGGCAACTGAGAATAGGGAGGAAAAGTGTTTGAAAAGCTCAAATCGAAATGAAAATAATTTAAAAAAAAACGCAAAATTCAGTTATATAAACAGAGAACTAATCACAATTCTCACAATTTTGTGCTAAATTTGTTTGCGCAAACTTTGATTATGTGAAATGAAATACCTGGTGGCTAAAGTTTCATAAATGTGTTGGAACGTGTGCAATAACAATATTTTGTGAGAAGGCAAATGTTGTGGCAAATAAAACGTGTAAGATATGTGAACATGTGGTTTCATTTGCGCATCAGTATTCCTAAATGATGGGAGGACGAAGCAACATGTTGCAATACATAGCATTAACATTACGTAGCTATCTACCTGCGTTATAATAATATTACAAGAGTCGCATGCTGATGAGGTTGCATAAACATCAGGAGTAACGATTTTCTTGGTGTACAGTGAATTATTTGTTGCGAATATATTATGAACCACCCTAGTGAATGCTCTGTAGAGTGCAAAGGAAATTATGTAACGAGAGGGAAAATTGTAATTTAATGTTCAATTCCTCGCGTAAATATGTTGATCCAGTTGTTAATATGACCGTTTCTACTACATATAGGTATGTTTGTCTATTGTTTATAATACGATATCCATTATGACCCCTTTTACTAGGTATGTAACAGATAAATCAATGGGTTTTATGTTAAAGATATGGTTAAACAAATGATATTTACTAACAAATTTTAAAGGTAACATATCTATGTGAAGTGCTCCGAGAACTTGTTATATTACCACCATGTTTAATTCTCTTTTAATTTTTTGAAACTTTTCAAAACCAAGAACTATTTAATTATTGTTTTGAGTCTTTTAACGTCAAAAAGACATTCAAGTGTTAAAATAGACCAAAAAATTATTTCCATGTGTTCCACGTGTTAACATTTCTTACCACTCTGTGGAGTCTCCGGTAAAGAATAGCCCTCCTATTCTTTTCTATAAGATTTCGAATATCCTGTAAAAAAAAAACAGGTATTCGTAAAACATCCCGCAAAAACAAGACATTTATTATCCAGTGATGAGATATTACATTTAATTTTATTTCACAAATGAAATTGTTATGACAAAACTAACAACTCCCACTTAAGCCGAGTACAGCCTGAGTACCGAGTAGTAGTGGTCCGCTGGCCTTTTGAAGAGTTGTACATTCGAATATTTGTATTTCGAATAATTTTCCTGTCACCAGGTTTGAAGTAGCTTAAAGCTGTCAATTTATTGTTTTGAAAGGTGAACCTCTACAATGGCTGATTAGCCATCAGAAATCATAAATTATAAATTTTTAAAACAAATGAATTTCTTAATACCTACTGCGAATACTACGTTTCAGCATAGCTTAGTACAATATAATATAAGCATACTCGTATATTCTGGGTATATCTAGCCAAAGTGTGTCGGCTTCAATTTATTTGAATTGCATTGGAATCGTGCTCACAATTAAATAGAGGAGATTATACTTCTGTACAAAGAGATGATAATAATATAAAGAAATACAATAGTAGATAATTATATAACATCAGCTGTTGCACTGAGTATTTTAATAGAACCTTTCTCACTGCATTGAATTAGTAGTATTAACTATGTAGTGAATGAAAATGAGAGATATGTATATTATTCACAAAGTATCCAAGTTGGCCACATTGTTTGAAGAAACGATGGCAGACGAATGGCTGAGATTTTGTTGACGAGACCATGGAAGAAAAAAATAATATAAAATGACCTCAAAACAGACGAGCAGATGACGTTTTAAGTTGTGGGAAAAAGTGGGTTCGTGTTGGTCAAGACCATGGAAATGGAAAAGTTTGGAGAGACAAAGGCTAGCAGTAAGTATTTAAAACTTTTTATAACATCAAATTTTTTGTGACTATCATTTATTATTAATTTATACAAAATAAAAGAAACATTGCATTTTCCCCTCAGATAACTGTATTTAGTCATAACGTTTTCGGAACTACTTGTTCCATCATCAGTAACAATATTAAACTTAAATATTGTTACTGATGATGATATAACTAAATACAGTTATTTGAGTGGAGAATATTATGTTTCTTTTATTTTGCAGAAATAAATATTTTCTGATAATTTATTGCGTGGATATTTTGAATTCAATAAACGAGAAGTTATTTTTGATTAATTATATCTATCTATACCACCAAGATATCTTTCAATTTCAGTTATTGCTATTTTCTTCTTGTTTTTGTTATTGCTGATGGTTTTACATGATTTTACTTGCATGGTTGATTTCACATACATATTTATTTTTATTAATGCCAATGTTTTTACCTATGTGATTATTTAACATATATTATTATATACACCCAAATTTCTAAAGTTCTTTTATTCTTCATGTACCTACCTATTTTTAGAATTTGTTATTTATCAATTTGCCATTTATGTAGGTACCTACATGTTTTTGTTACCGTAATTTTATTTGATGTTTTGTATTTACTGTATAGGTAATGTGTAGAGTCTTGACTGGTTTACGTATTATAAATGTTATATTGTTATTTAATTATATTGTGAAATAAACTGCATGACTCTGTTGCAATAAAATAAATAATTTAGTATATTTTTGTTGTGTCTGAGTGATCTTTAATGTAAGCATGAATTAATAATAAATTGTGCTTAGTGTCGCGTAAAAAGTAAAAATACTGCTAGGGAAAGTTTTCTTAAGACGACTGAATAATGATATTTCCAAAAATTACGTAGGTGAGCCAGCCAGGAGACTGAGGTGGTTGATAATTTGAAAATTGGGGATCCTGTGCCAGAAATCCGATAGTGATCTAGGAACGTCGCCACAAGCAAACCTATTATTAACATTGAGGATATTTTTTTTTTTGAGTCTATTAAACACCTAATGCTAGAGTTTATTACAAACGAATTTATTCATGAGTTAAACTATCATTTGAGAGTGTGCATTTTTAAATGAATTGAACCAAGCATTTCATTCTACTACATATTTGAGAACGCGAGAGAATTGTCTTTCTGTTTATGAGGTCATTATCAATCTAAGATTCACTGATAAAAACCTAAAAAGTTTCCCTCACATTGTTAATCAATAGTACAATGAAACACTTGTTTCAACTTGTCCAAGTGTACATGCTGCCATGGACTGGACGAAAAAGCTCCTTGAGATAAACTTTTTATACTAGTCCAATAATCTCAAGAAGCCATAAAATTTATCAGACTAATAATAAACACCTCCAAATAAATAACATTATTTTGATTTTTGAAACATTAACAAATAATAATATTTTATAAGAAAAATGTTCGTATCGTGAATAATAATACCCTTGGGTATTTCAATATAGAAAATCAAGTTACACACAGTCCCAGTTAGGTAGATGGCGTCCATACTTAATTATAATTAATTAATGACATTAATTCGGATGTCCTTCCAGTTGATTTAATTACACGCACACAGACACAGACCAACACAGGGTGTGTGAGCGAGATGGGCTTATGTATATCTTCCTTTGTTATTTCGTTTAATCAATTTATTTATCATTACTTTAATGGTAAATAAATTAACATACTTAATACTTTCTGGAATTTTTTGTGATATAACTATGTAATAAATAATAATAAAATACAATGCCTCCTGCATAAACTTGCTTCTTGTCCTTGAGAATATGATCCACGTGATCAAGTCACGTAGTTGTCGAACGTCTGTGTTTACTCTCACCGTTTCTTTCAGATATTCCATTCTCTACACATGCCCAAACTATGTTTCTGATTAGTAAAATTTTTCTATTTTTGAAGAGGTAACACTATGAAAGCTCATTTTTAAAAATTTAGGTAATAAAAATAAAAATATAACACTGTATAACTTTCATTAATTAATATTTTGTTCTTATAACTTAAGATATTTATTACTGAAGATGGGCGTATGTCCGAAAAGCTTTTAAGCAAAATATTAATTAGTGAAAGTTATACAGTGTTATATTTTTATTTTTATTACCTAAATTTTAATAAAATTGTAAATCTCTCTACGATCTCTGGTTAAAAAGAGCACTGATATTTCTACCAAAAGGATTCAATGTCCCGGACGACCTTCTTTCACAAAACGCTGTTTCTACGACAACGACGACTGAGTCAATTTAATCACATTTGATTGATGTTTTTGGAAGAGGTGATTCAATAGGCTCGGAATGAAGGAGGCTGATTTTTGCTCAATGCTCCCGGAAGGAGTTTCAAAAGAATGATGGTGATAAAGAAATATCTCGCAATCTCAATCTATCTATTCATGGCATTATGGCATCTCTCATTAGGTGGAGTAGATACAAGGAAAAATTCTTTTTTAAACTTGCAAACAATTTTCATGGTCATCGTGAAGTGACTAAAATGTTTTACTTGTGTATAATAATATACTCGTCTAGTAGAACCTACTCTATACTATGTAGTGTTATGATATTTTGTAAAATGATTTATTAATATATTTTTTTTACTTCCTTATAACTACGCGTACTTTCGTAAATGGTAATAAAGGTCGTATAAACGATATTTTTTGGCAGACATTTTGGCATCAGAATGTATTTAATAATAACAAGTATAAAAATAACGTTCGCCATTTATGTATGTAAAGAATGAATGGAAAATACTTATGTGTATGAATTTCGAATTAAGAAAGTTCTTAACAATCATCAGTGTTGCCACACTGTGGGTGGACAGACTAATAAATTACATTATTATTACAGAATATTAATTATGTACATTGTACAGTTACTGAGTGTGCGTGCGGTAGTAACTTACTTCTAAATATTTAAATCCATACTATACAGAGGAGTGTGTTGTCCAGTGCATCATTTTTCTTTGTTAAAAAACATAGATAAAAAAGATAAACTTTATGTTAGGTTTAAGAATTATGGGTAGGCAACATAAGAAAATCTTGTTCTCTTTATTTAATTTTAGGGCAGTTAATGCTAATAAATGGAACTTCCTTTATAAGTATTAAAAATTATGCATTCCGAATGCCTAAAGCAAGAAAATAATTTAATTTTAGTTGTTATAGAAATGATGCGTTAAGAAAAATATCCATCTAGGCCATGGGTGGCCAACTATTTCAGCAGCTGGGCCAGATTATAGAAATGAGATTTTCTACCGGGCTGTACAACAATATACTCAATATATGGAATATGTAATAATTTTTCTTCACCTTAAAATTTCTACCCTCCGTCGTCAAATTTTCGCAAACTCCTCGGTTTCTTTAAAAATATTTTCTCGAAATAGGTACTTTTTTCAAAAGAAGTAACGAGTAGGTACTTGTATTATTAAAAAAAGTGTGCATTTGCTTTGCGGGCCACAAGTAGACACCCAATAGGCTGTTGGTTGGCTATCCTTGATATAGGCCATTGGGAACTAAAATTGAACTGAAAGAAAGAAAAAAACGAACAGATCTTTTTCTCTAAATACTCGCCCATATTTTGTTACGCACATATAATACTTATATATTATATCACTACTTGTAATAGGATCACTCTGTATACGAGTACCTATAAGGTTATATTGTATAGTACTGGTATATGTATATATCCTATTATTATTTCGGATACAAATGTTTTGAATTTTAAAATTACTTACCTACTTACTTTTATATTTTTCACTCTGAAGCACAAATGATGATTGATCGTCTCGAACAGTAAATTCCCATTAATATGGAATAGCGGGATTGGAGAATCGTTATTTAAAAAAAAAACTTTGATAGAATATTTAAAAGGAAAAATTATCCATGACCTCACTCTTGTGGTGAATCGGCTCTTGTCGTCGCATCAGTTAAATCATTTGCTAGAAACTTTACAAGTCGACACAAAAAGTTTGATTTCATAGAAGTAAATTTTTAAATATTATGTTAAACTTTGTTTATATGATAAAAAAAACCTCGTGAAGAAAGAAAGAAATTCTCAGGAGAAAAAAAAATACATTTGGCATTCTGAACTTCCTCAGTTTGTAAAAAAATATTTGTAGATTTCAATTTAAATTTTGGACTAAGTTTTATTTTCTTTTTTGAGAAAAAAGTACCTACCCGAAGTCGAGTGAACAACGAAAAAAGTGTTAATTATTACTACGAAAATCATATTTAAAATATTGGTTAGTATTTTTACTCATTTCATAAAATGTGAGTTTCATTTTTGCAGTTAGGTACAGTTTTGTTGCAGATAAAACAAAATGTATTTTTACTCTGTCGTCTCGTTCACTTTTGAATTATTTGGAATGTATTGTATTCCTTTGTACGTCACATCGTCTCATCAATACTTGTCTTTTGTGCTGAGAAACTTTGTATTCCTCTTATATTTTATAATTCTTCAACAATTTTCTGTAATAATATTATTATGAGAAAAAAATTATTGTGCTGAAACTCTTAGTAAAAAATAAAAAAAAAGCTACTTATTGTATAATATATTTGAGTAAGCACTTATTTATTTATAAATAAATATAAAGAGGTGCTATTTTATAGCTAAAAACAAATGATGAATCTTTGTATTTGATTGATAAATAATAAAGTAGATATCATCTATAATGTATGAAAAAAATTGTGCAATATTTTGTTTTGGAAATTTATTTTGTCGTTATTACGACATATTCAACAATTCTGCGATTGTAGTCGAAATAGTGTGTCAAATGAAAATATACAAAATGGATAAAATGCCTCATCGCTGATAATAGGATGTTTTGAAATTGGTTCTATTCTATTTTTCTTAAGCCTATCTACTCGTTTATGAGTGATTTAGGTTTGAAATAGGTTCAATATTTATAGAGATTTATTGATACAAGAAAATATTTCCTCTTTTTACCATCATGACATCTCCCGCAAATTGAGTAGCTAGTGTACTAGCACTATGCAATGAATTTGCAGGTGTTCCTATCTTTGTCATATAAAAATATTTTCAGGATGGGGGATATATCAAAATGTCAACATGAGTAGTTCAATGCTACATAAAATTTACAAATGAGTAGTTTTGGATCGAATATGGACAAATACAAAAGAATTATTTTATAACCTAAATATGTAGAGAAACTGTTTATATTGCTGTAATTCTATTTTTTTCCAAAACAGTCCATATGAACGTAGTTTATAAGAAGAATAGCAGATAAATTAGAAGTTTGTATCAAAATTCAGTCAGTTTTTGGGTTCTACTGATATTTTACTACAAATGATTATGTCTGATTTTGATCCCAAGCCAATCAAATGAAACTTATTTCATTATGGATAATCCACAACCTCATTACGTTGATGAAGCTTTATATATGTAGGTACATATAATAAAAATAAACTTTAAAAGCATTGACCTACACGTTTATGTAGTACTAAGCAACTTCTCCATCAAGAGAGGATGAAAGAAGTGACAAGTGCAAAACATTTCATCAAGACGAGACCTCCACGAATAATAATTGCGTCAATTAGTGAAATATACAAGGGGGCAACTTTCGTCGCGTCGCTAGAATTTTATGAGAGAAAGAAAATAATGTTCTCTTGATAATGTCAAGCTGTCTTGACGAGAGCGCTCGAAAGTTAAATCATTAGTGTGAAAACTAGACAATGTTGTTGTTTTGGAATATTTTCGAAATTCTTATTTTATCACAATGTAAATGCACAAACCTTTGAACAATTATATCTTGAGTATGACAATAAAATAAAACGAGATTTAAATACCATGAGATTTAAAGGACTACCTTGATTTGTGTGATTTGTCTGTATATGTTTAATTCTTCCCCACAGAAGAAACTGATACAGACAATTTTTCACAGACTTGGTTCGGAGAAGTCAGAGATGCTGGAAGCATTAATAATGGAAAGCAATCTTTGGACGAAACCACCAGATGTGATGAGCTCCTCACACAACTATGACAAGGAAAAGAAGATGTTGATGTATGGTATTATTACACAGGGCAGAAGCCAGCCTCCATTTTTGAAAGCCTCTTTGCTGTAATTGAGTCACCTCTTCTCACGAATTTTTTAAAGCTCTCATGTCGTGGTTATAGAAAAGGTGTATTGTGAATGATGGAAGTTCGGGCCATCGTCACTATTGTGGACGAAATAACAGTGTTGTTATTTTTTGTCAACTATTATTGATAATTCTCAAAACATCACTCAGCCAGGATCATTGTTTAAAGGTACTGGAAAAACCTCTAGATTACGACCGTGTTGAAATGAAAAAAAATCACATTTTGCGATTAATATAAATTCAAATCAACCAGTTTTATACGACACCATGACGGAAATTCATTGTGTTTTATTGCAAAGGTATTTTTATAAGTTTTCAGGCATAAAAAGGGTGTCACAATAAATTATACTCCAGAATAGGTATGTAAGAGACTATTACCATCTTAATGTTTTAGAGTAAAACACCATAATATTAATCATTAATTTTGTCATATAACTTTACAAGAAATTTGTACTAGACTAGCACGTAGTCCTATATATAATTCTATGATTACAACTCCCTTAATGATACGCTATATTTTGTGTGTTACTATTATTGATATATTTACTAATATATAGGCAAGTATTTATATTCTATTAGAAGACATTTCGTTATCATAGTAGGCATGGTAGATGTTGTTTCTTCTTTTCTTATAAATTCAAGGGAAAATCGTGACTCAGCATAAAAATATAATACAACAATGTATTAAGGGGAAGAATGTTTCTGCTACGTTTTGTGATTTTAAGGGCTTTCTTTTGAAATAGGAAAAGAGCGGATCGGAGAAAAATCTGTATTAAAAGTTTATACCTACTTATTTCAAAACGACAATATTAAAAAGGAACAATCACCATACCATCACGGCATATAACTTGGTGAGGCTGCTGCAACTTAATTGTAGCCATATTGGTGATGTATTGTCTCAGCTTTGTATGTTTATTATTACTATTATTGATTGAATAAAGTATTATTATTATAAAACATAGTTTGAACTACTACAGATTAATCAATTCCAACTGATCACAGTCATCCATAGTCAACCTATTTGAATAGGTATTAACAAGGTAGGTATGTTGTATATGATACACATAGGTACATATGTGAACTTCCCTAAGGAGTGCACAACACAGAGTTTCGAAGCGTCGAAATACCTATTCAAATAGGTTGACTATGGATGAGTGTGATCAGTTGGAATGATTAATCTGTAGCAGTTCAAAATATGTTTGACATCTACACTTCCAGTAAGTAAAAAATCCAGTTCCCGACATCCAAATTGATTCAAAAAATTCATAACATAAATATTATTATTATGCTTAATATATCACTAGTGAAGCAGCCAGCAGATCATGTGATAAGCTTGCAAGCTGTGTTCTCCGTGCCATTAAAAAAATAAGACATACAAGATTAGAGCCACACCTCGTTGCTAAATTTAAGATGTTATATATCTTTATTCTTTCAAACATCTGCCTTCTACAAAACTAATGGAAAAGCGTAAGAGACCAATTTTTTGCCGGGTGCTCTACGTAAAGTACCAATTTTGAGATTTTAATATCGGCGTATTATTTTAATATGTGAGATTAGAGGCGTAAGGAATGTGGTTCTATAGAATAAATCTGGAAATATATTGAAAGGACAATGTCTCAAATAACAAATTCTTACAGAATTGAAGGAGGGAAGCATCTGTTTAAGACCATCTTGGTATAGATGCACCAGCTGGATTGGACACATAATGCGTCACAAAAACTTTTTTCAAGGAATAATTGAAGGGATGACTGAAGGGACAAATCAAACAGGGTGCCCAAGCCGAGAAAAACTCTACAATCTTTGGAAGCATATGAAGAAGTAGTATTGTAAGACGAGCTGAAGAAGGTCACACAGGATAAAACGCGGTGGAAAAAAAGATGTGGAGCTTTGCGGTAAATCGATCCATAGAGATAAAACTAGAGAATATGTCTGAAAATTGCGTTGGCTAAATACTAAGTAATATGTAAAATATGCGCTAAACATTAGGTATATTAAAAAGATAAAATAAAACACTGTTGTAAAGTACCTACTTCTACGAGAAAAAACAAAAAAAAAAATTACCTAAATGTACAAAGTTTAACTTGTTTAACATTTAATTCATGGAGATCATGTATTTTTGTTCGTATATATATTTAAAGAAACGTTCTGTTTTACTTAATAAAGGCATGGTGATTTCTACCTTCTTGTAATTTAAAAACATCAAAGGCTACCTGAAATTTGATGACACTTGGGAGCAAAGAACTTCACGTCCTCGATCACCTTCAGTTCTTTGTTTTTTATTTAATTATAAAGAACAATGACATCTGTTGGTACTCTATTAAAATATTCGTAGACATTTTGAGTAACTGTAACGCATTTCCTTCCCCGTCAAGTTCTCCGTAAAGAATTGGTCTCCCACTTATTTATGTAAGTTTTCCAGCGTCCTATGAATGGCAGGTGATAATTTCATCACTGCAATTTATTTGCTCATAACAAGGATCTTTAATAGATAATAAAATCATCATTATCATCATCATCGCCCTCAACGTTCCTCTCGGGAGCGCAGGGCAGAAACCAGCCTCCTCAATTCAGAGCGTCTCTGCGCCAATTGCGTCACCTCTTTCCACGATATTCCTGGCGCTCTGATATCGTTGTCATAGGAACGGTGTATTGTGAAAGAGGGACGCCCGGGCCGACGGAACCCCTGCGGATGGAAGAACAGTGCTCTTTTTGGCCAACTATCATAGGGCATTCTCAAAACATGTCCCAGCCAGGACCGTCGTCTCTCCCGTATTACGGAGATTATAGGTCTCTGCTGGGTGCGCCGGCGCACAACATCATTTGTAACATGTTCATACCATTTGACATCCAAAATCCTTCTAAGACACTTGTTTTCAAAGCTTACATAGTATCTTTCGATCATGAGCCTTGGTTAAGTGCCAAGACTCACAGCCATATAGAAGGATTGGGATGATGCACGCATTGAACAAGCGACATTTTGTCCTGATGCTGAGTCCAGACGCCTTCCAAACTATAAATAATAAAATATTATATACGAAAACTTAATAAGATTTTTTTTGTTTGAAACTTTGAAGGACAAATAATAATAAATATCTACTCGTATTATTTCATGTACAATATTATCTTCTTCTCGTAATACTCCCAACCGTAATTACATAATGTAGGTAATAACATATATATCTACTTGATTAATATGATATAATTATCTGAAGATTATCTTCCAGAAAATATAAAAAAGGTATTCGTAATACACAATAATAACATGTACAGGAAAACATATTAATAATATAATAATATAATCACTACCATTATTATTATTACTTAATGAGAAAACAAGAAATTAAAAAGGTACAAATATAAGTTAAGTAATGACTTATTTAGTTTGTGAGCCGGCTTTCAAAAGCTTCCGCTTTTATCGTCAGGAAAATGTAATGCTTATGAAAGCTGGCTCGTAAACTTTTAAAGTCACCAGTGGAACTAATACATTTTGATTCATTTCGCATGCACACATTTTATAAACGAAATGAAATGTATCTGTTGTTGACACAAGAATATTTTTCATCATTTTCGTTAAAAACGCAGTTTAGTTAAATTCAGTGTGTGTTCCGTAAAAAATACAATATTTTAACCTAATAGACTCTTCTTGCTACACATTTTCGACTTTTCAATTCTATACAACTTAACAAGTAGAAACTTCAATTTGTTGTTAATTAATTTCATTTGAATTATGCTTTGAAAACACAACAGAATTTGAAATAAACAATATAATAATGAAACTATTTAAGATATTTGTTATTATTGTTTCGTACGATTGAGTTCGAAGTATTTACTTGTGAAAATGAAAAAAGGTACGTTCATTTTTTCCATAACTAATTGCTTAACATATAAAGGAAACCGTGTTTTTTTTATTATAATTTGGATGATTTGTAAAGCGCCGTTTTGTGAAAAAAAATCCACCTCAAGGGCGCTTTTTGCTAACTAAAGTTGTGCTTGGATTATTCCGTGAGATTTCTTGAATAGATAAGTCTTCAGTTGGTTCTTGAAACGAGATATGTCCTGCGTTTCTCTGATCATTTGTGGAAGCCTGTTCTAGACTACAGGTGCAGATATTGTAAAAGTACGCTCCACGTACACTGGTTTCGATACAGTACTGGTCACCTCAAATTTAGTTGTAATATCTTGACAAGACCTATGTAAGTGTTGTCTGTCTATGACTTAACGCCTGTCTACTACAGAGTTCCATGATATATTCTGGGGCCATAGCATGAAGTGCCTTAAATACTGTCAAACACACTTTAAATTCAACTCTCTCCGGACATCTGAGCCAGTGAAGAGATTGAAGGGTGGCAGATATGTGTGCAGAGCGTCAAGTCATTTGTTTGTGAAGTTGAAAGAGTGGCGTAGATTGTGCGTAATAAAATAATCTACTAGTTGAGCTGTGGAACTGGGCAGTGGACATCTTCGTCACATAGTCACGGAGATACAAATATGCATTAGAATATTTTTTTATAAAAATTATCTATCGGTATGTAAAAACAATAATGATAATAATTATAAAATAACTACTACAGCTAATTAAATTATTATTCCAGCGAGAAGGCAGGGGTGTTACTGTGAGAATACAACATATGGACGTAAGACACAAAGGCCTTTGTTCTATGCTGGAAATAAATCACTTATTTTATAACTAGTACATTACAGTTATTACAATGCGAAGTTCTATTACGAGTACAATTTGAGAACTTGAAGTTGGGTATCTACGTGCATGGAATAATATTACTATTATCAAAACATCTTTTTAGACTTAAAAATGTAATATCTATTCATCTATTGTAATCTTTTTGTTTGAAATCTTTTAATTAAATTTGTTTGGATTTGACTAAACAACTAACTAAACTAAAGACTTAACATTAGAACTGAAATAATTTAAAAATCAAAAAATATAAATAATGCACTATTCTTTTTCAATTGTACATGCTACAAGAACTAATTCACACTTTGCTATATTTCAACAAGTCCGCAAGGTTGTCATATACCTATAGTAAGAGTAATTATTTTTATTAAATTTAATAATATGCCGTGGAGCACCCGGGAAAGAATTGGTCTTGTAAGAATAACATCGATAAAAACACAATTATCATAAATGACTACGTAGATTTATTTGTATTAACTTATTAAACGTGAATACATTCATATTATTACATAGTAACTGTATAAAAAAGCTTTTCTAATTGATCATTAATATAAAATAATAAAAAATATAACAATTCCAAAAGAGGATTGATTGATATATTCTGTATTGTTATAATTTTATTTAATCCACCCCTCCCTACAGTAAATGCTTTGATATTGAAGTCTTACAAAATTGTTTGATTCATTAATTCATTAAGATTATTTCACTTTGTTCATCTCCGCATAAAATGAAATCAAATACAAAATCGCTGTTCAATAATATAATTTATTGATTGACATAATTGCCACGGAATCAAATACTCGAAAACGGAGATACTTAGTAAATACTAAGAGGGGTTTCGTAAGTAGATTTGGTACAAATACTGAAATAAATTTTCAGACCCAACTTTTGGTGGAAGTTTGTAAGGTACATAGAACTTATTTCTACCGTTACGTCATTTATCACAAGTAAAGTTAGCCGTTTAGTTAAGTTGCAAGTAATAAATTCGTCTCAAAAATTTATAAGACGTTCGATGCGAGTGGTGAATTATTACTGATTCTGTTTAAATAAGGCTGTCTACTCGAAAACTGAGAAATTGGAGCTTAATGAGCTATAAGTTTAGTGTATGTGTAGGAACTTTTATAATACCTATATCTTCCTCTTTAATATATTGTTTTTAAAATTGAATATTTTTTTCATGCCAAACGCTTGTATAGCCGTTCTTTGTATAAATTAATAACAATTTAATTGATTTAAAAATACCCTTAAACAAGTAAATAACACCTATATACTATCATACCGTATCGCAAGTGGGGTAGACATAGAGAACGGGACACCAAATAAGAATTTACATACTCTTTTTGTTTATTTCACAGTTATGCAATTTCTCGTCAAGACGATAAGATAGTAAAATTCTCGTAATTTCGTTAAAAAATCATAGTAAAACAGTTTCGGTTGATCTTCAAACGGAATGTTTTTCTTGTATATTTTGTGAGAGTTCAGAGATAATAAGTGAGTCATATTAAAAGGTCGTTCAACGTCATCCATGATACCATAGGGACCATGATCCGAACAAATTGGACATTCAAAGAAAACGTAATCCACAGTCTCTTTATTAAATTCACATTCGCAGTATGCTCTTTGGTAATACCAAACCTATTAAGGTGAGAAGCCACAATACGATGACCTAGACGCATTCTAGAAATTATTGAAACACTATTTTCGGGGTATTTACTTTACTTTAACCATAACATGAATGGGGTAAAGATTGTAGATATCTGTGAAATAAACCTTTTTAACTTCGGGAGATTCCCATTGTTCCTGCCAATGTATCAATTTTAAAGTAGTTAACAAAAATGTCATTAAATATATGCGTACATTTTAATGTAATAAATTATATTGAGAACAGACGGATTGTTCAATTTGTTTATATATTTATTGCCTTCTATGTCTCTTTAAGACATATAAAAATTCACATAATTTTATTATTCCTGACTTGAATAATAATATGTAACAAATCTTATGCACAAAATTTAATGAATTCCCGTCTTTTCAGTAACAATGAGAGAATAATTGTAAGGCGAGTTTATTGTATGTGGTGCTATTGAAGTAAATTTGTTCTTTGTAGAAAGCATTGTGAATAATAAAAAGTAATTGATATGAACAAATTGTGTGAAACAATCTCACAATGAAATTAACAAATTGAACGTAGAAAGAGAAGAGAATAAATAATTAAAAACGAAAAGTAATTAAAAACAAAGCTACCTATGAATTGAATGAAAACTATTGAAGCAGGTAATAATGATACGGCGATTGTACGCCATAAAATAATTGTATTCCTTTATAGAAAAAATATATATGAATACATTGTATACTAAAAAATCGTTGGATGTGAATTTGTACAAATCGCTATTGTTTTTATTTTAGACCTAAGCAAAGTTCTTTGTTTCATAGATATTCAAAATTAAAATATACAATTGAAATAATTGAAAAGATCAAAGTGAAACTAATTAAAATGTTTGTAGATTGAACGCGGTTGCATTAAAATTTAATCTATTAGAAAAAGCAGAAGATTTTTTTTTAAAAGCTATATCTGTGTTTTTGTTTTAAACCCAAATACAACCTTATACACCTTTCACAATAAGCTACTAAAAGCTTGTGTCGTGAAAGGGGAGTTTGCCGGCACCTGGTATCGAACCACGGACCCCATGTTCACGAAGCCGAGACTCTACCTCCAGGCTACCGACAAACTCAAATAATACGTGTACTTAGTTCCTTAGAAAAAAATATTATCATTGTCAAAGTTTCGATGAATGTAAAAGCTATGAATGCCATATTGAGATGTAAAATATCTTTATTTTTTTGAACACCTGTCTTTTACAGGACACTCGAAATCTTAAGGAAAAGAGTGAGACACCAATTTTTTGCCGGGTCTTCACGGCTTCATAGATTTATACTTTTAATTTTTTAAAATTTTATTTTATGATAAAAATAGCTTTTGAATAGTAAAAACGATTTGTCTAACAAAACAATATCTACGTAAGTCTAGATTTTTTTATCACAGTATGAAAAAAGCATACACCTACGGTAGTAGATTCATTAGCGTTTGATCTTCTGTCAAGAAGATAAATTAAAAAATATTTTAATTAGTTCCGTGAACTCGTATTAAGAAAAAAAAAGGCTTTTCATCCTTCAAATTTACAAGGTATTGGTATTTTTAATGTCACTTTAATACAACGTACTTTTAATTTAAGTAAAATTATTAAGGAATATTGAAAATTTCAAGAATCTTCATTACGTTGTGTAAACAGGTATAAGAAGATTTGGTATTTTAAAAATGTTATATAATAAGAAATTTAATACTTTATTTTTTTGAAAGAAAAGGTTGTTTCAGGCAGTGTGATGTAGTAACAGTTTTTTGGTATTCTGGTGGAGGTGAATATAAAAAAAAAAAATAAGTACCTACCTACTCGGAACGAACAATAAAGTGTGCTAGCCCTCTTCTCTCCACTGCTGGATATAGGCCTCTACAAGACTTTCCATAATTTTCGTTCTCGAGCAACAGAATATCATTGTTGTTCTACCACTACTATTATATCTACTACTACTACTACTACACCATCACGGCATATTCCAGAAGCAGGGTAGTCAGCAGACCAACCGCGTGCAATAAACATACAGGCCGTTTTCTCTGTGCCAAAAAAAAAAATAAGACATTCAGAATGGGTGGCAAACCTAATCGCGGAATTTGAGTAGCTAAATGTTTTTATTTTATCGAATACTCAAAAACTTACGGAAAAGAGTGGTAAATTAATTGTTCGCCGGTGCCGTATGTTTTCAAGTGTCCCGTAAAAGGCATGTGTTAGATAAAATAGACATTTTAGATATAAAATTCAGCGATGAGGTTTGCCTCCAATCCTGAATGTCTTAATTTTTTGTTGGCATAGAGAGGACGGTTTGCATGTTTGTTATTTGCAGTTGGTCTGCTGGCTCCCCACTGTGCGAAATGCAGTGATAATACAATAATAATTTTGCGGCCACAACATATTTGTTTAAATGATAAAAATGTGCTTGTGAAAATATGTTTAAATAAATAAAATACCTAAATACTGTAGTAGCAGTAATGTAATATTATTTTCAGATTTTTTTTTTGTGATCAGCACACAGTAATGAATAAATAAATAATAAAGTGTGTAGATATGTTTGATTCATAAATAAGCACTCAACTGCCTGATGAAAAAATGTCTGATGTCATCGTAATAATCCGACTGTCCAGTTCCATATATCAACAAGTCGAAATTTTCGAAAATTGTTAATTCATAAAGTCAGTTCCACTCTATCAATTCCACAAAAAAAACTATAAAAAATACACGGTCCCTTTATATATTTAATATTGAATTAATGAAAAAAATATATAATGTACTTATTTTCAATTCCACAAATTAATATTACGAATTAACTTTTCTATTTTTGAAGACGTAACACTATGAAATTTTATTTTGAAATTTAGGTAATAAAAATAAAAATAACACACTGTATAACTTTCACTAATTAATATTTTGCTTAAAAGCCTTTGGGACATACGTCCATCTTCAGTAATAAATATCTTATATCTTATAAAGTTATAAGATATTTATAAGTTATAATTATAACAATAAACTGTAAGGCTATGAAGAGGAATACTTACTTCATAGCTGAACTATGCAAAACATATGACGTAATACTGTTACAGGAAACATGGCTATTGGAAAATGAAATACCTCTACTGAACAATATTCATGAAAATTTTGAAGCTATTGGAACATCAGCTGTAGACTTATCCAGAGGACCGCTAGTTGGAAGACCATATGGAGGTACAGCTATCCTTTGGAGAAAGGAAATAAGCGTTGTCCCTTTATCATGCGATGATTGCCGCATCACGGGAATCAAAATAAAGAGAAAATATTAGAGAACTGTATATACTGAATATTTACATGCCAACATGTCACGTAGATAACATAACTGATTTTACTAATTATTTATCTAAGTTACATTCTATTATAAATGAAAATGACAATGCAGAAGTCATCATCATGGGAGACTTCAACGCACATCCGACATCTATTTTTGGAATGGAACTGGAGACGTTCTCTAAAAACAATCATTATATATGCTTAGATTTGGAAAATTTACCATTGGATTCTTATACGTTTGTCAGTGATGCACACAATACTACATCATGGTTGGACCATTGCATGATTACTGAGAATTTGATAAACAAGGTAACAGATGTACAAATTCACTACGATATTTCATGGACTGATCATAGAGCTATGTCTTGTGAAGTGGAAATAAATAAATTGTGTCCAATGGTAATAAACCCAGTATCAGTAGATAGTGTAAAGTGGTGTGAAAATAATAAAAATAAATTTAAAATATACTCAAGTGTGGTGGATGGATTTCTATCAAGAATCTTACAAGAACAGTATACTAACTTGACATGTAATACAAATAGTGGTGTTTGTAACAACTCTCAACACATAGCAAACATAAACAAGCTTTATGATGATTTTATAAATGCAATTAGAAATGCAGCTCATATCGCATTTGATAAAGAGAATGAATGGAAATCAATTACAAAATACCAAAAAACTGGATGGAACAGTCTAGTTTCTGAACACTATCAACGCTCTAAAAAAGCTCTTGACAACTGGATTCAACACGGAAGACCAAAAGACGGAACTGCAGCTGACGAGAGACGATACTATAGGAAAGAGTTTAAAAAATCACTAAAGTCAGCTCAACAAACACGTGACCAAAAAATATTTGATGATATTGCTATGAATGCCACCAATAAACAATTTAAAAAATTCTGGATAAAAAGTAATAGACTTCTGAAGCCGACGAAAAGAAATACGGGTAGAATAGATGGTTATACGAATGAAAAAGATATATCGAACAACTTTAAACACATCTTTAGTGAAATTTCAGGTAGTGATATACCAAACAAATATATCGAATATCCTTCAGATAATTGTGATGTAATAATAAGTGAAAAGGAAGTGGAAACATCTATTGTGTCAATAAAATCAGAAAAGGCACCTGGTCATGACAGTTTAGGTATAGAACATATAAAATATGCAGGTTTTCGGTGTAAACAAATTTTAACTAGACTCTTTAATCTGATCATATCACATAATCGTCTCCCAGAAAATATGACGAAAACAATTATTATACCTATTCCAAAATCACCACAACTAGACATGACATCCTCTAGTAATTATAGGCCAATATCATTGACAACAATAGTAGCAAGAATTCTCGAGAAAATATTATTGGAAAAGATTAAACACAATCTTAGTACAGAGGAAAATCAAATGGGATTCAAACCTGAAGTGTCAACGGAGACAGCGATATATACAGTGAAGCAGATTGTAGAAAGATATCGAAAGCGAAGAACAACCGTGTACGCATGCTTTTTAGATCTCAGCAAAGCTTTTGATAAGGTGTCTCATGAAATCCTCTGGGAGAAATTGCAGAAAAGAGGAGTGCCAGCTAAAGTTGTAAATCTACTCAATCGCTGGCATACGTATCAAGAGAACGTGGTTAAATGGAATAACCAAATGTCCAATCCTATGTATTTAAGAACTGGAGTGAGACAGGGAGGATGCTTATCTCCAGTTCTATTCAACGTATATATGGATGGACTGAGTCAGCAGCTAAATACTTCTAAAACCGGATGTCACCTTGGAAGTCTACCATCGAACCACGTAAGCTACGCTGATGACATGGTTCTTTTAGCCCCATCAATCAAAGGATTGAGAAAACTGCTGAAAATCTGCGAAAAATATGCAATCCATCACAACATGAAATATAATGCAAAAAAGACAGAATTAATGATTTTCAAATGGGGTAAAGAAGAAGAAAAAGTACTGCCAGTAGACATCGACAATACAAATCTCACGCAAACAAATAGAGTCAAATACTTAGGACATATTATTAATAGTGACCTTACTGACGATGACGATATCGAAAGACAAAGACGAAACATTAGTATTATCTCAAACATGCTCGCCAGGACTTTTTTCAAGTGTAGTGACAGTGTTAAGAGAATGCTATTTAATGCCTACTGTACAAACCTTTACACATGCCAACTATGGACGAACTACAGACTGACTACAATAAATAAATTAAGGGTACAATACAATGACGCATACCGTATACTATTTGGACATCGTAGATACACTAGTGCTTCACAAATGTTTACAGAAGGTAAGACAAATGACTTTAGGGCGACAATGAGACTGAAAATTCACGGTTTTAGGACACGACTAACATTAATAAATAACGAACTTTTACGAGCTGCCTCCGAAAGACAAGTACAACAACTGACACAAAGGTGGATTGCATATTTAATTAATTAAGAAAGTCTGTACATATATTGAACAGATACCAGTTTAGCTGCCTGCTGTTGATGCTGTTGTATTATATAATATGTATTATTTTTTTTAACGTTTGTATTATATTATATATTGTATGTATTTTGATATGGACTTGAGAGGTTTGCACACTCCACCTTCAAGTCTGGAGTAAATATAAAATAAATAAATAAATAAATAAGCTCATTTTTAAATTTAGGTAATAAAAATAAAACACTGTATAACTTTCACTAATTAATATTTTGCTTAAAAGCTTTTCGGACATACGTCCATCTTCAGTAATAAATATCTTATATCTTATAAAGCTATAAGATATTTATAAGTTATAAGCTCATTTTTAAATTTAGGCAATTAAAATAAAAATAAAACACTGTATAACTTTCACTAATTAATATTTTGCTTAAAAGCTTTTCGGACATACGTCCATCTTCAGTAATAAATATCTTATAACTTCATAAGATATAAGATATTTATAACTGAAGATGGACGTATGTCCGAAAAGCTTTTAAGCAAAATATTAATTAGTGAAACTTATACAGTGTTTTATTTTTATTTTTATAACCTAAATTTAAAAATGAACTTCGTTTAACTATTGAACGGAAAAAAGAAACATAATGCCTCTAACAGTGCGATTGTTATTGTTTTTTAGCACTGTCATTAATGATGATGTGCAAAATAAATAAATAAATAATTATATGGTATACTTCACTTTTTTGTATTTCTAAAGCACAAAATAAATAAACCAAAATTAAAAGAATGCCGATTTCTCGAATATAAGACATTTCGACGTGTTGAGTTGTAGAACTGGACAGTCGAATAGTCCGATTTGGTCTGTATTTTATATAACGTAGGCACAATATTATTTTATAAACAATTGTAATATTTTTCCATTCCCATAAAAAAAAAACAACTCAGACATGTAGGTACATAGGTAGTAACACCAACAGAAACGTATGTCATGATATGTCAGTCAATTTCAATATAATATTTTTGATATTTCATTTTATGCGTACATTACGCGTTACACAATATTGAATTTCATTCCGTGTATGTATATTTTATTTACTGTCACAAACTGGTGACATTTATAAAGTAAAAACAAAAAAAAGCTTTTGAACATCGCTCATTGATGTAGAAATATTATCTCACTCCGTTCATAAGTGTGAATATTCGTCTGAGTATTTATTCATTGATTTGTTCCGTATAGCGCTCGGTAAGGAATTGGTTTCCCATTCTTGTCCTGTGAAAAGTAGGTGTTCGAAAAACCAAAGTAATTTTTTACTACTACTACTACTACTATACCATCACGGCATATCCCACAAGTGGGGAAGCCAGTAGATCAGCTGCATATAAGAAACATACAAACTGTCCTCTCCGTGCCAATATTAAATCAAGACATTCAGGATAGGTGGCAAACCTAAATGCTGAATTTAAGATGTAAAATGTCTTAATATTTCCAAACACCTGCCTTTTACAGGACACTTGAAAAATTACGCAGAAGAGTGGGAGACTAATTCTCCACTCCACTCCACTAAAATTAAACAATTTTTAAACACTTCAATTTCCAAATTAAATTTATTTATCTCAAACATTTTCGCCAAGGCATCTTCAGGAGGACTTCTTGACGAAAATGTTTGAGGTAAATAAACTTATTTTGGAAATTATACAGGGTTTAAAAAATTATTTAATTTTGTGTCAATAATGAATTTCCAAAGTGTTGACACAAAAACATTAGATTAATTAAAGACATTTTTGTTTGCCACAGATCCTGAATGTTTTATTTTTTTTGGCACGGAGAGCACAGCTTGAATGCCTATTACGCGCAGGACTACCAAAAATATACCAATAAATAGAGACAGCGAGTATTTTCTATACGAACTTATCTTTTGAATGAGATTTTGGGAAACAAATATTTAGTAAAAATTTTGTGTATTACTGCGTCTCCACATAATGGCTGATTACTGTCGATCAAAGTCAATTTTCAACTTGATTATCGTGAATACTGCCAATAACTGTGGAAAATTTTAAAACGAAAAATAAAATCAATATTTTTGTTGATTTTATATTTTACCTGCTCGTTAATGATCCGGGTATTAAGCTAGTGCTGAAATAAATCATTGCTCAACCATCCGTGATAAAAGGAAATTATTTTGTGTGTTTTATTGTTTTTTAATGCATAGGTATATTATTATATATATAAACCTTACGCAAAATAAAAAGATCTTTATCATTTTAAATATATGAGCCATTTTTTTTGGTTTAGATGAATTAAACCTAAATTTAGTTTAACTATTTCAATTTCTCATTAAAAAAAAACAGCCTGTGTTTGGACAAATTAATCAGTAGTAAAATGTTGGTAGAGTAAAAACTAATCGATTCTTACTCTAAATTTCTCCGCTATTTTTCATTTGATTTTCATAAGATTCGATTGTTTTTGAAAATCCAGTTTTATATATCTCAGCAAAAAGAATATATCTACATATTATTTAGTTGTCTTTACCTATCACTTTTTCGATTTGTTCGCTTTAGATTCCAAATTACATAATTATTGATCTAATCAAGCGAATCGGCTTGCTAGCTTACTTGTTGCTGAAAATAAAGATAAAACTTTCAAGTCAAAATCAAATATATTACTCACATAAATGAACCTACACCATAACGGCATATTCTACAAGTAGGGTAGTCAAAAGATCAACAATGTTATGAAAAGTTTGGCATTCTAGATGGGTGTCAGAATAACAAGCTTTTGTCTCATCACTAATGAAATACTAAACTTAATAAATATATTTATGATGATATTTTTTGAATAATAACTGTCTCTAACAGGACACATAAAACTGACGGTCTGGAGCAGAATGAAAACATTGCTCTTCTAGCAGAGTTTCTCGCGCCCTTTGAGATGGAAACGTAAATAAACGGCACTGAAGAAATCACCAGTAGGCCTAGTCAAAACACATTTTAGCGTTAAGTTTTCATTCGAATATAGACGATATTGCTAGAATACACAATTCACTACGAAAATTGACATTTTTCGCAACGTCGTCTATTTTTGAACGAAAATGTAACGCTAAAATGTGTTTGACTAGGCCTACAGTCATATAACTATTACGGAAAAGAAAATCGGGTAACTAACTCCTTTTAGATACACCATTAAAATGTGTATAAACCTATTTATTATCATCTCATTTTTTGTATTGTTTTCCTTCAGTATTTCACAAAAGAACATTAAAACAATATAAACATAATTTAATATATAGTATTATCGGACGCTATGCACACACTCGCTGGAGATGAGATGGGAAGAGGGAGCTTCGATTATCCCTTTTTCAACCTTTTTGGGCATTTCCACATCACATCAGTCCTTTGTAAACCTTTCTAGATGCAAATGCGTAAATAATATTATGTAGAAACCTACTGGGTATATTATTATTCCGTGAAATCATATTATAAATATTTTTTATTCTATACATGAATAGCAAAGCCTTTTGTTATACTTGGTACGAGTATTATATACATTGTTTTGCCAAAATGTCTGTCAAAAATGTAAAATTAGGTATAAAACAAAAGTACGCGTCGGTAGTTATAAGAAAGCAAACCAAAAACATTAAGTCTTAGTACTATTACTGAATGAAAAATTATCAAAAACCAAAAAAATATAAATAAAAATTACTGCATATAATAAACATGCAGATAGTCCTTAAACTACCAACAAAAAAATAAGACATTTAGATAAGTCCACCCTCTTTGTGTTTAAAATTCACATAATTGGGTGAACCCAATTATGTAGGGTTTTGCGAACACCTGCCTTTTACAAAACATTATAAAATTTACCGAAAATAAAGCGAGGCCAATTCGTAACAGGAGACTCCACGCAATGGAACTCTTCCTTGAAAAATTGTTCAAAACAATCATTTAGGAATTCTCCCAAGTTTTTCATGCTGGTTTTGTGTACCTAGTTGACAAAAGTAGTTAAGTTGTTTGTTACCTATCTATGTAAGTTTTCTCTGAGAGGAAATTTTATTTATGTTGTTTTTATGGTAAACACATCAATATTTCCTTTGTATTAATCAAATAAATAATATGTCATTTTATGGTTTTATACGTACTTTATTTAAAATGACTCAAAAAGGGTTTGAAAAAGACATTACATGTCGAAACTCGAGTCACTTTAAATTTAGTACGTTTTAAACCACATACTTAATAACATATCATTTATTTGATTAATATGAAGATTGACAAAATAAAATAACACGATCAAAATATATTTTTTTTTGTATTATTTGTCATTACGTCACCACCTGAAACTGCAGGGTTACTCTTGACAAAACTAAACACGATCTTAATCTAGTCATGATCTTGATCATACGACGCACGAAGGGACTATGGTCAAAAACACCGCGCTTACCGCTAACGCGCGATCGTTTTGCGTGTATTTTTGGCCAATAGTCACTTCGTGCGTCGTATGATCAAGATCAAGACTGATGTGGTAACTCTCATATATGCTGATGATATTAAGATTTACAAAGCAGTGAGTACTATTGATGATTGTCATGTTTTACAAGATAATCTCAATAGGTTAATTGAGTGGTGCACAGTCAATAAATTAGTCCTGACCTCTAAAAAATGTCAGGTAATGCATTTTTACCGCATAAAGCATCCTATTGAATTTGAATATTCAATAGATGATTTAAAGTTGCAGAGGGTTGATGAGATTAGAGACCTGGGTGTTATACTGGACTGTAGACTGAGTTTTGTTAATCACATTAATTCCATATGTGGTAGAGCCATGAGGATGTTGGGATTTGTTATCCGAACTTGTAGACCATTCTCTGACATATTTACTCAATTAAATTAAATTCTCTATAAATCTCTCATACGCAGTATTTTGGAATACAACTCATCTGTTTGGAGTCCTTGTTTTGAGATTCATAAAACTAATTTGAGCAGGGTGGAGCATAGATTTCTTAGACTTATAAATTATAGATTGGGTATCCCTATGGAGGAGATGTGTTACAGTTCAATATTGAACCATTTGAGTCTGTTGGGGCTGACTGAGAGAAGAGTACTTTGTGATTTGATTTTGTTACACAAAATAATTCACGGGAATCTTGATTGTCCAGATATATTGTTGAAGCTAAATTTTCATGTTCCCATAAGGGCTACTCGACAGGCTTTACCTTTTTATTGTAATAGTTCCAACACTTCTTATGATTATAACTCGTCTTTCAACAGATTGCAGCGTCTTGGAAACAAAAATGCGGATGTTATAGACGTATTTGGCACATCTCTGTTAGAATATAAGTTTAAATTAATCGAATCGCTTCTTTTAGACCAGACCTAGTAGATTTTCCCATGTATTTTTGTGCAGTTTTAGAATTATTTTAAAATTATTATCATTATTTTTTGTTTTTATCATGACTAGTGACTGGAATTTGACTTTTAATGAATTTATTGTGTTTTGTATTTAAATTTTCATTTTTACTTTTTGACTTTAACTGGAGAATGTTTTGTCTGTTTTTTTTTTATATTTTTATATTGTCTTTATATTTTTATAGATTGGAAAGTTTATCTGTATACTTGTAAAGGCAATTGCCGTATATTGTATTAAATAAAGACTAGATTAAGATCGTGTCTAGTTTTGTCAAGAGTAGCCCTGCTGACACTAATTAAAGAAGCTTTTGGAATAAATGTGAAACATCACGTGACTTAAAGCATATAACAATAATTGTGGTATAGAAAGTGCAAACTTTATTTAATATAATGCAAACGGGTGCATTGTTGTGTGCAATGTTTGGCATGCAAACTTTTCTCTTTACAATATTCCTTGTATGAATGTAAAATGTATCAATGTGGAACATTGAAATGAAAACTGAAATAGGTAGTTTTGAGTTAATGACAATCGAATGTTGTAAAAGTTCCGTGGTAGTTTTGTAACCAATATGATGTATGATAATATAATAATATATACAGTTTTTGTTATTCGTTTTGTTACTGGTTTTTCATACACATAAAACAATGGTGTGCCGTTTCAAATTGATGTAAAAACTTTTTTAAAATACACTAATTAATCTATAATATCACGTTATCTAAAAGTTGTGTTAATTTGAACATGTATTAAGCACATATCATCCCCTTCGCGTTAAATATAGGCAATTTTGGATAGGTGGCAGTGTATTTGGTATATTTCCTGGGATATTATTTTTTTATTTTATTTTTATTTTAACAATATACACAGCATCAGACAGTCAATTATAGTACATGATTATGAATTACAAAATCAAAAGGTGGACCATTGAAGATCCTAAATTTACCTGAAGCGTTTTTAAAAATCATCTAAGTTAAAAACAAAATAAAAAAAAAACAGAAACACCATAACATGCATTTAAATTAATAAATAAGATAAAATTCAGGTAAAGGAATTAATATTAAGACTATAATTATGTTATTGGATTAAAACTGAAATGGCTCATCGGTAAATTGAAAATGCTAAATTTGGTTAATGTGGTATTTTATAAATAATAATAAACGAAAATAATTTACGAAAGCTTCGCGGAAAACAATCAAAGAAAACATTGAAAGCTTTTATACTTTATTTGCCGCTTATATTATTATCAAAGAAAGTCATCTTCAAAGTCCAACTTGTTTCAGAGGTAAACTTGGTGATTATTTTCGAAGAAGCGTTGGTTCAATAATAATCCTCCAAAATCTAAGAAAAGCTCAAATGGTGAGAAGAATAAATGGAAGAGTTTCACGTGGCTTACTAGGCATTTGATAAATTTAAAAATGACTCTTTTATTTTACTCGTGCCGCAGTTTCTAAGAACTTTAATCTCTTTTCGAAACATACGACTGTTGTTCAAATAACAATTATACGATACAAAATTTCCACATTAATATTCTTATTTGTTCATATGTTCTTAATTACGTATGCTAAATTACGTATTCTTGCAGACAATTAGACTTACTTAGACAGCTGTTCCCGTCTAATTCTGGACACAATACAAGTCTCCAGGCATCTCTCTTCCGAGCTCTTTGCAACCAACCACTATTGATGACATTGATGACAATCGCTGGTGGCTGGTGCTGACAACGATATCAACAATCGATCGTACAGGAGCTTTTCTTTTATATCTTTAAAAACCTTTTTAAAAAATAAATACAAAGCAAAATCCTATTAACACTTAGAATTAAACAAAGGAAATGTTTAATATATTTGCTATTTTTGTTTTTATTGATCTTGATTTGTTTCGCTTCTACGATTTTCATTAAATCTTTTTCAATTGAGTGAAAATGACAGAATTGGTGGATGTTATCAATGAACACCGAAAGTGATCACTTAAGCCAACCTTGATCCAATTATTACCTAAGTGTTGAGACGCCTTTCTCATTTTTTATAACTAAATTTTGCACATATTTTTTGGAGAAATGTGGTTCTCTAATCAAGATGTCCGATTGAAAACATTGTTTTAAATAAATCAGCAAATATAGTGAATGTAATCTCCAATTATGGGATGAAATATTGTAAAAAAATGAGTGTGGTCCACATATACCTAGCAGCAAGTAGCAGACAATGTTGGGTTTAAAAACTAGTGTAAAATATAATTCCTTGTGTACAGAGGCAAGGCTTTGTAATTTGGACTTAATTTGTTTGAACGTAAAAGGGAAGGTTCGTAGACCGAAGCGTAGGCTTAAATAATATAAAAATGTAATATGTTTATTTATCTTTATTTTGTGGTTTATTACGTTCAGCGATTCTCGAAACTCGTATGTACTTAAAAAAATACAAAATATAAATACGATTTGGAATTAAACGGTACTATTGAGAACTAAGCTTTTTTGTTTACAATCAAGTTGTTTATTTCTTTGATTAAGTTACCTTCTAAATAAATAAATCATCATCTTTTATCTTCTTCATCATGTCACCTCTATTAAGTGCACGGAATTAACATTCAAGTTATTGTGTCCTTCGAAAAAAGTAGACATTTAAGATGAGTGGAATGCATCTTCTGTGAATTGAATAATAACGTTTAATTTATCGACCGACGGTTCTTGGTGGTAGTTCGTATTAATAATTTGTTAAATGTGTTATTCGTAAAGTTTATAACACCCGTCTTTCACAGGACACTTCAAAATTTAAAATAAAGATAATTATGTGCACGTAACATTTACCTCACCCTTTATTTCATGATGCAGTGTTTTATTATATGCATAATATTAAAGATATTTTAAAAGGTTTTCTGGTTAGGGTTAAAAGGTTTAGTTTTTCGTAACTTTTTAGTTGAAATTCGGTTTGCATCGAGTATTAGATTTAGATACCTTCCAGGGGCACCACTTGAAGGTTCTTTTCTTGTCCCCAAAATTGAAAAATAAATAAGAGATAATATTTTGTTAAAATTTAAAATATGGGAGCATTTTCCAATATGCAAAATAAAAATTAAGGAAACTTTGTATTTCATTCTTGGGAAATGTAGGAACGAATATTCTATAAATTTAATATTTAATTGAAAATATTTACTTCCAAGGTAAAAATGCAGGAAGTCTTTTCGAGCGAAATCAAATCATTTTAATACATTTAATTTTCAATTGGTGAGTTGATTTTATATGGTATCAGAAGCCGTATGCTATAATATTAATTATTATTTCATTGTTCAACGTAAAAGATGAAAGGTAGTGTATTTAAAAATAAAAATTCACTCACAGACAGAAAGAAAATCATACAAAAATAAATATTTTTCTATTTTTAATAAATCATTACATCAACAATAGAAAACCATTCAAGATCCTACATAACGGCAATAGTAATTATAGAAGATTAATTTTGAGAGAGACAATAGAAATTCATAAAAACATTAATAGTTGTAATAATATAGTAAATAACATAACAGAACCTAACGCATCACCCATTTTAAAAATATTCCCGCTCCACCCTAAGTCCCCGCCCTCTTCATCCCCCACTTAAAATTTGTTAACTGCATAATTTATTGTACCTTCGTAATCAATTTGTATTCTTTCCAAAATTAGTATTGATAATGTCTTGGTAAAAGACGAAACAATTGTCTACTCATTTATAAAATATAGTGTGTATTTAAAAAAAGTTGAGTGTTTACTTCATACCATAAATATTTTTCTTTTTATATAAATAATGAACGAATTATTTTTAAGAGGCTTTGCAAAAACTCCACTCGATGTTCTGAAATCAATTTTCATTATTTAGGTATTGATAGCTACATTGATACATACTCGTTGTATTAATTGTTATAATATATGTTAAAAAAAAAAAAAAACTGTAAGGTTAATTTAACTTGATATTAAATATTACCTACTTATATTGTTCCAAAATTATACAGGATTTAATTTAAATAGCAATAAGTACTTATTTGAATTGTAAATTTTAATCATGAAACTAACATCAAAAAGCACAGAGAAGACAAATTCACCTTATGACGGTATGTCTCCCTTAAGTTTAATTGAATAAAGCACACCTAGCTAATCGTGGATTCATGTCCTTTCTTAGAAAACTGCTAAAAAAGGTGACGTTGTTTTCTTTAGGCCTTATATAATATGATGTGAAAAATTTATTTAAATTAAGAAGTAAAAATAGCTTCGCTAATTTTTTTCTTTATTAATACCTACATATATTTGAATATCAATTAAAACAATACAAAATAATGCCTCTTTGTCTCTTTTTTCAAAATTTGACATTTACGTAATATGCAATTTACAATGCCTACTCATTGTCTGTGTTGCCCCTCAAGAACAAAGTGAAAAAACTGAGCTTGTTTTTTGTGAAACATTTCATGAATATATTTGTTTTTTAATGAGAATGCGAATAAATTATACCCGGAAGTCTTAAAAACTTAAATAACATATTATTTTTATTATTAAGTAATTTGAAAACATTTACGTATTTATCTTACCGACATAATATCGCTCGCTTACTAGAACAACGTCATAAAGTGAAAAATGCGAGTTTTGAGTTAAAAATATAGAAATATTGTATTTTTCAATATCAATCTTGTCTCCACTCCTCTTGATCATATTTTCATTGGTGCAAGAGAGATAACACATGTGTCGTCATTACGTCTTCATATGCGAGTTTATCACTTGCGACAGCAGTGTGTTATATTAAGTTGAGTTTTTGCGTTAAAGAAGAGATTAGTGCTTTCTTCATGTGGATATTGCATTATTTATGCTTAGTGATTTTTTTTTTTGTGAATTTTTTTGTATTTTGTATATAATATGTATGTTTCCGTGTAACTTTTTAATTGAATAAATAAATTGATAAGATCACGTCGATATTGCATTATTTATGTTTAGCATATTAATGTGAATTATTTTGAAAATTGTTAATATTTAAAACAAACCATTAGGAACGATAACTAAAATTATAATTGCAAACAACGGCAACAACACGTCTAGATTTTTTTTTAACAAAAACGTCACTTCTTCTATTTAGGTTGTTTCAGATGCCATTTTTTAATACGAAATCTTTTTAAACAGCACATTAATATTTTGAAAAATATATGACACATATCAGTACCTATTTCATAAAAGCTAGAGATCGATATATTAATTAAAAAAATATACTTTATGTTTATTTGAAAATCATTAACACATTTTTCTCAAAACTCATTTTTTGAGATATGTCACGGTTGTTACAAGTGAGCGATTATATATTTAATATTATTATCATATCCCTTCCGGGATAACTTCTCTCATCTGCAGAACAATTACATACATTTGTATATATTATAAACATTACAATTATACATAAATTATAACAACATTCTTAATGTTCATATTATCTTAATAATATATTATTTCGGTGTATTAAGTGAACTACTTAAACAGGATTATTCGTATTATCTTGCACTTGAATTTTGTACTTAAATGTTTCCAAACAATTCCTTAACTCATACATTAATTAACTCAAAATCTGACTTTACTGAAAGCTTTGGTTATACTTAATTGAAATGAAAAGATAATCGATATTTTTGTTATTAATTACAATTGAAGCTTTGCCCCGAATAAGGGTCTATAATGTCGAGGATTTTTTGCAGGATCAGGAAAAAATGTTTGTGTGCTACTAACTACTATACTACTAACCAGTGTTGCATGCACAAAAAACATGGTTTTTGTTGCAATTATGGAATTTTAATATTCTGGAATTCTGGTAGGTAAATCATGCGATGTAGACATTTTTACAAGTTTTGATAGAAATAAATTATATAGATCCTTATTCGGGGCACCGCTTTAATTATGTTATTCCTACATGGAGGAGAGGATTATCTGGGTATCTGAAAAAGATGAAAAATGCGAAGAAAGAAGAAATTGGAAGTCTTTTCTAGCCAACTTTATATTATTCATATGAAAGATGGGGTCGAAAGTCTCCTAATACTAGAAAACGAGATAATTAAGTCATTGGAAGTTAAAGAAATAGTGTTTTTTAATTCACCTTTTTGGTTTCATCAATTTTCTCTGCTTGTACACTTTTCACGAACAGCGTAGGTATATGTGTTTTGTTCTGACATAATCTAAAAAAAACTTGCAAGTTGGTAATCAATGACCTCGCCTGCTTCTTTCCATATAACCTTTCATAATACAGTATACAGAATATACACGTATCCATATACTGTACGTTCATGATGTACATAATGTAATAAACACGCCTATATGGCGTCAGCTGATAAATCGGTGCTTTGAATAAACCTTCATTTCCATACATACAAGTACATTCAGTAGAAGCTTTAGAGTAAATGGGAAAAGCAAGCAAAGTAAAACAACACACAAACACACATACATACATAGGTATGTGTACATATTATTCAGTTCTGTTACTTTTGTTAATATAGGCCTAATAATAATACTTACACAACTATTCAACACAATAGTATGGTTACATAAAGCAACACTCGTGGCATTGAGACTGTTCAGCTTGTACGAGAACATAGTAATATATTATCATGTGAGCACCTACCCAGTACCTGAAAGTGTATCGTTTGAGGTTTATTTTCAAAAGCTGTAAAGTTGGCGTAGCTAATTTTACAGCTATTAAGTAAAAAGAAAAACATTATAATTACAAAAGCTTTTCTTTAAAGGATTTATTATCCAGTGGAGCACTATTATAAGGAATTGGTGACCCATTCTTCTCCGTAAGTTTTCGAGTAACCTTTAAAAGGCAAGTGTTCGAAAAAAAATATGAAATTTTACAAATTCAATTCAGCGATGAGGTTTGCCACCCATCCTTAATGTCTTGATTTTATATTGGCACGAAGAGGACAGCTCTTGTATGTTTCATACATGTAGCTGGTCTGCTGGTTATCCCACTTGTGGGATGTGCCGTGATGGTATAGCAGAAGTAGTAGTTCTTAAAAGGAAACACTAAAGATCCTGGCTGGACCATATTAAAGGAATGTCTAACGATAGTTTAAAGAGTAACGTTTTTTTCATCTATAATGTTTGATACTGCGGCCTCAATGACTCTTTTACACTAAACGACGTCTCTATGGGACCGATTTTGTCAGAGCGTTATTAGATCCTGATATATTTTTTGATTGAGTTGGATGGTAGTCTGTTGGTAGACCCTCGAATTTTTAATTGGGAGATCTCGGTTTGATTCCATCAGCTTTTGACTCACTCCGCCCACATGACACAAACATATTGGTTAGGTACTGTAAGAGTGTTTATTTAAAACCCATATTCAATAAAAAATAAATAAAGACACCTATGCAAAATTTTCACTGAACTCATGTTTTGAAGGATAAATCAAAGTGTTAAGAATATCGTGGCGAACGCTGATACAATTATTGCAGAATCAGAATGGATCTGGAGGATATTTTTATTATTTTACTGAAAGAAATATTAAAGAGCGAAAAATTTTAACTTACAACTTCACACTAAACAAAATAAAATTGCTATAACAAAATGTGAATTTTGCACAACTCGTCTTACTTTCCAAGTATATTTGCGCAATTTTAGTCTTAAGCTTGCAGTACACGTATGAAACTGAATTTATTACTTTCCTGTACACCAAAATACTCATGTCAATTGTTAAAAGTTTCCAAACAACACGTTTTGACTCAATTTAAAAAGGAAATATCTTGATCTGTGCTTATTGAAAGTTAAAATTCAACACGAATGGTGTTGTAGTAGTCAATGTTATCGACCGAAGTTGCTTGGTGAAAGTTCACGCTGAGAAAAGCTACTTAGTGGTTAAAGATTGAACGGATAAAATGTTAATAACCAAGAGCCAGCTTTCAGATTCTTCCGACTACATTTTCAGGGTAAAAAAGGGGTGTAATAAAAAGTGGAAAATAAATTATGAAAATGACTTCAAAATTTAATTGATAATACATTGAATATTATTATGTTGTCTTCTCGGCCGGTGTGGCGCGGAGATAACGCTCTTGCTTTTGAGTCACAAGGTCTCGGGTTCGATTCTTGGCCAGGGCAAAGTGAAGAATGACCTTTTTCAAATTGTCCTGGGTCTGGGTGTTACATGATTGTATATGTGTGCAGTGCATTGTATATTTATTTATTTATTTATTTATTATTGCAATAAACGGCTTTCGCCTTTTACAGTTTTAAAAAGTACAAACAATTTTTACATACAATACAAGCGGAAATAAAACAAAAATACTATTTATGTTCAAAACAGAATCAAATAAAAAAGTTTTACAAGTAAGTAAGACAAACTATTATATGTGTGTATCGTCGCGTTAGTACCCATAATACAAGATTCATCTTAGTTTGGGACTAGCTCGATCTGTGTGTACTAGAAAAATCTTCTAAGGCTTAGATTAAAACCGATAATTTCGATACAATATATAACTGACTTCCTCTCATAGCTTACTCCATCACACACGCATGACTTAACTCCAGACGTTCAATAATATTTATACTTGAGTGATTTTATAAAATTTCAGGTACAAGCAATAAGAAGGAAGGTAATATATTATTATCATTATTTACTGAAACACATCATTTAAAAGCCCTTTAATGTGTTTTCTGATTTGCCTGTCAGACGAATAATCTGCAAATATTTATTTTACCATGATGTCATCTTTTATAAAGTGAAATTAGCATTGAACAAATATTGTATTAAAAATATATAAATTGTCATCTTCATGCTACAAATAATACATGGATGATTTTCTTTCTTTAATAAAAAAAATATATGGATTTTTGTTATACCTAACCTTAAACATAACTTTATAGACCTATCACAGTAAGCTCAAAGTCAATGCCGTGAAAAGGGAATTTGACGGCATCTGGTATATAACCACGTCGCACGTCTTATACATGAGTCCGAAACTCTACCTCTAGGATACTGACAAATTCATTAAATCAATTACTTGTAGGTATCAAAGATAACGTAAATTTTAATTGACAACACGTTGATTAAAAATGTTTAACTGATAAATATATATAACAAGCTCATTTATTTGGTAAAAACTGTTATGTGAGTTTATGTGAAAAATATTCAAATGTAATTCTCAGAAAAACTCACAACTTTCTTATATATTATACTAGAGCAACAGGATCTATGGTTCAGTCTCGTTAAGAAAAGTTTTTGAACTTTTATGCGCTGCGTAGTTTTTCAGGTGACAGGCAAGGTCGGATAAACATTGTTTGTAAGTAAGTGCTTTCGATTGAATAAATAATCTTATTTTCATAAAATTATTCATGAAAATAATAATTTCAGGGGAGAGGGAAATATCTATCTTGTAATATTATGTCTGAAGGTAAGGTGGAAGAGCGTAGGAGATCTAAGACGAGATTGAAGTCACAAGAAAAGTACGATATAAAATCTATCATAAAATGATTGGTTATAATATGTCAGAAACAAAATAATATCTAGGTATTAATAATTCCATTATAGTTATCAAAGTAATTTAAATCTCCCAATGTGTTATATATTTGAAGTGGCTAAAAATCCCAACGAAAAATGGGCACAAAAATTGCCTGACTATAGATGACCTGTCGAAAGTCTGGCTCGCAAGTTAATAAAGTCATAGGAATTACAAAATATTTTGTTCGATTGTAATTTTTAATACAAAATATGGGATTCGAAGACTTGTTGTACCTAATATATAATGAATACTCGAATAGGGACCAGGGGCCGTAGACAAACCGTCCTTAGCGATCGACTACTGGCGAATTTTTCGACAATCTACCAACATGTACCGTATAATTATGCGTTATTGTTGCAGTTATTGTCGAAAATTCGATTGTGGTAGATCGTCAAGTGCGTGTTTGTCTAGGGGGGCTGAAATGTTTTGATTTCAAGCATTAAGTACGGGCAAAAAATATTTCTCCATGGTTACGTAGAACTTGTGAATCACTTTGAAGATTGATGGAATCATTCATATCTAATTACGTCTCTATCTATTTTCCTATTTGTACATTGACTCTTGAAACTTGGACTGCATCAAAATGGAAATTAACAATTTAACTTTGAAAATAACATTATAATGAGAAAATGATCTAAATACATAAATAAATACACATAATATAGGCTATAGTAAAATTTACTTCATGGTAAACCAAGAGTTGTTATGGATTAGACATTACGGGTCGTCATATCTGGGAATGAAAAGTTATCTAAGCGAGGTACGAGTTATACCTGAGAGCAGCAAACCATTAGGCAGATCAAGGCAAAGACTACTCTAGATCACATCAACCGAGATTTAAAGCAGCTATGTAATTAATGTTAATGACGTCTAGCAATCCACTTCCCAAGATCAAAAGGGATAGAGATTTATTGTTTGGCAGGTCAAGGCTCTGCAAGGGCTGGTAGACTAGCAGAAGCAACTAGGTGAGTAAATATTTATACATTGTAGTTGTTATATTGTAAGAATGTAAGATGAACTGAAAAAAAAAACAAATACTCAATCGAACTCACTCATCAATGAATGGATGATTTGATGATGATCAATGATCAATGAAGAGATTCCCAGGAGATAACATTAATAAAACCTTTATGCTTTTTATGAGAATTCGTTAGTTGAACAATATTTTTATGTATACAAACCGTGAATGCACAGACTTTCTGTGCATTCATGGTTAAAGCATAATATCGCATTTTGTAAGTTTGTGTAATAAAAATAATCATAATACCTCATCTATCGATAATACCTCCTACCAATAATAATAAAAATACAAACGTGAGGTTATTATACCCATTGTGGATTCATTGTTCTGTCCGTTATAGAAACGGGATGCATAGTAACGGATAATAATATGTTCTATTCCGTTATTATCATTTCCGTTCATCTGATGTTGTAAACGATCTCAGGAGGAAGATATAAAAATAGTAGGAGTAATAATAATTGTCAAACATGTTCCGATATTATTATCCATTGGTGCAGTTTCTGAACTAATGTAGTTTGTCATAGATAGAAGTATCGTATGGAGAATAAGTTTATTCACGTGCTCGTTTAAGCCTAATGCGATGCATTTAATACGTGATGTGACTTGAATTTACTGTACAAGGAAGTTTGAAATCAAGTTTAAAAATTTATTTACTATTCTGATGCACAGTACAGTTGTGGAACTATTTTCGATCTAGTAAAAATGCAAGTGTAACTAAATTTTCATACTACTATTTCTCCTATACCATCACGACATATTCCATAAGCCAGCAACCTGATAGCAATTAGGTACCTAACTAAATTGAGAGTTTAAGAGAAATCATCAAAATTTGAGATTTTTTTATATGCTTTGCTAGTTGATCACTAGTCATCCAATTTTGTTATTGTAGATCGCCGATGTTACAAGTCTGCCCACCCCTGATCTATGATAATTATATCTGCAACTGATGCTCTTTGATGTACAGTCAATCAATTAGTATCGGCAAAGTGAATTATTATTGCTATCGGATTGACTTGTCGATCATATAAGATATGTGCCTAGTACAACCAGACATGCAGTGTCATATTAGACATTAATTATATGCAGTTATGTATATGCAAATTGCATATGTGAGTATTTTTTGGAGTTTTATTAAATGTTTTGCATATCTTGAAAGCATTTAAAAACTTATGCATATTCTAACGACAATCAGTATTTTAGTTACTTTTTTCAATCCAAAAAAATATTGGAGTTCCTTTACATTGAAAAACGGCATTTTGAATTTTAGGTAACTCTACTCCTCTTTCGCTTCAGCTCAATAAAAACGAGATTTCTTACATACAATCTCTCTCTCCCCTATACCATCACGGCATATCCCACAAGTGGGGTAGCCAGCAGACCAGCTGCATATAAAACATGCAAGCCATCTTCTCTGTGCCAATATAAAATTAAGACATTCAGGATGGGTGGCAAACCTCATCACCGAATTTAAGATGTAAAATGTCTTATTTTGTCGAACACCTGCCTTTTACAGGACACTCGAAAACTTATGGAGAAGAGTGGGAGACCAATTCGCATTAGCAATATTGCATATTTTAGACATTCTCACACATATTTCTCTCTTTTTATATTGCATATAATTTGTTCTTTAGTCATATTATTAGTTACAACGTAGCTCGTATAGTTTTCATAGCGGAATTGTCAATTTTGAATATCCATTACCAATAGACACTTGAGTTTGTAGTTTGTTTGAACACTTGGTTGTCTAGGAAACTATTAGTTTGAAAATGTTTGTTTTTAAAAACTATTCAATAAATATTTAAAAGAATAGTGTTTGTATTTTAAAATTTAGCTACTGTATGTATTTACTGTCTTGATAAATTTTTTTTGAGTAGGTATGTTTTTTTAAAATACAATAACAATAATTGCTCTTCTGACCTCATACACTTTCAAACAAATGCCTTAGACCCTGCCTTTTTCTTTTAACTTTTTTGTGAGTATTCGAGTTTCATGTAGTAGGCAAAAATTTTTTGCAAATGATCCCAAGAAAAATAGATTATTTATTATTAGTTTCAACTATTAACTTTTTATCAGAAACATTTTTTTTAATACGATTACATTATTTATGAACCTTTTATGTGGATTAAACAAATTTTAAAACTTTTACATAGCTATTGAAATAAATAAATTATTGTTCGATATAAAATTCACCTTCATTTTATTTTATTTTTGATCTTGTTTGTGAAGAGATTATTTGACGTTTTAAAATTGTTTCTCCTATAGACGCCCTCTGTTATAAGATCAATGACATTACAAAGCATTATTTCACAATGTATTGATCCACCTCTAACTTTTATAATATGAACAATACTCCATATAACATCAATCAATCTAAGCCGTCATAGCTTCTCGAATGAATGGGACAGCTAAGAGACCAACTGCATGTAAAAAAAATCCGGTAGCTTTTTTTGCTAACAAATAATCGGACATTATGAAGGGTATTTTGCTCATGGTTTTGCGATTATCTTTTTTCCACAATTTATTGTAGGAGTTTAAAAATATACCTGGCTTCTAAAATTTCTGTCCCCCGTCACGAATTTTTCAGTTTTTCAACTATTTCAGCAAAACTCAGCTTAATGTTTGTATAGTACCTACATGGTATAACTTTATGAAAGTTCGTTTTAATAGAATAAATTAATTTTAAAGATATAACACTGCATTACTTTCACAACTAATAATATTGATTTGGATTAATTTGAAAAAGGGTATTCTATCCTGTCCTCGCCGGAAATCGAACCTCAACGTCCCTCCGGTTATCAAATATCCTAATACACGATCTCTAGGTAATATACCTATTTTAATTTAAATGCAGTATCTACCTATTCAAGTATTGACTCCATACACTGAGAAAAATACTCAAAACGAATCATCGGTACGGTACTATCAGATTAGGATCAGAGATCGTACAAACGATTCATTTGTATAAAACTATAATATTAACTCTTCGCAAACAAATCATTGGTAAATTTACCAACAACTTGTTTGCGAAGAGTCAATATTATAGATTCGTACTAATAAATCGTTTGTACGATCTCTGGTCCTAATCTGATAGTACGTACCAATGATTCGTTGTGAAATTTCGTTAGTATTTTTCTCAGTGTACTATTATCTACCTATCTATGTAGGTACCTACCTAGTTTAATGTGAAATATTTGATTGATGTAGTTGAAATGATACTCTATTATAAGATATTAGACATATATGATAATAATTTGTATTCACTATGTAACTATCATTATGATCTTGATAATATGCTGCAGTGAGTTGTGACGTAGAGATGTACCTATCTCACTCTGTTGCTTTGCTTTACTTTGACGATTGCTTTGGAAATATTATTCCTTTTGATCAAATAATAATAATTATAGTAATGTCTAAATATATTAAATTGGAATTTCAAATTAAATTGGAAGATGCTATCATGACTCTGTGCATGTTATAAAAAATCTTATTTTTGATTACAGATATAATGCTAAGAGTATTATTATTATTTTCATCTTAGAAATATTACCCCGCAGTGAGACTTTAAGGGCTTTTGGCCAAGGCGATCTTAGAATAAAACAAAGCAAAAGAGTCTATCTGTCTAGACCAATGATACTATAGGAGTCACCTTTTATAGGTGTTTGTAGCTCTCTTGGGGATAAAGGAAATCTTTTAGTTCATAATTCCATTCACATACAGTGAATATGAAATTTGACTATGGTCAAGAGATTTACTACTCCCTATATTTTAAATTATTATATTAATTTTTTACTTACAGTGTGTTTTGAATAAAAGAATCGATTATATTTAACACTTGTTTTAATTTATAAATTGAATTACAGAAAATAAAATATTGTAACAATGATAATGAAAAGTTAAAAGAGAATATTAATTTGTTAAACTATTATAATTGCCTGCCGAAAGTGAACTGAAGTGGATAATTTTCTCCTACTCTATTGATGGCTTTCGTGTGAGATTTTAACGCCCTCTATTACAGACATCTACATTTTGTCTCCCCTGAAGGTTTGCGTCTTGGTAAACATTTGGTGCTAACTTTACTTCTTCCTGATCTTCATTAGATGGCGGTGCTATGTCCATTTTTAGTTTATAATGTTGCTGAAACACATTATCAATTTTCATTTACAAAACATACATATATAAAACTATAATTGTTGGCAAGCTTCGCTGGTTGCCACACAGCCCCCTTGGCAGTGTAAAAACGCCGGTTTTTTCACGAATTAGGTCTGTATATAGGTCTTCCACTTCTAGTAATATATACAGGTTCTCTTGTTGTTGAAACCGTTTGTTCAGGTTCATCTCTTGGCTCACAAAAATAAGGCTTGCATCTGTCCAAAGAAATTGTTTTCGGTTCTCCTCCCATTAGCAAAGTTGCAGTCTTGTCGTCTCTTCTGCAAACTTGGTAAGGGCCTTGATATGCTGGAAAAAGCGGTTTATACACCCTATCATCTCTAACGAACAAATATTTTGCAAGTTTTAAATCAGGATGTACAAATATATTATTCTTATGATGATGTTCCACAGGACGTGGTTTAATCTGTTTCATGTACCATATCAGTTGTTGAGTGTAGTAATTTGGTTCTGGAATTTCGTCTGTATCACAAAATATGTCATTTGGTAATCTTATTGGATTTCCGTATAACATCTCTGAAATAGAATAATCAGTGTTTTCTCTAATTACAGTTCTTAAACCTAATAATATAGTTGACAACGATTGAGTCCATGGGATAGGATGATGTGCTTTAAAACTGTTTTTCAGTGTACGATGAAATCGTTCTACCATTCCATTGGTCTCTGGGTGATAAGGAGAAGAAATAGAATGTTTAGTCCCTAATTTAGAACAAAACATTTTAAATTCTGTTGACATAAATTGTCTACCTTGATCAGTAATAAATTTCAGTGGTGTTCCATACCTCGTAATCCAGTGGTCCCAAATAGTTCTCACTACTGTCTTAGCTGTTATATCTTTTATAGGTATTGCCTCACTCCATCGTGAATACCTATCCACAAAAGTAATTAAATATTTCATACCTTCAGATTCTAAGAGCGGTCCGACTATATCAATGTGTACTGTCTGGAATTTTGCATCAGGCAGTTTCATATTCATAATCTTCGTTCTAGTGTGTCTTGTTACCTTAGATTTTTGGCATTTAATACATGTTTTACTCCAAAGATTACAGTCAGCTCTCATGTTCTTCCAAACTCCTCTTTTGGAAATTGTTTTCAAGGTATCCTTGGCACCTGGATGAGTTAAGTTGTGGATACTGTCAAAAAATCTTCTCTGTAAAGTTTTAGGTATGTACGGTCTTAGATTTCCTTCATGAAGATCAAAGATGAGCTGTAAACCTTGTAAGTTGTTTTTGATTAGGTTTAATGAATGGTCTTTATTTTCAAACAATTGTTTCAATTCCAAATCAAGATTTTGTTGTTTGGAAATATCTTCTAACGAGATATCATTATGTAACTCTATCATATCTATTCTAGAAAAAGCGTCTGCAATTACATTTGAGTTACCAGTAACATATCTAATATCGGTACTGTACTGTCCAATTAAATCCAATTGTCTCTGTTGACGTGGACTTTCTTTTTCAAAATTTTTCTTTTTGAAAGCATATTGAAGTGGCTTGTGATCTGTGTATATACAGAACTCTCTGCCTTGCAAATGATGTTTGAAATATCTAATGGCTTCAAATATAGCTAGCAATTCTCTGTCATATGTACTATATGAACACTGAGCTTTATTTAACTTTTTTGAAAAAAAACTAATAGGTTCATAATTACCATCTTTTCCTGCCTGTTGTAGTACTCCTCCGATTGCAAAATCTGAAGCATCCGTCCACAATGACAATTGTTTAGTACTATCGGGATACTTAAGTTTAGTGCAAGTTATTAAAGATTGTTTTACCTCCTCGAAGTCATTCGTCGTAATATCGTTCCATTGTACCCGTCTTTTATCATTCTTCTTAGCTCCTTTTAAGTATTCATTTAATCTTGCAAGTTTCTGGGCAGCGTTTTTTATGAATCTCCTATAGAAATTTGACATTGCGATGAAACGTCTGAGGTCTTGAATGGTTTTTGGTTTGGTATATTCAGCAAGAGCTCGTACCTTGTCTGGCGATGGGCCTACTCCTTCTGCTGAAACTTCATATCCTAGAAACAGAATAGAACTTTTACCAAATTCACATTTAGATGGGTTTACAATCATACCCCACTCGTCTAATCTCTTAAACAAGGCATTAAGGTGTTTAAGATGTGTTTCTTCATCTGGTGAATGTACAATTATGTCGTCGATATATACTTTTACTCCTTCTAGACCTTGAGTCATTACATTCATATGTCGTTGGAAAGTCTGACATGAATTAGATAAGCCAAATGGCATGCGTAAATATTCCCAGGAGCCTGCAAATGTGCAAATAGCGGTTTTTTTAATGTCCTCTTCATTCATAGGTACTTGGTGATATGCCTTCTTTAGGTCCAGCTTTGAAAAAATTCTAGAATTGGCAAAATCGTTAGTTATATCTTGAATATGAGGTAGAGAATACCTGTCTGGAACAGTTATTTGATTCAACTTCCTGTAGTCTCCACACAATCTGAACGTGCCATCCGCCTTTTTTACTACATGTAAAGGTGATGACCACTCGCTATTAGATGGACGACAAATACCTTGGGAAACCAGATCCTCAAACTCGGTTTTCACCTGCTTCAGCAACTCTGGAGACAAGCGACGAGGTTTAGATCTGAATGGGCTTCCTCTAGTGTCTATGTGGTGAATTGTTGGATGAGATATGTCACTAAAAGGTCTATTTATATCAATTAGCTTTGGAAAATTTGCTAACATTTGATGATACTTATTGTTCTTATCTAAAAAAGAAATAGAAGTTACATTAGTACTATCAACATTAGAATTATAAGCTTTTACCTTATCTCCACTGCCTTTATCGATTAACAGTCTGCTCCTCATGTCAACAATTAAATTAAAATTAGTTAAAAAATCAGCTCCCAATATAGCTCTAGATACATCTGCTATGACGCAGTTCCATCTGAATTTTTGTTTAAAACCTAGGTTTATGCTTATGGTTGAAGTACCATATGTTTTAACGATTGTCCCATTTGCTGCAAAAAGTGTAAGATTAACTTTTTCTTTTTGGCATTTGCGATAAGATCTTGGAATTATGCAAAGTTCCGATCCGGTATCAATTAAGTATGATAAACCGTTATCTTGATCCTTAACGAAGAGACGCGTTTGAGGAGTCAACATGTCCGTCTCTATAACATGTCGCTTCTCAAGTTTTTTTGATTCTGCACAGAATTCTGCTGATTGAACGTGCATGGTGATATGCACTTTCTGGCTTTGTTCCCATATTTACTGTGATAGGAGCATATATTATTATGGTAATGTTGGGAAACATTGTTTTTTGTATGTCTGTATGTTTGTGTATTATTGTGAAATTTGTTGCTACTATTTTGTCTATGTGTGTTGTAGTTGGGAAAATTTCTTCTGTTGGAATGAAAATTATTAGTATTTTGTTTATTCAATGAGTCGTTGAGTTGCTTTCCCAAACGTTCTAACTTTTCAGTTAAAGTATGTACGGATTTATTTAAAATTTCAATTTGATTATCTTTGTCACTATTGCTTTTTGTATGACACACAGCGATTTCTTGTGCCTGATAGACATTTGTTATTTTATCTGCTATTAATGCTATTTCGTCCAAGCTACCATTGCTTGTGGTAATATGTGCTTGTACGTGTTTAGGTATATGCTGTATCCAAAGATATTTCAATGTTGTATCATCAATATTTAAACCAATAGCTAATGATTTCATTTCTCTAAGCAATTGAGATGGTGTTTTATCTCCAAGTTGTAAATTTGAAAAGAGTTTCTCTCTGCGAGAATCTGGGGATATTCCCATTCTACTTAATATTGCATCTTTTAGTCTAGAATACATTGTTTGACATTTATCAAGATTTATAATATCGGATACCTGTGAAATTGTGTTTTGATCCAGTTGAGCAACAAGATGTGCATACCTTGTATCTTCGGATGTGATTCCTGCTAGTTCAAATTGTATGTCAATCTGCTTGAACCAAAGTTGTAAATTGTTACTCCAAATCGGTGGTATTTTAATTGATACTCTATCTGTAAATGAAACATTCTTAGTTATATTTGATTCATCCTTGCTAGTTTTATTTGCTTGCTCAAACATCTTGAGTCAAATTAAATTTTTCAAATGTATTTATATAAATAATTTGCTGACAATGAAGAACAGCCTGCAATCGAAAAAGATTTAACAAGAAAACAATTGAGTAATTAAGATTTGAAAAACAGCAAACAATTCCAATGTATCCAGCACTTGTGAAAATTTTCTTAGTTTGTGACAATATTATATAAAAAATTTTTGGTATTTGTTTTCCATCCAACAGCGAATAGATCCCTGCAGCTAAACTAGCTAAAATTTAAAAGCAAATTGATTAAAAATGTAACACACATAAATTTGTTGTTTAAAAATTTTAAAATGTAAGATACACAAAGACAATACAAAATTTTTAAAATATCACTTGATTGTGACAAAAATGTATAAAATTATAAAAAATATCTTTTTTAGGTGCGCAAATTCGTGTCTGATTCGTTGTTCTGATTTTCAATAAATAAGGCTAGAATACTATTCTATATTAGATTCTGCCTTAGACTTTAGCACCTCTTGAATCACGACACGGGCTCACTCTCGGCAACGGCGGCAAAATTTGTACATTTGTATAAAAACTATATCGATCTGTTACACACACTTATATTTAGGATTAAAAAATTTGAAATACAATACAATACAGCTGTTTATCTTGAATGCAAGAAAAATTGTTATTGAAAATTTTTATTTCAACAGCTGATTGTGACAACTCGAAAATTTTCAAGGTGAAAAATTTTGTTAGGTTATGTATAATATATCAATTCAAATAATTATGTTCTTTTGTCGGGTCACCATTTATAGGAGTCACCTTTTATAGGTGTTTGTAGCTCTCTTGGGGATAAAGGAAATCTTTTAGTTCATAATTCCATTCACATACAGTGAATATGAAATTTGACTATGGTCAAGAGATTTACTACTCCCTATATTTTAAATTATTATATTTTTTACTTACAGTGTGTTTTGAATAAAAGAATCGATTATATTTAACACTTGTTTTAATTTATAAATTGAATTACAGAAAATAAAATATTGTAACAATGATAATGAAAAGTTAAAAGAGAATATTAATTTGTTAAACTATTATAATTGCCTGCCGAAAGTGAACTGAAGTGGATAATTTTCTCCTACTCTATTGATGGCTTTCGTGTGAGATTTTAACGCCCTCTATTACAGACATCTACATTTTGTCTCCCCTGAAGGTTTGCGTCTTGGTAAACATTTGGTGCTAACTTTACTTCTTCCTGATCTTCATTAGATGGCGGTGCTATGTCCATTTTTAGTTTATAATGTTGCTGAAACACATTATCAATTTTCATTTACAAAACATACATAATATAAAACTATAATTGTTGGCAAGCTTCGCTGGTTGCCACAATACTTAACCTTTTTTGCCTTCGGGCCACATACATACATTTGTAAAGCTACGCGGGCCGCAACACCATACTGGTATGACGAAAAAAATTACGATACTCCCCCCTCTCCCATTTTTTTGGAAAACAATTTATGACAAGTTTGCGCGCATACTTGTCTATCAAATGTTTGTTTTTGGGAAAAATCTAGCGTTTGCAATAGCAAGACACTCTTATACCAGATCTGATGCTGACACACTGACAATTCACTTTGAGTGTCACTATCTGTACGTCAAAGTCGAAATTAATCTCAAGATACGAAATATGGAATGCCAGATTTTGTAAATCATGTCCCTGATAATAAATGTGTTTAGGGTCGCACAAAGAAGCTTGCCGGGCCGCAGGTTGAGTATGGCTGATCTAGACCATCATTGTTGCATACATAGCTGAGAGCGTACTCGGCGACTTGGACGACTGAGGATTAAATGGCTCGATTATGTAAACTAGATCCCACAGGAGTACAATGAACAGGAGAGCATGTATGAGGAATTGCATGGATGTGATGGAAGCAAAAAACATGTTCAATGACAGAAATAATCTAACAGTGCTCTATCATTTCTGCCTACCCCGTAAGGGAAGTGGTGTGATGGTGTGTTTGTAGGTAAAATAATTATTTAAGTAGATTATTATTATTAGATTAAATTGAAAGCGTCTGTTTGCATACCTACATATTGGTATTTATGTAAATATTATGTTCTACATTACAAGTATCTGACATAATGTAATATATTGTATTATTATATTACATTAACGTAGGAATGTACATTTGTAAGTATAGGTACAAACATATCTTCAGAAGGTATGCATTCGTGTAAAATTTAATTAATTTGCCCGCTGGTTGGATGGCTGGCTGATACCAGGTGGGCGAGAAAATAATAATACTAATACTAAAGTAAACAGCACATCAAATGGCTGGGTAAGTAATCATGATGAATTATTATTTGATTGGTATGGCTTTCATTACTTATTATTGACAGGACTTCATATTCTGCTGAAACCATTACAGCTGTTGCTAATACGATTTCACAAAAGAAAAAAAACACTCACAGCTGCGACTTTACTCTCCTTACAAGTTCAAAAGTTACGTGTGGGATGTATAATGGAACAGTCATTTGTGACGAGTAGAATAACAAACATAATATAGAAAAATAATTATTAATTTTAAAGTTGGTGCGTTAACGTTGTAGAAATTCATTGTAATATGTATAAAATCCACACATAAATATTTGAGTCCGTTCGTATGTATGTATGTACTTATGTCCTTAATGGACTCGGAAATTAGGAAAGACCGAAGTAAAATAATACACTCTGTACAAGGTCTCATCTTCTGGGCAGGTTTAAGGCTAAAAACATTTTAAATATCTTACGTATCGATAAAGATATTTTAATTTTAATGCGACCATGTCACAAAATTAGCAACAAAATGTATGTAAAATTAATGCAAGATTTAGTAAATAGCAATATTCACAGTCAAACATTTTTCATTGTATTGAATTAATATCAAAATGGATGTAACAATAAATACAACAATTCTGAAACTAAATATAAAGGGTTTATTTTTGTAATAAAATATCGTGTTTGCTAATGAGAAAAGCTCTTGAATTACGTGAATAAAAATTACATATTGGGCTATTTTCATAATGGAAGACATTATGAAACCATAGAAAACTATACTGTAGAATAATAATAGTTTTACCTATAAAATCCATAAACAATGTTAAATGATTTTCAATGAGTGGGAACCTATTTATTTTCACCTAATATTTTTTACATAAATTATGAAATATTTGATAGTAAAATATTCTGAAATATTGAAGGATGCAGATAATCCATTTTTAAGGTTTTTTGGGAATAAAGAGTAAATACTTAGGTGACAATTTATTCTTGACATTTTTAATTTCATAGCAAATACCCATTTATGCACTGCAAACCAAAAATACAAATTCGAATGTGGACAATTATAATATTTTAACATTTATGTGCCTACAATTTTTTCACGAAATGGGATGTTTACCCTTTTTTTCTTATAGAAATTTGGGATGACAATCTTCGAGTTTTTACACATTTGGAAGAGGTTTTTAGCACTTTTTCCATGTAGGTACCTACCAATATGTGGGATTTCTTAACTTCAAGCTTTTTCATCGGGACGAGGTTGTTAGTACTTTTTTTCCATGTAGGTGCCTACTTATTATTTTTTTACATAAATGTGAACATCTGAGGTGTCAAACTTCAAGATTTTTCAATAGGAAGAGGTTTTTAGCACTTTTTTCGATATAGGTACCTACCTATTTTTTTTTACCTAAGTATGGGCATGTGAGGTATCAAACTTCATGATTTTTCATTGGGAAGAGTTTTTCAGCACTTTTTTCGATGTAGGTAAGTTCCATACCTATTTTTTTTACCTAAATATGGGCATGTGAGGTATCAAACTTCATGATTTTTCATTGGAAAGAGTTTTTCAGCACTTTTTTCGATGTAGGTACCTACCTATTTTTTTTACCTAAATATGGGCATGTGAGGTATCAAACTTCAAGATTTTTCATTGAGAAGAGATTTGCAATGCTTTTTATGATGTAGGTACCTACCTATTTATTGTTACTAAGATATGGGCATGTAGGGAGTCAAAAATTAAGTTTTCTCATTGGGAAGAGCTTTTTTCTTCTTTTATCCACGTAAGTGCTTACACCTTTTTTTTTCAATAAGATTTTGTTGTTTTAACCCATGTATTTGCAAGGTTTTCTATATAATTAAACCCGAGCGATGCCGGGTTACATACGCTTGTTTAAAATATAATACTAAGACACTGTTTAATTTTCACATTTATAATGATTTTGTATTTAGCCAATTAACAATGACTAAACACTAATTGCCTAGCGCTTTCCAAAATAGGTTAGTTTGTTCGATTCTTTAGTTTTGAGTAACTCTTGCCCTGAAGATGCCGCAAGGTGAAAGCTGTCGGCAATTAGTATTTAGTCATTGTTAATAGACTAAATACAACGTACATTTATTGTGTAACTTAAAATATGTAAATGTACAAATGACAGAATCGTTTTCCAACGCCTTATATCTATTGTTGGGTTGCCAACTGCCTCGCACACTTCTAAAAATATGAAAACTCTTACTTGATGTACATGTTCAACAAATAAAAGTCCAATAATTGTAATGTTTTGAAGCAAGAATTGGTGGGATGGAAAAATACACCATGAATAAAGTGTAATTAACCCAGTCTAAGCCAATTTGTTAGCATCGAGACGTAACTTATGCATCCTTTTTATGGGACTCTGCACAGTTTTTTTACTGTGCAAAACATCTGAATTTTGAATCACGTGTTTGCCCATTTAGTTGGTTGTTTACCTTGTTCTCTACTTCTACTCAAAACCATACAGAGTAACATGAGTAAGCAGATTAGTGGATGACAGCATTGAGGCGTGAGGGGAATAGGGATGGAAGGCAGGATGACTGGGAGATGGTAACATTATTACATAGGTAGGAGCACATAATAATTATATCGTAGCAAACTGAAAATATGTACATGTTGTATCGTGTATTGTAAATTATTATAAGTATATTGTTTTATTTAGAATAGTAGGTATACATGTGGAAATTATAAATTCCAATCATCAATCAATACATACCATCACGGTATTCGCTACTAGTGGGTTAGTCAAGTCATCATCTCTATGACAATAAAAAGTAAGATATCCAAGATGAACGGCATGTCTCATTGCTGATCTGAAGATGTTTAAAGTCTTAAACGTGACATTTTACAAATATCTGCAAGGTTACTCTTCGCACAATCTAAATACGATCTTATTCTAGTCTTGATCTAAATCATACGACGCGCTGGGTATCTTTGGTCAAAAATACCGCACGATTATCACTTCGTGCGTCGTATGATTAAGATTAAGATCATTTTTGATTTCGTCATGACTAGGGTTGCCACCCGTACTTTATTATAGAGTATTGTACGTTATTTCAGGTAATCGTACTTTATACTTTATGAGAAAAATAAAGTACGCGAAAATACTTTATTTCGCATGATTTGATTGCTTTGGGAATTTGAAAAGTTTACTCATAAGTATTTTTTCACTAAACGAAATTTATCAATTGGTGCTGAATCGATGTCGCCACTCGACAGCGCCACATCACAGCACTTGTTTTAATCAACTTCTGAACGCAACCTAACCTCAAATGGCAACAATGTCAGTGCCATTGTCACAATTTCTTGTTTGTTTTGTGCAAAGCGGTTTGAGTGCATTACGAGCGCTCTCTGGCAAAAAAGTTATAATAATCAAATTTTATACAAATTTAGTGGAAAAACTCTCAAAACTTGTTGACCCTTTCGAACATTTGGATTTGATACAATAAAAAATCTTATATTTATTACCAATATGAGTTTTTTAGCTTAATAAAACTAAATAGCCGACTGACGAGATTTATTTAGGTTCTCTTTGTTATATCAAAATACAAATTATTTGTAAAATATAATTATATTTTTTTATTCATCTTATCATGCATAATAAATAAATACTATGGATTTTAGTGAACTTCTTTTAATAAACAAAATATCGAGTTCCTGTGATGATTTTTGGTTCCAAAATATGAGAAATTTTATCAAGAAAAATATTTTAAAATCCACACATAAATATTTGAGTCCGTTCGTATGTATGTATGTATGTATGTATGTATGTACGTATGTCCTTAATGGACTCGGAAATTAGGAAAGACCGAAGTAAAATAATACACTCTATACAAGGTCTCATCTTCTGGGCAGGTTTAAGGCTAAAAACATTTTAAATGTCTTACGTATTGATAAAGATATTTTAATTTTAATGCGACCATGTCACAAAATTAGCAACAAAATGTATGTAAAATTAATGCAAGATTTAGTAAATAGCAATATTCACAGTCAAACATTTTTCATTGTATTGAATTAATATCAAAATGGATGTAACAATAAATACAACAATTCTGAAACTAAATATTTAGGGTTTATTTTCGTAATAAAATATCGTGTTTGCTAATGAGAAAAGCTCTTGAATTACGTGAATAAAAATTGCATATTTTTGACATATTGGGCTATTTTCATAATGGAAGACATTATGAAACCATAGAAAACTATACTGTAGAATAATAATAGTCTTACCTATAAAATCCATAAACAATGTTAAATGATTTTCAATGAGTGGGAACCTATTTATTCTCACCTAATATTTTTTACATAAATTATGAAATATTTGATAGTAAAATATTCTGAAATATTGAAGGATGCAGATAATCCATTTTTAAGGTTTTTTGGGAATAAAGAGTAAATACTTAGGTGACAATTTATTCTTGACTTTTTTAATTTCATAGCAAATACCCATTTATGCACTGCAAACCAAAAATACAAATTCGAATGTGGACAATTATAATATTTTAACATTTATGTGCCTACAATTTTTTCACGAAATGGGATGTTTACCCTTTTTTCTTATAGAAATTTGGGATGACAATCTTCGAGTTTTTACACATTTGGAAGAGGTTTTTAGCACTTTTTCCATGTAGGTACCTACCAATATGTGGGATTTCTTAACTTCAAGCTTTTTCATCGGGACGAGGTTGTTAGTACTTTTTTTCCATGTAGGTGCCTACTTATTATTTTTTTACATAAATGTGAACATCTGAGGTGCCAAACTTCAAGATTTTTCAATGGGAAGAGGTTTTTAGCACTTTTTCGATATAGGTACCTACCTATTTTTTTTTACCTAAGTATGGGCATGTGAGGTATCAAACTTCATGATTTTTCATTGGGAAGAGTTTTTCAGCACTTTTTTCGATGGAAAAACTCTCAAAACTTGTTGACCCTTTCGAACATTTGGATTTGATACAATAAAAAATCTTATATTTATTACCAATATAAGTTTTTTAGCTTAATAAAACTAAATAGCCGACTGACGAGATTTATTTAGGTTCTCTTTGTTATATCAAAATACAAATTATTTGTAAAATATAATTATATTTTTTTATTCATCTTATCATGCATAATAAATAAATACTATGGATTTTAGTGAACTTCTTTTAATAAACAAAATATCGAGTTCCTGTGATGATTTTTGGTTCCAAAATATGAGAAATTTTATCAAGAAAAATATTTTAAAATCCACACATAAATATTTGAGTCCGTTCGTATGTATGTATGTATGTATGTATGTATGTACGTATGTCCTTAATGGACTCGGAAATTAGGAAAGACCGAAGTAAAATAATACACTCTATACAAGGTCTCATCTTCTGGGCAGGTTTAAGGCTAAAAACATTTTAAATGTCTTACGTATTGATAAAGATATTTTAATTTTAATGCGACCATGTCACAAAATTAGCAACAAAATGTATGTAAAATTAATGCAAGATTTAGTAAATAGCAATATTCACAGTCAAACATTTTTCATTGTATTGAATTAATATCAAAATGGATGTAACAATAAATACAACAATTCTGAAACTAAATATTTAGGGTTTATTTTCGTAATAAAATATCGTGTTTGCTAATGAGAAAAGCTCTTGAATTACGTGAATAAAAATTGCATATTTTTGACATATTGGGCTATTTTCATAATGGAAGACATTATGAAACCATAGAAAACTATACTGTAGAATAATAATAGTCTTACCTATAAAATCCATAAACAATGTTAAATGATTTTCAATGAGTGGGAACCTATTTATTCTCACCTAATATTTTTTACATAAATTATGAAATATTTGATAGTAAAATATTCTGAAATATTGAAGGATGCAGATAATCCATTTTTAAGGTTTTTTGGGAATAAAGAGTAAATACTTAGGTGACAATTTATTCTTGACTTTTTTAATTTCATAGCAAATACCCATTTATGCACTGCAAACCAAAAATACAAATTCGAATGTGGACAATTATAATATTTTAACATTTATGTGCCTACAATTTTTTCACGAAATGGGATGTTTACCCTTTTTTCTTATAGAAATTTGGGATGACAATCTTCGAGTTTTTACACATTTGGAAGAGGTTTTTAGCACTTTTTCCATGTAGGTACCTACCAATATGTGGGATTTCTTAACTTCAAGCTTTTTCATCGGGACGAGGTTCTTAGTACTTTTTTTCCATGTAGGTGCCTACTTATTATTTTTTTACATAAATGTGAACATCTGAGGTGCCAAACTTCAAGATTTTTCAATGGGAAGAGGTTTTTAGCACTTTTTCGATATAGGTACCTACCTATTTTTTTTTACCTAAGTATGGGCATGTGAGGTATCAAACTTCATGATTTTTCATTGGGAAGAGTTTTTCAGCACTTTTTTCGATGTAGGTACCTACCTAATTTTTTTTACCTAAATATGGGCATGTGAGGTATCAAACTTCATGATTTTTCATTGGGAAGAGTTTTTCAGCACTTTTTTCGATGTAGGTACCTACCTATTTTTTTTACCTAAATATGGGCATGTGAGGTATCAAACTTCAAGATTTTTCATTAAGAAGAGATTTGCAATGCTTTTTATGATGTAGGTACTTACCTATTTATTGTTACTAAGATATAGGCATGTAGGGAGTCAAAAATAAAGTTTTCTCATTGGGAAGAGCTTTTTACTTCTTTTATCCACGTAAATGCTTACTCCTTTTTTTTTCAATAAGATTTTGTTGTTTTAACCCATGTATTTGCAAGGTTTTCTATTTAATTAAACCCGAGCGATGCCGGGTTACATTCGCTTGTTTAAAATAAAGCGTAGAATTCTCGTGCATTGTCTGCCAAACACACCCCCGATTTCGATTTTTAGAAATATGCTTTTTTATAAACGAATACTATGAAGCTATATTTTTTTTTTATTAAGAGTCTTTTTTTACCTAAGGTACAAATTAGATTTAGCTCTAGTGGTTTCAGGCAACAACTTTTGATAGGCGCAGAGAAAATTATTCAAATAATTAATGAAATAGCTTTATTAATAAATATAAGTCAAAACTTTATATCCAAAAATATTCATAGGTATAAAAAAATAGTATGTTATCACATATAAATAAAATTTAAGTTGTATTTATTATACAAATTGAATTTATATATTTCCTAATTCAAAAACAGAGCGAGTACGGTCTCATATCCGGCTACTAGGCACGCAGTGGGCCTTCTGAATCTTAAAATTTATGAAACTCGCTATATTCTTGATTATTGCACATTATAACGTTATATATGTAGTATGCAGGGTAAACAACATACCATATTATTATATAAATAAAACAAATGGTTGAATTATAAACATTTTCTATAATTTTTTTGATAATGAAATTTATTTTTGATGTGTATGCAGTTTGTCATAATAATTAAGAAAATCCAAGGGTTATAAATAAATAACTCAAGGTGTATTATAAAATTCATGATATTTTAAGATTAATCTTGGTTTTAAAATTTTATTAACACTCTTGTATTATTAAGGATAATTTATTTAAAATAGCACCACTCAACTATTGTATGTAACACAGTCTGTTGTGTTGAAAACTGGATTTCACTTGCTCAGAAGTGTGGATGTCAATCAAATTAGACTAGTGGTTAACACACTCGCCTTGCAAGCGAGGGGTCGTGGGTTCGATTCTCAGACTAGGCAAAAATATTAATGTCCATTTTTCTGAGCAATTCAATGTGTACGAGTCATCTATAGTAGTTCAAAAACTTAATTTGATTAGCACCACTCAACCTATCATCATTGCGAAGGTAATCTTCAAAAATTATTTTCACTATGTTCCTCGCAGCAAAATAAAACTTAAATGATAAAATCGCATTTATGAATGTTCAAAATATTATATAAATATATAAAATAACATACATGTGATCCAGAATTTAAAATATTTTAAAAATAAAATGGTTGTAATCTTGCTAATTCGTTTGCATGAAATTACAAAGAAGGGGTGTAGATCCCTGTGAAGTAAAAATTAATGTTGGTCATAAAATTATATTTGTTTTCATATTTTATCACATCAAAATGTTTGCAAAGTCAACAAATTTTGAAAGTTTTTCTGCCAAACTTGTTGAAAATTGAATATTTTACCGTTTTTGTTAAAGGGCCTCCTTAAAAATACGATTTGAAGTTTTATATATTTATGCTATAGTAAACCATCTTGAGACTACCACAGGATAACATGCTTAAAAAGAAAATGGACTTGGAAGTAGGACCCAGAAGACCAGGCAGACCAGTGACCACCTGGATGTCCACAATTGCCAGGGACATGAAGGAAGCAAAGTTGCGCGCGGAGGATGCAGGGGACCGCAAAACTTGGAAGATGAAGACTAGGAGAGCCGACCCCAAGTAAATGGGATAAAGGCAAAGGCGAAGAAGAAGATGCTATAGTAAACCGTGGGCAAAATACTCTACATACACCTAGAAAACGTAACTTCGATAGTGAAGCAGATCAAATAGATAGTGAATGTGTTACACCGAGAAAATGTTTAGATAGGTACATTAATAACTAATTTACTTAAATTTAAATATTGACTGTAAAGATGCTGTGCAATTGTTAAGTAGAGATACTCATTTGATACAAACTGCAAAAAGCAATAAAAAATATGTTTTTAAACATAATAATAAAGAAAAATAAATTGTACTTTATTTTGATACTACGTACTTTTTTTTTCTTACCTATAATGACCAATGTACTTTATCTTCAAGAAAAAAAGGTGGCAACCCTAGTCATGACTAACCTTACCGACACTCGAATACTAACCAAAAAAATAAGAACTTTTCCTTTCCGGGAAGTCCTGCATTGTATTCAATGAATATATTATATATATTTGAATACATTTGTGGTAAATACCGTAACACTGTTGATAAATAGGATACCTAGTTAAAAGCAGCCGTATAATAGACTAAAGTTAAAAGAGTCTATGTAGCAATATAAAGTTGGTGGTTTACAATATATTATGTTACTTGGTTGACCAAATTTATGTGGAGATAGAACAAAATAAAAATATCAAAAGTTTCGCAACTTTGTTGATTTATATTACCAATGTGACACATCTTTCAGGTGGTGTGCTGATGAATTAATTTACACAATACCGTTAGGCACACTGTGTTGTTGGGGTGATGAATTGTAGGTTAATATCGTCAGGTTACGAGCTAACGACCTAGACAGTTAGCTATATTAATAAATACTGGATTTGTACTCCAACTAACATTTAAGTCCTAGGACGTATTTTTACTAATATAAATGCTATTTAAAATGTAATTTCGCGATATTACTTAAGTTTTCAAAGTATTTCGTGATCAAACTTCTCATTTATGACACAATTGTGATAATTTAATCGTGATAAGAAAATTCGTTTCGTTAAATCACGTATTTTATTATTAGTCTAGATATATTGACGAGAACTTGAAAACGTCAATATATCTACATTGACGAAAGCGCTCGAGTTTTAAATAATCTAAGTGAAAAGTTATATTGTAATTAAAGTAGAATATCATAATGAATTTTCACTCCTGTGATTGTACAAACCTTAGAGTTATTAAACTGTTTCGAGTTTTACTAAATAACGTTTGACAATGACTTTAAAAGTCGAAACCAGGTGCCTATAGCAAAACTTCAAACAATTTATTGTTTTCCATAAATTAGTACGGCTATATTGACACACTTTTTATATATTTTCAAAGAGATGAGACGATATTTTTTTATTCAATTTGTGGATTAAGTTAAATAATATAAAATTTTATCTTAGACTTTCGTCGATTTGAAAAACTATCCATCAGTTCATAATATCGTTAGGTGGGATATTCTCAAAAAGTAAATATTAATGGGTCCCAAAATATCTATGGTAATCATGAGATGACGTCAACGTATGAATATTGAGGGATAACGATCCGACAGTCTTATTTATACCGTTGCCCTATTGTGTCACCAATAGTCACCATCCCTCTATTAACTACATACTTTGAATTGCCTACTCTCCATACAATATGTTACTTTGTACACCGTAAATACGTACTGTAACGTGCCTACATATAGATAAATACATATGAATGTATGGAAAGTTATCACTTTAATAAATCCACACAAACTGCGTAACGTAGTTTACTTTGCAATTTATTTATAGTAGCAATTATTTTGTGAGCTATTTCAGAATAAAAAAACATGCTGTTTTTTTGTAAAAATATTTCATCCTATATTTAGAAACAACCGCATCACATAAAATATGAGAGAATATTAACACAAAAGTATATGAACATACATCTACCGAACTTTTAAAGTAGGTACTTACATAAATATTTTTATAAAAAATGTGTACCTATCTATTACATCGTGCAAAATATTTTATCTCCTCTTTGTATGTACAATACTAATTTTACACGGTTTTTTAAGAAACGCTTTTTTCGTTATAGCTAAAATGAAATGAAAAGTATTTTTAATTTAATTAAACCAGTACAAAAGGATTCTTAAAATATGTTTATTGTTTTTTTTTTCGTTTGTAAAATATGTTTTATTCTATAAAAATGCTTTATTTTCTTAAATTTTGAATTATTCAAAGTGAATTTTCACCGATGGGCTTCAACTGTTTACTATTTATATTTATTTATTTATTCAACCAAACATACATTTACGCCATTTGTAGGCTCAAAACTTAAACTAGAATTATCAAAATCACTAATATAATAATAAAAATTAATTCATTGAAAAATCGTTCTCAGAAGGATAGTAATTAATGTGTTATATATAATAGAAACAGTTTGGTAAACAGTAGGCACAAGGAAGCCTCTTATTCACAATTATTATTACTGGGAAACATAGAAAGCAAACTTCGGAAATACATAAACCAAAACCATCAAAATTTGAGTTGTCTATTGTTATGGTTGATTGTTAATCTAATATCTGTATCTGATTTATATCGGTATTTAAAAATCTATTGATGTATAATTGTTATTTGTATTTTTTTAATGTACGAAAAAAGCTTATTAAAAGCTGTACATAAACAAATAAATAAATAAATAATTGTATAAATGTTTAGAGTATTTACTATTTTTTTCATTGTTTAACCGGATCTGGGTGCAGATGACAAAACCAATCAGAAACCTGGATTGGAGAACCATGTCTACACAATGCAACATTGTGTAAAATCTAATCGGAAGAAGTGAGAAAAGTGTCCCAACGCTTACGAATTCCCAAAAAGATGGTTGCTTCTATGGTTTGCATAAAGCGTCTCTCGATTGGTGGACCTTAAATCGTGACAGTGAGAATGGTGGAATTGGTGAACGTTGTCCATGGATACAGAAAGTGATCACTTAAGCCAGCCTAGAGCCAATTCGTAAGCGTTGGGACACCTTTCACACTTCTTCCGATTAGATTTTACACAATGTTGCATTGTGTAGACATGGTTCTCCAATCGAGGTTTCTGATTGGAAATAATTGTATAGTTGTAATATCGTGCATAGTCTGAACTACCCCACGTGGAAGACACTGAACAGACTAAGAGTTGGGGTGACAAGGTGCAAAGGTAACCAGCGGAAGTGGGGCTTTTTGGATGGAGAGGACGCCAGCTGCGACTGTGGGGAGGAGCAGAGTGACTCTCACCTACTGCAATGTCCGCTGATGCGGAATGCATGTAATGTGAGTGACCTGATGATGGCGAATGACAAGGCGATGTACGTCGCTGCATACTGGAGTGGCAAGGTCTGAAGTCCGGACCCGAAAAGTAAGTAAGTAAGTTGTAATATCGGCAGAGGCCGACCAAGAGACGCATATATGGACCAACTGAAGAGTGATATGAACTGTGGCTCGTACGTGGAGCTGAAAAGACTGGCGGAGAATAGAGACGAATGGAGAAGAAAAACCAAACTCGTTGCAGACCAATCCAATGGATTGTAACTCTTTATATAATATCGAGCCTACATGTGTAATAGGAACTGCCATTCCTGTAACATTCATGGGTGAGGGAGGGTGCAACCCTTAATGTGTACATGTGTAATATAATATTATGATATGTAATATGAATATGTACCTTGTAGATATGTACATGCGAGTACAATACCGAGTGGTGTAGACAGTTCAATTAACTGACTGAAGTGCTCACTATACAAGTATGTATGTATGTATATATTACTCGCTACAATTATTTTCTAAGTAGGTATGCGTAGCAATATCCCATTTCAAAATGTTATACTATGTAACTTTATCCTATGTCAACTGAATTGTTATACTCGGCTTATTAACCATGTCTAATAATATGAGAGAATATAAAACATATTTTGAACCACTCTAGAACCATTCCAATTGGCCACACTCACTGATAGTCAACCTATTTGAATAGGTATTAACTAGGTAGGTATGTTGTATATGATACACATACATAATTATGTGAACTTCCTTAAGGAGTGCACAACACAGAGTTTCGACTATTATGAATCGACTTAAGGCTTGATTAATCTAGAGTAGTTCAAAATATGTTTGACATCTACACTTCTAGTAAGTAAAATCCAGTTCCCGACATCCAATTATGTCAAATTTAAAACATCAAATGAGAGAATATAATATATGTACATATAACTGTAACAAAAAAAAACCTTGATTACCTGAGGTTCGATTCCCGGGCACGGCGAAATGGAAATAGCCCTTTTTCAAATTATGAGTCAGAGTGTAATATGTGTAGGTATGTGTTTAGTGCATTGTATATGAATGTGTATCGTTGCGTTCTTACCCATAATACAAGGTTTATATTTTGGATTGAGATTAGTCCAATGTGTGTGGATTAACGATATACATTTATGTTCTACTACTACTATTATTATACCATCACGGCATATCCCATAAGTATGGTAACCAGCAGAACAGCGGCATGTTATAAACACGCAAATTGTTCTCTCCGAGCTTACAAAAAATTTAGACATTCAGGATGGGTGGCAAACGTCATCGCTGAATTAAAGATTTAAAATTTCTTTACTTTTCAAACACCTACTTCTTGCAGGACACTTGAAAAGATACGAAAAAGGGTGGGATATCACTTTTCTGCCTGGTCCTCCACAGAATACACACAAAAGTTATTTTTTTAGCTATCCACCCTTTATCGAGGGATTTCAGAATATTATGTATAAATTTGAAAATATTACTTATGTAATTTTTTTTTATTTATTTATTATTTACTGTACATTGATTACAAGCAATTTCACACAAAAATACATTTAAAACAAATACAAACAATAAACAGTGGGCGAGTTTATCGCAGAGGCGCGATTTCTTCCAACTAACCCAAGTGCTTAGTCAAACCCAAATGCTTTTTTTAATACTTTTAACAAATAGAATGTCGATAAAACAATTGACACTCCGGAATAATAGTAGTCAGAGATAAAGTCTAAACAATACTAATTTTTATTTGTGCGTGCGGTATCACTTATCCGGGCGTAATGGTTAGTATAGCAGTTATTCTTTGAATATAATCACGTGTGTACACGTCTATGCTATCAAACCGTTTTGTCTGTATCCAAACGCTACAATATTTGTATACGTGCGATGGTGTAAAGCATACTATAATATAGACATTGTAATCTCTGTGGTGTTTAAAAACCCATGAGTATTTATTCACCCATCAAAGGATTAAAATAACATTCGAATTTAAATTACTTATTTACACTGCTTTATTTTAACGATTATGTACTCCTAGTATATTCTGAATACATTTTACAATATTGAGATTCATGGAATGAAAATTATGTACATTTCGATATCGCTTTAGTTAATATATACTAGAGACTAATATAAATAGAGTTTTTTTTTTTAAATTTAATGAAAATAATACATTGAATAAGAAATATATACATCTTACGATAATGAATCACGCCAAATCTAAAAGATTTGTCGGCGTGTTCTCTTATAACATACTATATACATATTATTAACCTAATACGACATTAACCTAAATACTAAAATAATTATTAGTTATATATAAATCCCCACTTTACTAACCATTCCTTGACTAATTTTTTTTGCAATATTTGTACTCTTGCATTTCTTAATAGATACCGGCATCATATTAAGTATTTTTGGCACGTTATATTCAAATGTTCTTTTTCCGTATTTATTATTGAATTTAGGGACTACATATCCTTCATTAAATTTAAATCTTGTGTAATGCATATGTCGAGGTTTTTCTTTATATTCGGTTTTTGAAAACTGGTCAAGGACAACTCTCTGCCAAAACAAAGTTGGAAGTAAATTGTACAAATAATTATTTTTGTTAATGAATATGTACATAGAGTATTTGAATAAATATCGTAGATAGTTGAGCGAATAGGCATGCCACCTTTTCCGAATGTTGTGTGCATGTAGCGACTACTTGGTATTCCGCTTGCAGGTAATTCGATAATGATATGTAAATTCTTATTGATAAGAATAGTTTAGGTATAATCTGTTTTTTTTTACGAATTTATTTTTCTAATGTTGTCACACATATCGTCCCTCTTCTGACTAATTGTCGTATCTGACATTTTCACGATGCGAAACCGAGTTATGATCACTAATGTGCATTTATGTATATGTGCTCTGCATACTCTCACTGAAGATCACACCTGTAACCTATACCGTTATCCTGGAACATTTTTCTGATTTTTTGTCGTATTTACGAATTACTCTAAATAAAATGTGTTGTCGAATCTAAAAAATCCTCAAAATTTTATCACAAAAATGATTCTATGATATAATTATAAGAATACAAGTAAAATTATGTTATATATTTACACTGTATCATATAACTGAGAGAGACGAAAATATGCGTGGCAAAACACTAAAAACGCTTTCCTGAACAATTTACATTTTAGCAGATACGACTGTTAGTCAGAAGAGGGATGATCTATTATTTGTATTTCATTATTTTCCATATGGGTTAATTATTTTTTTATTTTCATTAGTATTCCTGCTAGACGACTTACGTCGGTCGGTCCTTGGGACCACCTGTAAGGAAAAGAAGGAGTGTCTGCAAGTTCGAATAAATAGGAGTCCTCGACTCCTGAGATATCTGGGTGTGTAGAGGTTCTTTCAAAGTTTTATGATAAGAATATAATGATAGAATTCCTGCTCTGATTCAGTAAGGACAGGCTTTTATATGTATTTAAAAACTAACTCAAAGTCTGCTGATTAAAAAAACCAAAGCTTCAAAAAGGAAATGAGAAAAAAAACTAAAAGAATATGTTATTTTTGTAGAATACTTTTTTACAAATGACTCATCAGCTTACATTGTGTGTTAATAACCTCTAAAAATATCAGTGAAAAAATAAACTGTAACAAAATATGAAGTACATTTTACTATTTCGATTGATTATTATCTCTGAACAGAGCGGCCACAGAGTACAACATAAACCTCTTTCAGTAAAATTAACAAATAAAAGGGAAAACATAAAAGGATTTCCAGGACCGTCCACTTCTACAAAACGTTTCCATTAGTGACGGACGGACCTCCACTCTACATCGTTATAATGCGAGTGCCGTAATGTCGTCACTTCCGCGCTTTAAAGTTAGTGTAACTTCCGCTTTATAAAACGTAAGTGAAGTAAAAGTTGGTTAAATTAATTGAAAGCGGCCATGTTGATGAATACAGCTTTTACTTTGCTGCAAACTGTTAATTTTTTAACTTAGAAATGCATATAAGTAATTGAATATTATTTCTTGTGCATATTCTGATTTTGTTTCGTATTTACCATACAAAATCTGGTTGTTAATTTTCGGGTTTGCCATGTCTCGATTTGTTTAGTTGACGTTTCGGTGCACTTGCTGGCCCCATCTTCTGGATATGAATGTCCTGAAGATCCTTCATATCCTGAAGATGGGGCCAGCAAGTGCACCGAAACGTCAACTAAACAAATCGAGACATGGCAAACCCGAAAATTAACAACCAGATTGATCAGGTGAAGATCGCCATGAAAGCCTTCAAACCACATTACCATAAAAAATATTAGTTTTTCTATATCGCTCGTTCATGACAGTTTATTTAAGGATATTATTGAGTTTGATCGTCAAAATATTCCATAAAAATATTCAGCACTGAATAGTTCGAAGGTACTTGTATTGAAACTACGAAAATTAATTTGAAACAACTATGTATGTAGTGTATATAAACTGAAAATTATTAATGAACAATATTAAATTATTTGTTACTTTATTAAAATCTAATGATTTTGCACACATTGATGGTTATTAAAAGAATATATTATAGATTAATTTTTGATAGGTACCAGAAACATTATGGAACAAGTAATATTAAATAACTACTAAATTAATTTATTCTTAAATATCATCAATATTATTGAAATAGCTTGGCAAACTGTGAAATATATCAAACCACTAAGTCTGATTCCGTTAGACCTATTTCCATTGTCATTGTCTCAGCTTCCGCTTCCGTTAAACAAGATTATAATATAAGGTATACAACCTCCCTATCTCCTGTAGGATTTACAGAGTTTGGGAATAAATCGGCACAGATAACAGTATTATTGGGAATCAGAAATAATTGCGACAAAGGAAAATAAATGTGGAAGGATTGGTCGGTACTACCTACACTTCACTATATTCGTTTATGGAATGAAAACAAAATGTGTTTTGTAAACGAAAAAAAGCTTCCTCTTAAGTCTTTTTAAAAGAACTTTTAAAGATTCATCTTTATTAAGGTAACATCTTAAACGTTTTTTATAAGTTTTCAGATGATTTATTGTTATATTAAATTGGAGTTGTATGAGAGTATAAAAGTGTATCCATTCAAGAAAAAATGTATTTCTAGTACATATTGCCATAACAATATTTAACTTGATTTTACTATCTATAAGAACTGCGTACAAACTTACAAATTGACCATAAATTAAGACTTAGATTCTACTTATGACTTTGTAATATGATTGAATATACATAATTGAGTTTTACCCTGAATTTTCAAACACAAAAATCCCAAGGACCAATCAAGTATTTGAATCGGACTTTTCATTATAATATTATACTGGCAACAGCAGTGCCTGACAATATTTTTATATATAGATACTTAAATTATAAAACTTTATTATTTTTAAAATAAATAAACCCGTGTATTGGGAATCAGTAAATAATATTTTATTTATAACTTACCTACTTGTTGAGTATAATATATTATTTTACTTAAATAAATCGTATATAGTTATGGTGATAAATATAATTTAATAAAGGTATAGGTTTCGTATAACATGAAAAAAAAACTCGAACAATATAAATAATCATTTAGGATACACATAATCATGAATATGTTTTCCTATTGCTGAGTTAAATTATATATAGGTCATAACATCCAACGGGATGAGCCGTCATAAAATAAAATAAAAAAATTATATAAAGGCCCTTTAAAATGATATATTGTAGCGATATTTTATATCACTATAGAAAAATGATTTTGTTCGTTGGCAAGACAGAAATTGATAACGCGACGCCGCGCATGCGTGGTGGGAGGATTTCTCAATATTGGCGGTCGAAAGCAGGAATGCTTCCTCTTTTGTATTCGACATTCCAAATTGGCAGATCGCAAAATGCGATAGTGAATATTAAGGTTTAAAAAAAAAACCTTACCATTTTAAAATGGTTGATTAATGTATAAATTAGTTGTAGAAATGTGTTCTATTTGTCGATTGACAGTTTAATCATATTTAATTATTAAAATCAGTGGTAATTCAGGCCGTCATCAAAAATATGGTGAGTCTAAATTGTTACAATTATATTTTCGATGAGAGAAATTTCGTTGTTTAATAAAATAAACCGAAACATAGTTTGATAAATACTAATTACGTTGTCCTTTAATGTTTAAGGATGTACGGCTCTCAGTACCGGAATGAATTTCTCAGTTATTCAGGATACGCCTCAGTACTGGAATGAATTCAAGTTATGTCTCAGTACCGGAATGAATTTCTCAGTTATTCAGGATACGCCTCAGTACTGGAATGAATTCAAGTTATGTCTCAGTACCGGAATGAATTTCTCAGTTATTCAGGATACGCCTCAGTACTAGAATGAATTCAGGTTATGTCGTAGTACCAGAATGAATTTCTCAATTATTCAGGATATATCTTGTGACCAAAATAAATTCTTCAGTTAACAAGAGAATAAATCTTTTTCAATTATCAAGATGCTGACTTCCTCTTATACCAGAATAAACCTTATGTACCTATCAGGAAGGAACCTTCAATTTCGGGAAACGGGAAGTGACGTGGAACTCGAAAGAAGATAACTTAATCAGGTTGTTCTCATTCATTCTTAGTGTTATATATATTTTGTTCTAAAGTTAATGTAAATTGTATAATCAAACAGAGTTTGATAACTTTATGATATGTGCAGGTCGTTTCTGAAAAGAAACGGTAGGAGTTAAGGATGATGTGCCACAATCATTATTTAATTTTAAACTTTTAATCTAAGGGTTAGTTAGATTGCCACATAGCAAATGATTAACAAGGTTTTAATCTTTTACTATTTTACTGTCGAGAAAGTTTATATAAAATGTATGTAAATTCATTGACCATACCAAAGGTGTCACCGAATACTGGAGGTTTGGAATAAATTGAAAAGAAAATAATGAAACAGCAATTTTATTTTGTTTCTGAATCTTTCCTTCTTATTGGGGATTGTTGGAAGGCACCGTTGATTTAATGGCAATATGCATTGTTGAATTTATAGAGAGAAAAGTCTTGAAGTCTTTGTGATAAAATCTGGGTTAACCCATTCGACCCTGAGCATTTATCGTATAGTCAATTGTACTTTCCAATACTCTTTGTTTTATTTTTGAAATCTCTACCGACTGAGCTAAAAATTATTTTTTTGAGATTGTGATAATTGATTATTTTACCTTGTACCATGAGGGGTACAAGGTAAAAGAGCGCATGAGAGCGCAAGAATAAAAAGTATATGCAAAAGTCCGTCGCATATTCATGGCGCCCAAAGTGTCAGCCAACTTTTATATAATTTAAGTCGAATTGAATTTTGGTGGCAGAAGGGTCGCATATTCATGGCGCCCAAAGTGTCAGCCGACCTTTATATAATTTAAGTCGAATTGAATTTTGGTGGCAGAAGGGTCGCATATTCATGGCGCCCAAAGTGTCAGCCGACCTTTATAGAATTTAAAGACGAATTAAATTTTGGTGGCAGAAGGGTCACATATTCATGTCACCCAAAGTGTCAGCCAACCTTTGTATAATTTAGGTTGAATTGAATTTTGGTGGCAGAGGGGTCACATATTCATGTTGCCCAAAGTGTCAGCCAACCTTTATATAATTTAAGTTGAATTGAATTTTGGTGGCAGAGGGGTCACATATTCATGTTGCCCAAAGTGTCAGCCAACCTTTATGTGATTTAAGTCGAATTGAATTTTGGTGGCAGAGGGGTCACATATTCATGTCACCCAAAATGTCAGCCAACCTTTGTAGAATGTAAAGACGCGCTGAACCCAAAAATTTTGCTACTTAGACTCAAGATTTTTTTTTATTAATTGTATAATTTGGTGTCTTGAATACAAAAGAGCATTCATTAATAGTTGTAAGTAGAATAAGTTTTGTTTTAAAAAAAAAAAAAGTTTTTTTTTAAATTTTAATTTATGTGGCAAAATTAATATTTGAATTTTGGTGGCAGAAGGGTTAAATTGTATTTCGATTTTAATTTTACAAATTATATTTTGTTATCAGTATAAAAAAAATTGTAACATAATGTTTAAAAAATACTGTAGGTAAATTAAAAAGAATGAAAAATTTTGAATATGTAACAAAACATTTTTTTCAGAGTCGCGGTAGTTAAATATATATTTATTGAATATGTAACATAATGAAAAAAAGAATATTTATGGGTAGACTCAATATTTTATTATTATTTTAATTTGTTGAGTTAATATTATTTAGCACGCTTTGAGATGATTGATTGAAGAAGGGAATTTAGTCAAAAAAAATATATGTTAATTTTTAAATTGTTTGAAAATATTTTAGAATAATTTTGTTCGTGGAATACCTAATAAAAAAAAATGTTAGATAAAAATTTATCTATTTTATCAATTTATTTGGTTGATTTTGTTTTGAGTTTTCATAAAATTGAATGGTATTACCATAGTCAATAAAATAAAATTTTGTTAAAAAAGTAAAAGAAGTGTGAAAAATGATTTTTGAATTTGATATTTAATGTGTTTTAAAAAAATATGTTCTAGCTCAAATTGCTGATTGGAAATGTGTGATAAGATATGGAAAGACGAAACCCAACATCATGTCAAAATACAGAAAGCTGATTGCGAGTTTTAATTTTATTCAAAAAGGAGTATACCTATTAACTTATTAAACAACCTTCTGGTGAGTTTTTATTATATTTTAAATTGAAAATTTATTTGATTGATTGCCTTGTCTGAATTCTTCTCATACTTCTGGTACGGCTATTGCAACTCACAACTAAGGAATACGTTGAACAAAGTAGATTTAATTTTAAATTAAAAAAAAAAATAAATAAAGAAAATAATTTATTTTGAGCATTGTCCGATTCTGAAATAAATATGTATGATTAGAATTTTTATACGAAAATAATATTATTATTATTCTGATGCTATTCCGTACATACTGTGATAGGAATGTACTCTTCTCTCCAACGCATAATAATTGTTAATCACTTTAGTTAGAAAGAGACGGAAGATTGTAAAGCGGACGGAAGATACAAAGGTTTGGATTTCAATGTTTTAATATCGAATGATAATATTTATATATAGGGTAAACTATACTATTATGGACGTAGTAGATTGTTGATATTTTTACATAATCAATTTAATACGATAAAGTCGTTTCAAATAATTTTAATATGGATATATTAAATTAATGTGGAGATTGAAACTTTAATATTAATGATATTAGTTTATATAGATATGGGGATATTTAAGAGTAATTTTGAATAACGGAAGACTTTAATATTTAATGTATTATTTCTTTTAAAATATTTTTTTGTAAAGTTTTGAATTGTGGATTAGCATATTTTAGTGCAATAGATAGATAATTTAGAAATTCAAGATGGCGGATAAGGAATTAAATAAAGGAGAAGTACAAGAAAATATGAATAGGGAAGTTGCTGGTTCGTCTAATGATAATAAAGAAGAGAAGATGGAAGAAAGCAAAGTGGAAAGTAAACCGTCAACGAGTAATTCATTTATAAATGTAAAATCGTATATCAGGAAGTTAAATAATAACAGAAAAACAATTAAGAAAACGAATAGTAGTAAATCTCTTGTGAAAACAAATGCAGAACCAGTAGAAAAATTTATTGATCCTAGAAAGTTCAATATAACATACAGTGGTGCAGAAAGCCCAATTGAATTTATCCAAAGATTGAAAGAATTAGCTAAAGTATATAACGTAAATAATGGAACATTATTGCGATATTTACCCATTTTATTAACTGATAAAGCATTAACATGGTTCAGAACTATAGGTATGGAGAATGATTGGGATGTTTTTGAATTGAAATTTTTAAAACGTTTTGAAGGAACAAACACACAACGCACACTGAGAATTAATTTGATGACAGCCAAGCAAAGAAACGGTGAGAGTGCTTCAGATTACATAATCGATTTACTCAATAAAAATAACTACCTAAGTCCACCAATAGATGAGGAAGAATTGCTAGATATTGCAGTTCACGGCTTGAATGCGGAATATGCAAGTATTGTGACATCATCAAGAGTTGACGATATGGAAGATTTGGTGACGATCTGTACCAGGTTCGAGACGTTGACAATGAATAACGAACTGAAGAAATCTAATTATAGGACAAAATTATTTGAATTAAAGAAAGACGAAGCAGTGTCTGGGACGTTGACAGATAAAGACAACGACACAGGGTTTAGAGCTTGTTGCAGTAGAACTTGCAGATCTTCAAACAACGAAAATGAGGAGAGACAACAAACACGGAATGGCCGTGACAGTAATCAAAGGTACCAACATGAAGATGGTAAGAAGAATGGTAATAAAGGAGTTTTTGATCGACAAGGGTCAAATAGGAAGGATATACCTAATTTGTAGATTTTGTAACAAACCCGGACATGTATATATAAATTGTTTTGCAAGACTAAGGCAAAACAGGGAGGTGAATCCCAATAACAAATTTTATAATACAAAAACAGAAATGCAACGACAAGATGAAAGAAAGGGAGAAAATTAGAAGACGAAGACGTCTGAAGGTTGAAGTATAATGTAAATAAAAAACTGTATAAATTTTAGTTAGGTATTATAGGATATAGCTATTTAAGTTTAACGAAAGGGGAAAAGGAGATGAATTTGATATAAAAATTTACGTAGTAAATAGTACGTGAGAAAATTAAAAGGAAAAAAAATCGCTTCGCAAAAATTATTTGGATTCTTCGATAATATGAACTCTACGCGAGTACATAATACAGAAAGAGTCAGATAAAAAAAAAAGTGAGATAAGAATATGATTCTCTGTAAGATGGGTCATGTGTTATAATGTCATTACTGGGATGTATAATGATTTGTATTGAAAGTTTGTAGTATGCATAAAGGCATAATCTCTGATACGAGTGTGTCAAGCTATACGCGGTGTATACATTTATAAACTAGGGATACGAGTTAGCAAGACGTATATAGAAGTATGCGTAGTGCTTATATGATATGATAGTAAAAGTGGATGCATGCTCAAGGGATGAGTATTGGGTCATGGTTTATGAATTCCAATAAGAGAAGTTTGTAATCTAAGATGAGAGTTGATCATTCCGTCTTGTCAAAACGTTTTGTGGGTCTAATTATGAATCAAATGAAAGTAGTAGGTATGTAGGCGGTGAAAGGGGAAAAAGATAGACGAAGGATGAAAGTGAATGATTGTAATAGAATGAAAGTAAGGATTTGCAACGTTGATAAATGATAGGTTTGTAGTACTCAATAGTCTCGCGATTTAAAGTCAAATAGTAAAAGGGGAATTTGAAAATGAAATATGTCGAGAAGGTCAAATGTTGATGTTCGTTATATCTCTTTTGTGAGTATATTGACTATGTAATTTTCAATATGAAAGTGGAAATATTAAAAAAAAAAAAAAAAATATAGAGATAGGTAATGTGAGAAAATGTAGATAATGGAGTTATAGTATACATAATTTAAATCGGGGATACGGTGGTAAAGAAGAGAATCCTTAATTATCTCCATAAAAAAACGAGTAATTACGAAATAATTGTGTATACGATTGTTAAATTCATTTAACAAAGTAGAGAAACTTATATTATGAAATGGGGTCGTTGATTAGAAATTTTCGAAAGAAAATATATTAGTAAAGTACGTAATTTTACGGATAAAAGGGAAATAAAAAAAGAAAGGGATTGAGAACCTTTGGTTGTAGTTGCATGTGCTTATCTGAGGAGAGATGGGAGAATAAGACATGGCAGGAAAATGGAATTGATGATAAATTGATATTTTCATACATGAAAATAGAAAGGAAAATGACATGATGTTGAAGTGAGTCAATTCAAAAAGGTTGAATCAAATATTTTTAATGTTATATAAAATATAAATGCATAATATACAGACAGATTTTAATGTATTTGAATGTTGAATAAAAAAAAAAGAAGGCACAAAATGTATATAGTTTAGATATAAGAAATTTTAATATAATTTGTTATGTAGCTAAGGAAAATGTGGCAAATCATATGAGCTTGTAGTAGAAGATATTTGAATATTGTGGCACAAAACAATTTAAAATAAATGTAGTAGATCTGAAAAGATATTTAGTAAATGTAACAAAATGGAAATGTATTATTTAACATATAAGTGTAATTTATAAATGCAAAGATAAGATGAGACCTGCACTGGTTTAGAAATTATTTTTTTATCATTAAGTACTTATTATTTACGGGTATTTTTGTTCATTTTGGAAGTCGTTTGACCCGAATATTCGGAAACGAATGTAAATTAAAGTTTTAAAATTTAAACGAAACCAAGATTGGCGCCTATGGAATTACAGTTTTTCTTTAAAAGAAAAGGCTGGGCCCAGTGCAGTGCTTAGATTAATCTTTAAAAAAAAAAGGTAGAGTAAGTTATAGGGTTGATGAGAACATAGAACGAGAATAACCTGATATAAAAAAAAATAGCTTCACTATTTTTTTTGGTGGGCGTGGGTGGTAATATGTAGCGATATTTTATATCACTATAGAAAAATGATTTTGTTCGTTGGCAAGACAGAAATTGATAACGCGACGCCGCGCATGCGTGGTGGGAGGATTTCTCAATATTGGCGGTCGAAAGCAGGAATGCTTCCTCTTTTGTATTCGACATTCCAAATTGGCAGATCGCAAAATGCGATAGTGAATATTAAGGTTTAAAAAAAAAACCTTACCATTTTAAAATGGTTGATTAATGTATAAATTAGTTGTAGAAATGTGTTCTATTTGTCGATTGACAGTTTAATCATATTTAATTATTAAAATCAGTGGTAATTCAGGCCGTCATCAAAAATATGGTGAGTCTAAATTGTTACAATTATATTTTCGATGAGAGAAATTTCGTTGTTTAATAAAATAAACCGAAACATAGTTTGATAAATACTAATTACGTTGTCCTTTAATGTTTAAGGATGTACGGCTCTCAGTACCGGAATGAATTTCTCAGTTATTCAGGATACGCCTCAGTACTGGAATGAATTCAAGTTATGTCTCAGTACCGGAATGAATTTCTCAGTTATTCAGGATACGCCTCAGTACTGGAATGAATTCAAGTTATGTCTCAGTACCGGAATGAATTTCTCAGTTATTCAGGATACGCCTCAGTACTAGAATGAATTCAGGTTATGTCGTAGTACCAGAATGAATTTCTCAATTATTCAGGATATATCTTGTGACCAAAATAAATTCTTCAGTTAACAAGAGAATAAATCTTTTTCAATTATCAAGATGCTGACTTCCTCTTATACCAGAATAAACCTTATGTACCTATCAGGAAGGAACCTTCAATTTCGGGAAACGGGAAGTGACGTGGAACTCGAAAGAAGATAACTTAATCAGGTTGTTCTCATTCATTCTTAGTGTTATATATATTTTGTTCTAAAGTTAATGTAAATTGTATAATCAAACAGAGTTTGATAACTTTATGATATGTGCAGGTCGTTTCTGAAAAGAAACGGTAGGAGTTAAGGATGATGTGCCACAATCATTATTTAATTTTAAACTTTTAATCTAAGGGTTAGTTAGATTGCCACATAGCAAATGATTAACAAGGTTTTAATCTTTTACTATTTTACTGTCGAGAAAGTTTATATAAAATGTATGTAAATTCATTGACCATACCAAAGGTGTCACCGAATACTGGAGGTTTGGAATAAATTGAAAAGAAAATAATGAAACAGCAATTTTATTTTGTTTCTGAATCTTTCCTTCTTATTGGGGATTGTTGGAAGGCACCGTTGATTTAATGGCAATATGCATTGTTGAATTTATAGAGAGAAAAGTCTTGAAGTCTTTGTGATAAAATCTGGGTTAACCCATTCGACCCTGAGCATTTATCGTATAGTCAATTGTACTTTCCAATACTCTTTGTTTTATTTTTGAAATCTCTACCGACTGAGCTAAAAATTATTTTTTTGAGATTGTGATAATTGATTATTTTACCTTGTACCATGAGGGGTACAAGGTAAAAGAGCGCATGAGAGCGCAAGAATAAAAAGTATATGCAAAAGTCCGTCGCAATATATATGAGGTTATGTATATATCTGGATAATTTTTTTTTTAAATTTTATCACGAAAATATTTCTATAAATGTGTAGGTTGAGGTAAATAAACTGAGTAAATGTTCTCAAATGTTGTCGGTTGTTTAAAGGGTTGGGGGGTGGAGTGAGAACAGAAGGAATGCTCTCATCCCTTTCAGAAGAGATGGAGTGATAAGTGTCCACCCTATTAGATCGACTCTCTCAGATTGTGCTCACTGAGGTTTTTCCTAAATAGAAACTACTTCAGATTGACATTAATAAAAATAATAATACCACGAGATATATCCGTTATTTAGAAATATACCTAATGTTATATTGATTTTGTTTTGCAAGGTATATTTTTCGAAATCAATTGAGAGGAAGAAGAAATGAAAATTCTTATCCCGTGGAGCACCCGGTAAAGAATTGGTCTCCCACTCTTCTCTGTAAGTTTTCGAGTGTCCTGTAAAAGGCAGGTGTTCGAAAAAATTAAGACATTTTACATCTTAAATTCAGCGATGAGGTTTGCCACCCATCCTGAATGTCTTGTTTTTATATTGGCACGGAGAGGACAGCTTGCATGTTTTATATGCAGCTGGTCTGCTGGCTACCCCACTTGTGGGATATGCCGTGATGGTATAGTAGTATAGTAGTAGTAGAAATGAAAATTATGTATTTTCGAAAGTTGTTTGAAAGATCTTGTTTTTTTTAACAACGTATTGAAACTATAGAATAATACTAACGATGAATTTACTAATTTATTTTTATAGTACAAGTGTCTCAGAATAGGTTGGCATGGTTTACGAGTACCTAGTTTATATTAAAAAAAATATTAAAATATTTCAAATCTCCAGACTTTCTCAAGAAAGAAATTTCATCATCATCTAAATTAACATGAGAATGAAGTTTAAAAATAAAATAAATACACATCTCTTTATTTACTTGCAAAATTGGATCCAAGTTTGTTTCTTAAATTGTCTATTGATAATGTCTTTTGAATCATTTATTATATTTGCACATCATCATTTGATAAAATATAATATATATATATATATATATATATAAAATGAAGAAATGCAGTGTCGAAATTATCACAATGTGGTGATTTTCTGATTTCTTGATTCTTTGGAATCCCATTGGCCAAAGGCTGTAATTGTCTCAGTAGAATATGGTAGTCCCATTTTTATAATAATAATTTCTTCCATCTACTAATTAGATGATATCATTTTTTAGATACGAAAAATTTAAATATATTATATTATGTAGGAATGAAAAACAAAAAAAAATTAAAACAAATACTCTGTAGGTTATTCTGTTAAATATAATGTTCATTTCATATCAAATATTACATAAGTGGGTTAGTAGGTAGGTACATAAAAATCCCTCTTCAGAGAGTTGTCAAAAAGGCTCACAAATATTTATCAAGTACAATAATTATTATGAAACATCTCTTGATGCGGTTTAAGTACATAGGTACCTACCTATAAATATTTGAAGCACACTCGACTGGGCATTTTATGTATTTAATATAGTATTCACGTTGTACTCTTCATAGTAGGCACGTTAGTAAATATATACCTACCCTTTTTTGACACTTGAATTAAGCAAGACAAAGGAAAATTTATACACACAAGTCTCACCTTTTGGGCTCGTGAAATTATCTTTCCATCTGTATTATCACGTTTTATCCCACAAGTGATGTAGTCAGAAAAATATTTGTGTATAATAAACGAGCGAGTTTTCTTCCCTGTGCCAATAAAAAATAAATATTGAAGTTTTGATATTTTTTCCAATATCTTAATTAAATTGAATCGTTTATGAATTTAAACTGTAAAAATCCATTATATTTTCCCTAAACTAGTTTTTTTAAATCTGATCGTTTTCGCCTATACTTGTATCCCTGAAAATGTCTACAAGCATGGGCGAAAAGGCCGCACGGTTTTGTAAAACCTTACTTTTTTTTTTAAATTTTATTTATTGGTAAAAGCACATAACAGATAACAACTATAAATATGGTTTACAAAAATTGAAAAAGGTCATTCATAACTCAGCTGTCATCCAAAAACATGTACCACAGTTAATTATTTAAGTAACACACATTCCGCTCATTCATCTGTTCTTACTAGCATATCGCACAAGCAGCCATCGCTAACACACAAAAATATAAATGTGTCTATTGTATTTTATTTTAAATTTATTGATTCAATTATTTTTATTTTTCATTCTAATATTTGTTCTTTGAACAAAGGAGGGTTTAAAACTAGATGGTATCAAATAATGCTGGACTGTGGGAGTATGTATAATATGCGTGGGACTACGGTACGGAAAATACCCATATATAATGCACTGTATTGAAATAATAATATGAGAAGAACTTGTAGATTAAATATAATATTAGGTATCTCTAATATATTGGCAAATATCTGTAGTAAACTATCCGATACATAATAAGAACATTAGTAGTAAAACCTACTTTATATTATCATCACAGATACTTTAATGAAAGGTTTCGATCGATCTTCATAATACTATGTATCTACATATACGAAAAATAATGTAACTAATATTAAAGGTCAGTTCTTTTTATAGATGTATGCCTAAAAAAATACTTGGTTATTTGAATTTAATGTTTCAGTGTTAACATTGTGAATAATCAACTGTTTTATGTATTAACTGTGTCAGTGTTTAGGTAGTTGAATTCCCTATCTGAATAAATAAAACAGGTGTTTTATTCTACTATTGATTTATTCCAGGAGGGAGACGTCTTTCAATCAAGATTGACAATGTCCTAATAAGACGAAAGACGTCTCTCTCCTCGAATAAACCAATAATAGAATAAAACACTTGTTTTATTAATTTCGAACTGTTTTATGCTTCGCCATAATGTTTGCAAAGTGCACTAAAAATACGCCTAGAGCTTTCACCAACGAATTGGTATCATCAGGGCTGTATATAAAACTAAAACTTTAAGAGAAACAATCGTTTATGCGCATATAAAATTATAAATATAATTTCATGATTAATGTATAATAAATTTGAATATATCGATTTTATTTAAATGAGAAACTGGAAAATTAATAAAGTCACGGTGGAATTAAGTTCTTAGTAATGTTAAATAAATCTTTGATATAATATGTCCTTAAAAATTCTATGCAAGAGGGTAAAAAGTTGTCTGAGAGCTTTTCGTCTGATTTGCAATTAAAAAATTATAAATAAATGATGAAAATCTTATATCTGTCTGCTTTTACAAAAAGGGGATTTATTTTTAATGAAACAGCATTACGCCATCTTAAAATAATAAGTACTAAGATAAAATAATATCTAATAATAATTATTATTAGTATAATGATTACAAGAAAAGGGGGAAGGAAAGCACGTCCTACACACTATGTTCTTATGATCGAGACCTTAAAGATACTATCCTAGGGGTCATTTCTAAGGATTCAGTATTTTCATATTATTCAGTGAATCAGAGAGGTTTTCTATGTTTGAAGGATAAGCATATGATTTCAAAAAATACACTTTACACCATAAAAACCTTTTGGAAAATAATGTAATAATAATGTACTACTTTGTGATATATTTTTCTATGAAAAGAAAGATAATTTTTAAGGACGTTTTTGTGAATGTATACTAGAAATGTTCTTCATTCTGAAATCGACGATTAATGTACCCGAAGTGAGCTTCCAATATGTTGTGCGATGAGCCTTCTATGAAAAAGCTGATAAATCCATTTTAAAATAAAAAATGTACACTGTATTTTACAGGTACACATATCAATGATAGTTCGTAGACTAATAACAAACTGAGCTTTTTTGTGCATTTGCTATTTATCTAAGTTATGTGTTTTGTCAAATTTAAACTTGTTTCAAATATTCAAAAAAGTATTACATATTTTAAAAAGGTTTTATTTTAACACATTATGAATTAAACAGATATTTTTGACATTGATTTTAGTAATAAACAAAATATAATACAATACATATAGCACTGAGAATATTACGAGTATTACTATTTTTATATTAAAAATTTAAAAATAAAAGTGAATGCAAAAACAATGTTAACATTATTTACAAATAGCACATTTATTTTCAGTGAGAAAGCTTTTCATATAGATGATTATTTGAACCTAAATTTGGATTTACGGATGAAGCACATATTTTTTTATTTTAAAAGTTATAAGTTATGTGTATAAGTTGCCTATATGCATTGGTATATAAACAAAACCTAAATATATCAGTGCTTTGAAAATGCTTGATATTTTTAAAAAGAGATAAGTACACAAAAAAATTTGGTTTACACTCCATTTAAATAAAAAATATGAATTAAATAAACTGCAAATAAAGAGTTATTTTCAGTGACTGAATCTTTTGACTACCTACGCAAAAGTTTCACACCGGAAATATGCTGGTTTCCGGTTTGTTTCCCATACATCTGCATTCATACCTTTCTGGGTAGGTTCACGTAGTATTTACATACATAGATATAGTGAGCAACCCACGCCGGAATATTTCCTCTCAAAGTGAAGCATTCCTGTCCAGAATAAATACTCTACCTTCGTGAGGAATTCCAGTAACAATTCAATGTTTTTATTTTTTTTATTATTTTCATCTGTCATTCTTCATCGTTCAGATTTTCAGCGCTGTCGATAAAATATTTTACATTCCATGCTCTAGAACAGTTTCCAAGTGGAAAAATGTTTTACATCAAATTCTTTGGACGTTCAATATAAATTTATTAAAAAAATACGAGAAATATTTCTACCATTTTATATTTTAAGGTTCACTGACATTATTGCCTTAAGACAATATGTACACCCTTTGTGCAAAAATAAATTTGCAACGAAGTGTTTTTATCATTATTATTTTTCGAATTTTGTCCAATTTTAATTTTTATTGTAACTGAAATATGTGTTGGTAAATTTGATTAAAAGCATTGTATTTTGAGAGTATCTTAATCAGGACGCATATGGATAAGTTTTTTTTAAAAATCCCGGTAGAGTCCCCGGAAGCCACCTACCCTTTCCTGTAAGATTTCTATTGTCTTAAAAGACAAGTATATTTCATGACAATTAATATCTTTATTTCAGCAATGAGTTATGTCACCCATCCCGAATATTATAACTTTTATTGGTAGGCATGTAGAGGATGACTTGCAATTGGTCAGCTGGCAACCCCACTTGTAGTAGTGGTAGTGATGGGATAGATGGATCTATTATGATACAGGTGCTTTTTGCATGTATGGATGCTATACACCACAGGTATGTTTCATTATTATATTTAGTATCGATCATTACACACATTGAGTCTGATACAATAGTAATTCAATAACAGACTTATGAATAATATCATAATTGCTTTTATTTATTATTATCTATATTACTTTACTAATGATACATGAGGGACTGTTTGTATCTTACCTTAGTGGTCTCTAATCCTTGGTTCGCGGAGCAAGTGTTACCGGGTCGAGGAAGGAACATGAATGTCAGTCTTTTTTGTTGAACAAAAACAGGGAGATTATTAAATATGTCGATATGACATCGAGCCTTTGCGATAAACTCGCCCTCTGTATATTGATTGTATTTAATTTGAACATATACCTACCTTCTATGAAATTGTTTGTATTCAATGTACAGTAAAGATAGAATTAATAAATTTTTGTAATTCTTGAACCTTTTCCAAAAACTGTCTACTGAGGGGTAGAAAATTAGAATGCACTACTACTGCACCATCACGGTATATCCCACAAGTAGAGTAGCCAGCAGACCAGCTGCATGTTTTAAATTTGCAAACTGTCCTCACTATGTCGACAAAAAAATAAGAAATTCAGGATTGGTGGCAAACCTAAGCGCTTTGTTTTAGATGTAAACGTCTTTATTTCGTCGAACACCTGCCTTTTACAAGACTCGAAAATTTATAGAAAACAGTGGAAGATCAATTCTTTGCCGGGTTCTCCTCGGAATAAAAATATACACGAAATGTAAGGGAAATTATCAAATTGTGGGAATCTGAGAACTACATTTATCAAACTTTGTCGGTTCCGTGGCGATAAAAAGGTTGGAGACCACTATCTAACCTGATATTTTCCTGTTATGTTATGAAGTGAGTGAGTAAGAGGATATTTGTTAGTTAGTTAGCCTTCCAGGTAGTATATTCTACTTGTACACAATGTAACTGATTGACTATAATAATGATACCCACGTCTATTGATATGTTTATTATTGAGTACCTATTGAGTAGTTATTATTGAATGGTAAACAGTAAAGTCAAGAGGTAATTATGATACAATATCCTACAAGTGCTTACAAATTTTGTATAAACTAGCTGACTGCCTTTCCAACTTACTAAATAAATTTCATTGTATCAAAGTTATTTCGAGTGTAAAATGCCCGAAAATAGCTTCACGTCGGTGCACGTAAGAATAAAAAATAAACCTCCAAAACTTTACACATTTGTGTAGGTTTGAATCATTGGACAACTTTTACCATAGAAGCGTATACCGAGACGTATAAAACTCTTTAAAATTTTAGCCAATCTTTGCTCTAAGTATCGTACATATACCTACGATAGTTAGAGCAAAGATTGTAATAGAGAGTATAATAATTGTGATGATCTGAGTTTAGGAGAGCATTAGATAATTATATTCTTAAGAGACTTGATAATGTAAGAACTCTCAACTCATTCTTACACCCTGGCAAAGATTGGTGTAAAATAAGTGTGTTGAAAGAGTTGGTGCAGAGTGGCCAGAGGTCCTGGAAGCAGCGATGGATAAGGAATTTTTGGAGGGAGTAGTAAGGTTATGCTTTTATTCTTTATTCTCTCTTATCATCCGTAGGCCATTGATTTGGTACTTGGAATCGTCAGGCAATTATATAGTTTTTTTTTTTTTACAAATGACAAAATAATCAAATTACAACAATACAATAAATAAATAAAGAAATTTCATTGAATCAAAGTTTTTCAATTGTAAAAGGCCCAAAATAACTTCTCGTCAGTGTATGTAAAAAATAAATTGTAATAATTATACATAAATAAATTAATTGAATCAATGCCAATTAGGCTGAACAGTCCCATTTAGCATTTCGTTGATATTGTAAAAAGCTTTTCCAACAAGATACCTTTTCACTTCTCTCTGATATTCTACATAATTGAGTGCCTTAACATTACTGTGCAATTTATTATATAAACTTATGCTAAGACAAATAAAACTAAGTCCCGAAAATATTAAAACAAGGAGAGAGAGATGTTTGTATGTATTTAAAGTGCATATATAATATGAAGCTATCCTGGCTTCATAATATTCGGGAGTGGACCGGGATGAGAAGTGTGGAGGAGCTGTTTCGTGCTGCCCAGAATAGAAAATATTTCTCGTCGTCAACGTCGAGAGGACCCGACAAGACACGTAAAGAAGAAGAAGAAATATTATGCAACCTTTCTATAAAATGGTAATATACCTACAAACGACATGAAAGTTTGCTTGAATTTAATTTCAAAACATGACAGGAGCTTAAAAAAATGAACTTTAACGTTAACGTTACGTTACGTTAATGTTTCTTTAAACATAACGTTAAAAAAAAGTTAACACTGTTATGTAATGATGATGTGCAAAAAGAATAAATAAATAAATTTAACTGTTGAAAATAATTTAACATCAAAGTTTTCAAAGATGGCATTAGAATCACTATTGCTTGAATACAATTGTTTCTATTATGTTTGTAAGAAAATCAAAGAAAGATATATATTTACAAACGGAGCCTAATATTTTATGTGGGCATTATGATGAAGGAGCTATTTGATAATATTGTATTGAATGATTGATTGAGTATTGGTAATCATGAGTTGGTTGAGGCTGTAATCGGATTAATTTCTTGCATCAACAACAATAATTAGCTCTACGATATTATTAATATTACCTGAAGGGGATTATATTATGTTACAAAGCACACAGGGTAGCTGGTTGTACCTATATTGTAGTATTATAAGTTCATTGTATGGGAAATGTATTAACGATTCAACTAACATTGGCTACCCACAATTTATAGTAACCATAATATTATTATTGCCGCCGTAGTGGATGTGATGAACGGGTAGTTTGAACCAGTGTCGAGACTAGATTTTTAGGATATTATTGTAACTTTTATTATTTCTTCCTCCGCTTTTCACCCTTAACACTAAGCAAGTAATTTTTTTTTTTATTCATTATTTACTATTATACATTGATAACTAAGAAATTACATAGAGAAACGGATTCAAATTCAATACAATCAATATATAAAGGGTCAGGTTGTTTGCAAAGACCTGCTGATCTTTGTTGACTAACTCTTTTTTTTCTGGAATTGCATCCAATATACATAATATGAGTGATGCTGCCTTCCAACTTACCTACTTATTAAAGAATGAAAAAAAAACATCTTTCATTCACTTAGCAATTTTGTAATAATTAATATTGATTCTTTTCATAATATTTCTAACGCTTTATACTGTTGACATAGGAACAGTGTATGACGGAAGCAGAGATGTGACGTATTTGAAATAAAAGTATTTAAAATACAAATACAAAATACGTATTTGTATTTTCTATTTCAAATACCTTTTTGTAAAATGTATTTTGTATTTTATTTGAAATACTTTTTTTGAGTATTTTGTATTTTACACAAAATACTTTTACAAAATACCTTTTTATTGTTTGAAACAAAATTCTGCCATTAATTGATATGCGCGTACGCAAGCTTTATTTGCCAATTTGTTGAATTACAAATACAACGTTTCCATTAGAGTACTCCATGTTTGAGATATACACACATAATAATGATGATTGAACAAATGATACATGATGCCGTTTAATGATCCATGGCCATTTCAAGGGCGCTGTGATTTCTCCTGAATGGTAGCATTTTCAATTTTGTCTGAAGGCAATCTATTCCAGGCAGATGACGCTGCGACTTTGTTTCTTCTTTCTGCAAATTTAGAGGTATTTGCCCTTTTGAGTTCAACGAGTTTAAGAAGCTGAGCACAGCCTTCGCCACACATTTTTTTCAGCGGAACAGCTCAGTGGGTGGTGTGCTGCCTTGTGGACAGTGAGACACAGTTTAAACACCAGTATCTCTAGGACTCTCGGTTAGTGTAGACTTCTAAGTAGTGAAGTTATGTGGCAGTTCTTATTCTCTCTGTAAATGATCCGGAGGCAACATTAACCCTTAGCTGGAATCGGGGGTCAAAAATGACCCCAACGACACAATTCTAAGTAATAACTTTGAAGACTTAGGCACTGCAATCTTGGGCGCTTACGTAATCTCATAACGTCATGGGGTGCAGCTGGTGACGAACTTGCGTCGCTCTAATATTTCTAGAAGTGGAGGTATGTACACATGTGGGGTCAAAAATGACCCCCGAGTCCGGGAATGGTTGTATTTTTGTTACGTTTTTTGGAAGGCGTGAAAGCCAGAAAAGCGTCTAAAGAGAACTAAATACATATATAAAAAAAAATTGGCATCGAATTAGTCATGCCTTTTGTACAAAACAACATAATTTTTTTTTGTTAGACCTAAAAACAAGAATGGTATTTTTTTAAGAACACCAAGTAGAAGAAGACGTAGCTACTAATGCCACTCAAACAAACAACCGTAAGAGAGTAAGGTGTTATTTATGTCATCGTAAAAAGGGCCTGAAAGGTTCCCTAAAGTGTAGCAAGTGCTTACTTTTTATATAAAAAAACATAGTGCCAAAAATATCACATGTACCTACCAAATGTTAGACTTATAAGAGGAGTTTTGTTTTAGGTTGTTTTTTTTTTTGTTTGAGTTGATCTCAAGAGAAGTTCCTGTTTTTTTGTTAAATGTTCATATTATAAGAAAGCGATTAAAGTAAATGTTTTTATGTTATTTTTATTTATTTAATGAGTAAACGCTCCTGTAGTTGATACTGTCAAAATAATTAGACAGAAGTTGATTTTGCTAAAAACTATATAGTTTATGGTAAAAGGTGTAATAAAAATTGTTAATAGTTTAGTTAATAAGTTGTTTAGTAATAAATTAAACGAAAAATTAAAAATATGTTGATGGTGTGAATATGATACCTAACAACTCTGTTGGGGTCATTTTTGACCCCCGATTCCAGTTACGTTGCCTAAAATAGCGATTCCTGCTAAGGGTTAAAAACCATCTGAAGACGATAAGGAAGAGTCTGGAGCAGTCCTGTATATAATATGATGTTACAGTAGTCCATACGATTTCAGATTTGGATTATCCATTCTGATTTATTTTGCAGCCCAAGTCAGGAATTCTCTTACCTGCTTGATGATACTCAATCCATTTATGACAATTTTCGGCTTATCTCTTCTAACAACCGTACATTTTGTCATGACTTAATTAATTTTTTTTTCTATTTTGACAGTTCTTCCTAAGGCTCATCCTCATTGTCTGCAAGCAATGCTATATCGAATCATGTCAACCCTTTCTCCATTTATGTATACTTTTGTCCAGTTTTTAATTTCTTTTTCATTCATCAATGGTTTAAATATTAAATACTTTTGTCTTACACCTTGTTCGACTTTTTGTAAAAAGTATTTTAAAAAGGTATTTTAAAAAAGTATTTTGAAAATACGTATTTTGTATTTAAATACCATTTTGAAAAAGTATTTAGTATTTTGTATTTGAAATACAAAAATTCAAAAGTATTTGTATTTTGTATTTAAATACTTTTTTGAAAGTATTTTGCACATCTCTGGACGGAAGAACAAAATATATTTTTTTTTATCAAAATATCAGAAATTACAGAAAAATATAATACAAACATTCTGAATAAATGAAGAATTTTCGCTATCATATTCTATCTTTAATTTCTGTTTTATATGTCTTATCAAAACTCACTCTTTCTTAATACATTATTTACATTGTATTATGTTTCCTAGAAGATATTGGCTCAAGGAAATGTATAGGTATGTACGTTGTTTGTACAAAATTTATTACTTCGATACGCCGTAATATTATTATTGTTATTTTTTCAATAAAGAATATTTGAAATATTGAAATGAGCGATTGAATAAATACATAAGTAATAAGAAAATGTCCAATTATTTTATTTTATGTGAAGCACCTGGAAAAGATTGGTCTCCCACTCTTTTACATAAGTTTTCGGGTGTCCTGTTAAATACCTGATGTTTGAAAAAAAGAAATTCTTAAATAAGGCGATGAGGTTTGTCACCCATCCTGAATGTCTTAATTTTTTGTTGGTACGGAGAGGACATCATGCATGTTTATAATATGAAGCTGGTCTGCTAGGTACCCCACTTGTGGAACATATTGTGTAGTAGTAATAATTTGAATAAATATACCTATATATAAATTTACACACTTATCATATGAACTTATTTATGTATATTATTTTGTATTACATGTGAAATAGAACAATTGTTACTATAATTATGTAGTAAGTACGTACGTACATACCTACATTACTACTTAGAGAAAGCTAGGGTTAGCTAAATAAACTTTGATGTATGTAATATTATATAAATACTATGTAAGCGGAGTACCTAATAGAGAGATGAAGTACATAATATGTATGAAACTTGTAGTTCCATAGACTACACATGTTATAATCAGCTTACGTATGTTTACTAGTATTACACCAGTACATACTTAATACAAAATAATGACGTATATGTAAAAGCTACATATATGTAAAAGCTCACTTATCATTCTCAACAACATCATAATGTCGCCCTTTAACGATGTTATTTATTTTTATTTATTTATATTATTTAAAATCATACACGGCGTGAGCCTTTTACATGTTAACAAAAAAAAAAGTATGACAGACAACAACAACAACAACAAAAAAACAATCATACACAATCACACAGGTACATTGCAAACTCATAAGTCAAGATCAAAATATTAATAGAATAATAAGAATTAACAAAAAAAAGCCCTTTATAATGAGTCAATTATGGTGTGTCAAAATAAGTCAGTAAATATTTAAAACATTGGCAAAAGCACGTCAAAGAGATAAAATTTAAACAGGGTAAGACACAATTCGAAAAGTAAGTTTATCTAAAATATTCACATCAGCGATAATAAAGATATAAAATGTCATTTCATAAAATAAAATAAATAAATCTCAAGATAGTCAGACACAAAGCAATATTAACAATAGAAAAAATCTTTACAAACAGAAATCCAATTGATGTCATTCTTCCAACGAACCAATGATTGCCCAATGTCAGTTTACATATTTTGAAAACTGTCGGCAGTGATGTCAGTACAGTCGCTGTTATCAGGAGCACAGGGCAGAAACCAGCTTTATTCATTCAGCATGTTTTTGCGCTATTGAGTCACCGTTTCCTACGGCATTTCTAGCACTCTGATGTTGTTGTCATTAGAGCGATGTATTGTGAATAGAGGATTCGATCCCGGTCGTATTTTAGTCCCTAAATTTTCGGGATTAAATTTAACGAATCTCGGGATTTTCAGAATTAATACAATTTTAAATATGTCAGCAATTTGGAACTCATTCGCATTAATTATTTACTGACAGCCGAAACTTGTGTTTGTATCTTAAAAGAGCACATTTTTGAGTTCGATATCTCACTAGATACTGATATTGTGGAAATAGTCACTGATGGTCCAAATGTTATGCTGAAGGTTGGAAAACATGTTAATGCAGAGCACCAAGTTTGTTTTGCATACGGTTTTCACTTAGCCGTTTGTGATTTATTGCATAGAAAAATATTTTAAAACTTAAATATATTGCCAAAAGATAAATAAAAAAATGATTTTGACATGGTGTACTGACTTTTTTTTACCATTTTTCATAATCAATACAATTCCGGGACTATCTTGGAATCCCGGGATTAGAAAAAAGGGCCGGGATCGAATCCTCTAATTGTGAAAGAGTAAAGTCCGGGTTGTCGAAACACTTGTGAGTGAAAGAACTGTGGTATTTTTGGCTAACTATCACTGGACATTCTCGAAAATAAAACAAAACCCACTAATAAAATTACAATAATCAACTAAATTGAATACTAGTCATAAAAAAATTAAATAAAACCTATTTTTGTCAGCTACTTCCATGAATTGTTAAAAAAAATCCGACTTATTTTATGTAACAGTCTACATTTTATGATAAGCAGTTTTATTATAATAATTTAATAAATTTTCCCAATGTGCGCATACAGCAAAAGTTTCGTATAGATTTATAGAAGATAAATTATTATTTTAGTTGGAAAAGAGGACATACATATTATATACCTATGGATATATTTTATCGATACACATATATACATAAGATCGAACTAAAATATTTATACGTTGATTACTAAAATATTGTTTAACTTACATACAATACTACGATATTATGTTTTGTATAGACATGTTTTCCCATTCACGTCAGTTGATAATAATATAATTATAGTGATCCTTTGAAAACCCTTCACCGCATAATCATTTATTTATCCACATTATATTATGTTACATGGTTATAAGTCGTATATCCACAGTGGTAGAGGAAAACAACGGAACCATGTGGAAATATGATTTTAGAATGTAAATTTTACACACGAAACTACAAGACAACGTCACCTCATTTGGTAGTGTCCCGGACGGGATAAAGCACATCTCGCGACAAGATGGGCTGCGGGTTAATATCCCGTTCGGAGTAGGTACTACGTTGTCTTTTCTAAGCCTTATAAATGGTAGTTTCGTGTGTTAAAATTACATATGTGACGTCATACAATGGTAAATAATTATTGTAAAAATAACATCGATAAACATGATTTTGGAATAACGACGCTTAGATATTAGGTATACCTACAATGTTTTGTCGGCAACTTGAAATATGTAGTTTTATAAACTTAATGCATAATATTACAGTCAAAATAAACAAATATAAAAAATCAACATTTCGAAGTTTTCGAAACTTTTCAAAGTTTTCCTCATTCAGTGGACTTTTGGCTTTATACTACTCTGTAATACAATAAAGGTACCAACATATTAAATTGATTAGTGTTAACTAATTTTACACGCTTGGATTGAAACAGTGTTAGTAATATTATGAGCACCTACGTAACATTGGAACTTAAATAATATGATGCAGATATATAATTGTAAGTATAATATGATTAGTTTCATACGACAATAGTGTGAAATGACATCTGGGGTAGTAACAAGGATAAAAGTTAATAAGTCATGGTGGGTTTGGCATGAGGAAAGAATGGACGAGGACAGAATGACAAAGAACTCGTCTCCCACTCTTTTTTCTCCAAAGTTTTCGAGTGTATTGCTGTGTCTTGGGAGGAGTTTGAAAAAGTATAGACATTTTATATCTTAAATTCAGCGATGAGGTTTGCCAACCATCCTAAATGCCTTGGAAAGCTTGCTTGTTTATTAAATGCAGCTTGTCTGTTTGTATTCCACTTGTTTAATATTATGCAGTGATGGTGTAGAAGAAGTATATTTAAATAAACTGAATAGTATTTTTTTATTACTCAAAATAATAATAATAATACCCTTCGTCAAATAATAATATTCTTCCTATAAAAAACCTTTTCATCATTATTATTGATTGAAATAACTTTGTGTAATTACTTTGAAATTTAATTAAAATTACAGGTTGATTGGAAGAATTAGAATGGAGCTACTCATGTCTACCTATAGACCATCGAAGAACAATACAGAATTGTAACAAGTATGTAGATACATAGACTGAGAAGAGATGTTACTACCTATCTCTAGATATTAAATAATAACCAATCTACTTTAATAAAGGTACAAGGTGCTATTTATTGATTTGATTGGCAATATTATTATTATTTAAGTATTTTGGAGTGATAGAGAAGATTGTGAAACTTTAGGGGACGACTGGAGAGTGATTTGAGGTTTCCTCTGATTGCGAGAGGAAGGTATTTTGTCTGAAAGTGAAATATAAATGCTTGGAATTTATATTAGATAGAACATACAAATTTTGTTTCGTAAGACCATAATAATTGGAAGAACTTTACCCTCAAGACATTAGATATATAAAATTCAGCGATGTAACATGTTAACTTGCAATAGTCGGAACGTTTTTTTATGTTTTTATATTTACATATGTGTCGTTTGAGATCGAAAATTAACAAATCCAAAGCAATATTAAGTTCGTCGGTAGCCTGGAGGTAGAGTCGGCCTCGTGTACCTACATGAGGTGCGTGGTTCGATCCCAGATACCGGAAAACTCCCCTTTTGTGACACAAGCTTTTACCTTTACTGTGAAAGGAGTACCTTTACTGTGAAAGGAGTTTATAACAAAACCCAGATACATCTTTAAAAAAAAATTAATGCATGTAGGTCGATAAAATATTGAGTTCGTCGGTAGCCTGGAGGTAGAGTCGGCCTCGTGTACCTACATGAGGTGCGTGGTTCGATCCCAGATACCGGAAAACTCCCCTTTTGTGACACAAGCTTTTACCTTTACTGTGAAAGGAGTACCTTTACTGTGAAAGGAGTTTATAACAAAACCCAGATACATCTTAAATTAATGCATGTAGGTCGATAAAATATTGAGTTCGTCGGTAGCCTAGGGATAGAGTTTCGGCCTCGTGAACAGCGTGTCCGTGGTTCGATCCCGTGTGCCGGCAAACTCCCCTTTCACGACACAAGCTTTTAGTAGCTTTCTGTGAAAGGTGTCTTAGGTTGTATTTGGGTTTATAACAAAACCCAGATATATCTTTTGAAAAAAAAAGCCGTGAAACACCCGACCAAGAATTAGTTTCCCAAAGTTTTATTTGAGTTTTCGTAGGTATGTTTTGTAAAAAGCAAGTGTTTGTAAAATGAAAGCTATTTACATATTAGATTCAGTGGTGAGGTTTGCCACCCATCCAAAATGTCCTAATTTTTTTTGTTAGCATGAAGAGGACAACTTACATGTTTATTTACATGAAGCATGTCTGCTGGCTACCTCACTTGTGGGATACGCCGTGATGGTATAGTAGTAGTATTTAAGATCTTTAAAAACCTGACGGACGCATAAAATGCAAAACATAATATTTTCTGCTTATGTACTGTAGATGTATTTAATATTTTGATACTCAAATTTCTTCAACAAAACCAAGAGTCACGTTATTCAAAATAACAATAATGCGTAGTTATTATTTCTGCCCAAAATGACGGTAGCCACTTGCTGCTAACAGAAACGATAATATTATTTGATATCTTATTATTATTATTATATTACAATGTCTACTTTATAATAATAATATCAAATTATTTACCGAACACCGGTGTCAAGTTGGTGACTATATTGACGATTCATAATTATATTGTACGATTGTCAGCGAAACAACGAGTGGTATTCATTGCCGGTAAAAAAAAACTGCAAGATTTCTTGCCACCGAGATAAAAAAAATATTTTTGCAACCTTTGCTATTGCCCATTAACGACTATGTGTATGAAGGCATGAATCAGAATCTTATTATGAAATCAAAACGACATCAAAATTTCATAAGTTATTATAAGATACCTACATTTTAAATTTTAATAAAAATGATCACATTTCTGAATATTGCAATACCCTGACTTGGTTTACAAAGACGTGGACTCCATTTGCTTTCATTCGTTCACAATGCTCTTTATTAAGGTGAATTTTGAATACTTGGAGAGTCACGGTTTACCTCTGAGGTCTAAAAATCAACGCATCCTTTTAATCCCGGCTCATGTATTTAATTTGAATGCATTTCTCCATAAAATTGTATACTTTGTAAGCAATGTACATTAAAGAATGAACTAATCAAATAAATAATAAAGAACACATAAAGGCGAAGAAAGAAGGAAAATCGCGATTTAACAATTAAAAACTGTTTCTCCCACTAGATCACAATAAAAAATAAGAAAAAAAGGACGATCAATGGTCAAGATATGTATGTATATATTTCATTAGTCAACATTGCGAGCCAACGCCACTGAGATAACGACCCAACAATCTAATGTCCCCAACTGATATTGTAGGCTCGTAGATCATCAATGTATAGAGCCTACGGGCAAGGTTCAAAGGTAAGTATCTACTACCCTTTGCTTGTATCTAGAATAAACAATAGCTGGCTTTATGTAGAATACCTTTAATATTATTCTCGTGCAAACACTACCTTAGTTGATTGAGCGAGAATTTCTAATAGTGGTGAAAATTATGAATCTCCGGGAGTGGGCGGATACCGGATAATAGATATTCGGACGTTGTCACGAAGCGTTCGAGTGATTTATTCCGTAGGTATGGTGTAAGATGAGCTATTTTATAACTAAAATTGAGGCTTGTGGAGGAATTCTTCCGATTGACGCAGGACAGGGAGGTCTTTGCAAGAGTGAGCGCCAACTTTGGAGAGACCTTATTTGGCACTCAGACAAGAAGTGAGCGAACGTAAATGTTCTGAACAATGAATTTTCATTAATGTAAATTAAAATACAAAGAAATACAATATCCATATTTAACTAACACAACAAACTAGTTTTCTTGTAAATTTAACACATGAAACTACCTTATAAGGCTTAGAGAAGACAACGTCACCTTATTTGGTAGTGCCCCGGACGGGACTTGAACCCGCATCCCTTAACCTTGTCGCAACGAGTGCTTTGTCCAATTAAGCTACCGGGCGACTTTCCGAAGGCTCTTGAAGGAATTTTCTTGAAAATGTCGAGCTGATTTGACGAAAGCGATCGAGTAATGAAATCCACAGTGAAAAGTAAACGATGTTTTGTTAATATATCAAATATGTTAAAAATGTCATTCCACAATGTGAACACACAAACCCTGGATCATTATTTTAATACAACAAGTTAGGTACAAATTTAAAAATATATAATTATATTGGTCTCCTTGAATGTGCTCATCTTTCTATTAATAATTTCATTAGTTACAAATGATTTTCTGACTATCTCATATCCGATTGGGTAATTAATCTTACTCTTATATGCCAATGATGATGATGATTCTGGATGATTTTGTTTTGACGCCGTTCAACAGTCCCTTGACCGTCTCAAGAACACCGGTGAAGAGTGCAGTTTTCAATTTGCTTCTGAAGCTGGTGACAGTCTGATTGTCTCTCAATATCACCGGTAGGCGATTCTACATTACCAATCTAACAATCACCAAAAGCCTTTTCATAGAAGTTAGACTTACCGGCTCTATTAAGCTCAGTAAGTCTATTCACAGCCAGTACCGAAGAGGGAATAACGGATATTCGTTTCATCCCTCATTTTTATTTACAATGTTTTTACCTGCCCTAATGTTCTTGAAAAGTAATCAGCTTCTCATTGAACAACGACAGCTATGACGTAGCCAATATCAGCTTGTGATTGGCTTTTTATTATTTTATATTTTGAGAAGTGTGTAAGAGCTGGGATAAGTACATAGTTAATGGTGCTTGTCATTTCATTTTAGTCATTATTATAAAATTACCTCTACGATTTTAAGATTATATAAAATGAATTTTAACCGCTAGTTACAAGTACTCATTGAATTAATTATATTCTAAAATTATTTCAATAAAGTATAGTTGTACCTATCTAGAGCAAAATCGTGTTGGATTAAATTAAAAACATTGTACTGTAAAAATATGAATATCTATGCAATATAAATTGAGTAATTTTGTTGATTTTTTGTGCAACATAGGTTTTAATTATTAATATTAATTACTACTACTACTACTATACCATCACGGCATATCCCACAAGTGGGGTAGCCAGCAGATCAGCTGTATGTAAGAAACATACAAACTGTCCTCTTTGTGCCAGTATAAAATCAAGACATTCAGGATGGATGGCAAACCTCAACGCTGAATTTAAGATGTAAAATGTCTTATTTTTTTCGAACACCTGCCTTTTACAGGACACTCGAAAACTTACGCAGAAGAGTGGGAGACCAATTCTTTACCGGGTGCTCCACGGGATATTTACATATACATTAATATTAATTAATGAAGAATATAATTAATTATATACGATTTTTAAATTTATAATTTTAAATTTTTTAATCCAAAATATTATCTTTCATTTTTATAAAAGAGTGGGAGATTAATTATTTTTTGCCGGATGCTCCATGGATAAAAATTTGCTATTGTAATCGACTTTATTTTTACAGTTGACCATTGTATAAGATTACCTATTGAAAATTTTACTCATATACTTATCATTTAAAGCTTAGTAAAGACAATGTTACGTTATTGTAACAAGCCTACTCGTGAAGCCGTCATTGTGGTTAATAAGAGAGAATGTCGAAGCCTTCCTGGAAGCTTGACTGGACAAAGCAGACCTGACGTGTTTAAACTGAATACTATTTTCCTCGAATTTATTTTGTAAGACTACACCTTAAAGTGTACATTTTATTTATACAAATTTACACTTCGAAGCTCGAGAAAATTACAATTTAATATATTAAAACTCAAATAAATATTTCTTTATTCTAAAATAAAAAGTTTATCGATAGTTTTGATCCTCATTATCTGTGTCTATATCATGACATCTCTTACATGTCTTAATAAATAAATGTTTTAAGTATTGTTTTAAGTATTGTATTATCGTTGTTTTTAAATTTAAATTTGCTTTGACTTTTTTAGAGAATTTTAACTTTTACTTTTTTTTCCTCAAGACTAAGACATTTCTAGTAAGAGTGGAATCTTCGCTGGTCTACATGTTAAATGTATTAATTGTCAACATATTGTGTAACGACTGTTTGATTCTAAATATTGTAAAAATAAATAAAAATAAAAATAAAATAAAGTAAAGTTTAATTTTTTAGTTTGATCAGCTCTTAACAATATAACATAATATTAATATGTAGACTATTGACTGAGATGGATATTTCACAAAGAGAATTGTGGGAGGAGGTGAGTTCATTCAATATTATATTATGTAAACCAACGCCCTATACCCCCAATTTGCTTTCAGATTCTGTTCGATTCCTCTATGATTACATTACATGTTAACTCTTACTATGTATGTGAAAATAATATTACTTATATTACATACACAAATACTTGATACAACAGAAATCACTTTCACAAACATCTCGATTATCGTAAATAATTCATTTTGATATTAAGTTTCTCTGTACAACTAGATACATTAGTAGAACGACTCTCAGCTGAACTTTTACGATCTTCTAAAGCTTTATTTAGTTTTGCATTAAGTTTCTAGATTTTATGTGTGCAGCAACCTTTTATAATAACCTTCATAAAACTAAAGCCTGACTCAAAAAACGTTTTTCTATTAATCTATTCAATATTATATTGAAAATTCAAAACATAAGACAGTGAACAGTGTTCACGTGAAGCAAAGAATTGGTCTCCCGCAATTTCCGCAAGTTTTAAAGTGTCCTGTAAAAGATATTTAGTTATTCGTAAAAATAAGCGGAATGTGCTTATTTTTTTTAATCAGTATCGCAATTTATGAGCATTATAAATTTCAGTATAATATTGATAATTAGCCTTTCAAAATTTGTCGCATGTCATATTACATAGAAGATGAAATAAAATCAATGTTTTTTTATAAATTATTTTATTTTTTCTTTACTGTTTATTTAATTGTACTTTACTGTTGATTTTAAGCAAATAGAAAAAAAAATATATTCGTATTAAATAAATCAAAATACAGAGGGCAAGAATATCGCAAAGGCGCAATTTTTTCCAATAAACCTGTTTCTTATGTTCTGAACGGGTGATAATAAATTATAATTCAAGAAAAAATACAATTCTTGGTAATCCTTTCAACTCGTCAATATAAACTAAGGTATATTTGATAATACAACATAAAGGTTTGCACTACTTTGTAGTACCTACTGTACATTGTAACGATAACATGAAAATTCTTCGAAATACAATTGTTCGAAAAAATAATTATTCGAATTAACAAATCTTCGAATAACATTTGTTCGACTATCAATTATTCGAATTACAATTAATGGAAAGTGAATTGTTCGACTAACATTTGTTAGAAAATCCTATTTTCGAATTATTTTATATTAATCTAAATTCATTTTATTTTGATCTTCAGAAGCAGGTTATATTGACGCAATTATATTACGTTTCATATAAAACTCCAGCCAAACCTCATCCAACTTTAACGTTATTTTAGTTTCTTAAGAAAATGAGGCAATTGCGTTCATACCTAATTATAAATATATTTAAATTATTTTTCTAAACGTTTGACACTTTTTAGATAAATCGATTGCAGACTGAGTCGAAAATAGGAGCAATATTATCTGTCTTGATAATAAAAATTCGAAGAATTGTGTTTCGGATAATTGTTGTTATCAATATAACGTATAAAAATTCGAACAATTGTGTTTTCTGATAATTGTGGATTCGAATAACTGCCATTCGAATAATTGTCATTCGAAAAAAAGTTAGTTCGTACAAATGTTTTTTCGAAGAATTGTCCATTCGAATAATTGTGATTCGAATAATTTTCCTGTCACCCATTGTAACAGTCAACATAATAATGTTATTATCTACAGAACTGGCCATTAACAGTTAACGGATTAACGAGTTAACTTAGTTCCGTTATAATTATGATAAATAACATTGACCATCATTAGTTATTTTTTAAGATGATAAATATTCCGTTATAATTATGATAAATAACATAAAATTTATCATAACTGTAGCAGCTAACATAATAATGTTATTATCTGCAGAACTGGGCATTAACAGTTAACGGATTAACGAGTTAACTTAGTTCCGTTATAATTACGATAAAAAACATTTATCATAATTGTAACAGTCAACATAATAATGTTATTAACTGGGTAAAAACAATTTATTAATGGATTAACGAGTAAATTAAATTCCGTTATAATTATGATAAATAACATTGACCATCATTAGTTATTTTTTAAGATGATAAATATTCCGTTATAATTATGATAAATAACATAAAATTTATCATAACTGTAACAGCTAACATAATAATGTTATTACCTGCAGAACTGGGCATTAACAGTTATCGGATTAACGAGTTAACTTAGTTCCGTTATAATTACGCTAAATAACATTTATCATAATTGTAACAGTCAACATATCATAATTGTAACAGTCAACATAATAATGTTATTAACTGGGTATAAACAATTTATTAATGGACTAACGAGTAAATTAAATTCCGTTATAATTTTTTAAAAAATTAAAATTAAAAAATTATTTATTTATTTATTTATTTTATTCTTCTTGCACATCATCATTCATATAACAAATAAATATAGCAACATACACAAGAAAAAATGTGATGATGTGCAGTGGCGAGATTATCACTATATAGTGATTTCTTCCATCTAACCACCTTAACTTCCGTAAATTCAACGCTTCTTTTGAAATTAGTCCGTTACTTTTTCTTGAAAGGGGTAGAGGACGGTCTGGTAGTGATTTTAAAAAGAGAGATGACACAGTGGTGATGGTTTTTTGAAAAAATGGATAAATAATAAAAAAAAAACTCTCAACTTTATCTCGATTAGAAATTTCTTTTTAATTAATTATTATTTTTGGATCACTTATACTACGCTGTTGTTGTTATAAAAACACCTCAATAATGTACATCTATTTATTATCATTAGGTATTCTTATAAAACATTCGACGTAAATTATTCTCATTGAAAATTTATTAGATTTTAATTGTTCATAGTCTTATTCTATTAAAATATATCACTTAATTTAAGACAATCAATACCAAAAATGACACCTTATAATGAGATACATTTTATTTTACTCGGAAAATAAAAAAAAGAACTAATATACTTTCACTATGATTTTTACTTTACAGCTCTTTGAATTAACTTTCGTCTCATTTTCGAAGAAAAGAAAAAAGACCACTTGACGTGAAGCGAAGTTAATTTTTAACGGATTAATCATTAACTGAGTTAAACATTTGACTATCGGTGCCTTTCTGTGATTATTTGTATAAAACCCACATAGAATAATGGAAAACCCTTGCTCCTTCTAATAGCCATTGTTTATATAATATTTGTATTAGAAGCTCGTCTAACTCCTTAATATACGGAGGTTATGTGTACATATAGTTATCCGTGTATTGTATATGTATAATAATATAACTCTATTATTAAGTTATTTTAATAGTTGGAAGAGAATTTCAAACTAAGTAAAATGATAGAGGGCAATAAGCAAACGAAAAACTTTAAATAAATAACTTAAGGTCCAAGTCTATTGAAGAGTTTATGTTAATGTTCAAGATACGGTCATTCTTCTGTCATAAAATTGAAGAATTAGATATTCGTACACAAAAATATACCCATAGTTTTTTCATTTTGGAACGAATTCATTAATTTAAAACCGATGATGTTTTTCCTGGTTTACTTCTTCTTCGATTTGATGATGGAGTCATTATCAAAAGCATGCATTGCATTGCGTGTATGTATAACCGTAATGCCAGTGGTTTACAGCTGCAGCGTGCGCTCGGTGGTGTGAGCGATATCTGTAAATTGTTATGTCGTGAGTGAATACTATATTTCATTCGCTTATAAACAAAGTCTTCTAAGATCATACCTGCTGAAATTCTAACTGGATAATCTAAATGCAGGAGAGACCATGAATACCTATATGCAAGCATTTCAATTTATCTATCAACGTAATGTTTTAATCAAAAACAGTTCACATGTGATGTGAAGAATATTAGATTTAAATTAAGTTGAACTTAATTTAATTCAGTACGGTCCGAGTTGAAATGAGTTGTTGAAATGAGAAAGCTCTCATCGTAGCAGCACAAGGATACACCAAGTTAACTGAAGGATATTGAAGTGCTTTTACCTTTATATGTGAACCTCTGAGTTTATATAGATATATATCTACAGATATAATAGATTGAAGTAGATTTCAATGCACCGTACAAACATCTCTCTCATTAGTAATAAGATATTAAAGTTCTTCAATAATAGTAATTGAAACTGGTGAAGAGAACAACTTACGTTTTAATTGAATATTGAGAACAAGTTGGTGAAAGAAGGTTTAAAATAGAGGAAACAGCTTTAAATAATTAAAATATCAAAAAGGCAATCTGAAAATCATTTACATGTTAAAGGCTCTTGAAAAACTTGCTAATGAAAGAAAAGTGCTTATTAATTAATTAAATTATGAAGAATATTATTGGACTTAAGGTTACACTTATATCGATATTTCATGGTTTTTCTGTATTAAAAGGAAAAGTATGGTTGAGAAAATGTAATGAATTGCGTCGTGAAGAAAATTAAAATGTGGAAGATGTGTATTCATAACACAGCGACATCACAACGAGCTAATTCAACATACAGAAAATATGGATTTTTAAAATAAAAATAATAAATGAAAAGGATATTCGTGATTAGCGTATATTTATTAATATGAATTGATAACATTTATTCACATTCCTCACACATATGTACATACATGTTCCCCGATAAATAATTGATGTTTTGGGTATATTTGGTTTTCAATTTACTATCGTGGCAAAGCATCCTTAGATTTTCCATATAAATGCTCGAGTAATTTTGTTATTTTATAAATGTTTCGGTGTAATTAGTCACCGTAATTATTTTCTTAATATTTCAAAGTAATTATTACTGGTAAGCCAGAACCCATATCACATTTCTCTGTGTACCCAGAATAATTACTAATACCAAGTACAGATGATACCACGCTTACAAACAAAATCTTTAATAATATAACATATTATTTTTAAATATGTATGGAGAGTTCACAGAGGTCGAGCTTTTCTCAAAATAATAAAAGTTTAAGTACTTTTTAAGTATAAAATGCACCACGCATATTATATTGAATAAGACAATGAGAAGAATGTCAATATTCATTTTGACTTGACTGGCAGTCGATTCCAGGATATCGTGATCAAAGGCAAGAGCGTTACGTTTGCACCATACCGGCCGTCCTTCTATTAAAAATATTTTGATGCTTTCTATTTTATGGAAATGAACACAAACTGTTTGAGTTTTCCTCAATCAATGCGTTTTGACAACGACTTTGTTAGTCGAAACAAGGTTACTATATTTTTCATTAAATAAAGTAAAACTCAAACAGTGATCTCATAGTGGAATTAAACAGTGTTTTAATTTAAATATTATCTTTCAAACAGTGTGTTTATTTTCAATAAATTAATATGGAGTTTTACAAAATTAATTATTTTTGTATTCTACAAATACCTACATACCGAAAAACCCATCATCTGTTTGAAAATTATATATGGAAAATATGTAAACGAAATAAAGTGATGTCCAAAACAGTTTTATATACTCGGTACTGTAAGATATACCGAGCTCAATACGATGTACAAAATAATTTATATTACTGGGACACGTTTCGTTTATGATATCCGATGAATTCAACACCGTTTTATTTATTTAATTATTTTATTCTTCACTGTACATTGGTTACAATATTAAAAAAATAAAACAGTGTCATATAAATATCAGTTATACATTTTAATGTACAGAGGGCGAGTTTATCGCTTAAATGCGATGTCTTCCAACTAACCCGGATCCAGTATGATTAATGTAAACTATTAATTGTAAAGATATCTGTCTTCAAAAAATAACAAGTAGGTATTACCGAACTGAGTAATGTGTGTTACTAGGGTGAGGATTCGATAGAACAGTTTTAAAAAGTAACAGGTATTGAAAATCGGGTATGTTTCGGACTGACACCACGATTACCTATATTATTTGTTTACAATATACTTTCAAAGTGAACCGAAAAAATGAATCACTTTTTAAGAAATAATTTTCATAATTTATTTTGATAAAGTAACTTTATTTAAGAAGTTTGGAAAAAAGTTTAATTAGTTGGCAATTTAAATTAACTTTCATCTCCTTTATAAAAATATTATGTTTCTAAGGAAAAATCTCGTCGCGAACATTTTGATGGAAACGCTCAGAACGGCTGTATAATCATACAAGCTCTCTTCTCCTTTCTTACAAAAAATTAAGACATTTAAGATGGCTGGTAAACTTCATCACCCAAAATTAAATATGTCAAGCCTTTACTTTAAAACCAGTTTGATTTTTCACTAGATTTGCCTATTAAATTATTCCACAAAATATGGTTTCCAGGGACATAAATGTGCCTGCTAAATAAATAAATAAAATCAGGTTTGTTAAAAAAAAAAATATTTTTTATACTTCTGGGAGATGTAGTGATGTTTTCGATGTTGTATTAGTAGGCATATTTTATTCTTTTATTTGGAAAATTATTAGACCTGCGTGATGGTGGGCTCTGCCTTCTTTATTTTTCTTTGGCATGCTGTTTTGTTCAGTGCATCACCGTGGGTGACATCGTAATCTCGCATGTCCTTCCTTATCACTTCCCGTCACCTATGCTAAGCCTTCCTCAGGGACTCCTGGACCCTGGAACTTCAAGTTATTGGAACTTATTGCCTATGTATTCTTTTGATCTTCTTGACACATGACCATGTCATCGCATTATCGCAACCTGTTTTCCTTTATATTCTCTCCTACGTCACGTATACCTAGACTCCCGTGAATGTAAGAGTTTCGGATATTTTCTAACTTTGTGTCACTACACATCTACATATCTAAGCATCTTCATTTCATCATTTTGGATAGCACGCACATGCCTTAGGCACTCATTAGGCAGGTATTCCAGGTGTCCTAACCATGTACAAGAACTAGACGAACAATACTTTTGTATATCAGGCCCTTGAGTTTTACAGAAGGCATGTTATGATCACTGATTTATTTATGAAGTCAGTAAAATACTGCCAAAGAAAAAAATGTTAATATATGCCTAAAGAAGTCATTATAAGTTAAAAAAGTATAAAATAAGTATATTTAAAAAGGAAAATTATCCTGAAATCATTATTTATTTTTCCGAATTATTATTTTGTATAGTGAAATGATTGGGTAGGATTTATATTTAGGAATGAATCATATTGTTATAATGGAGAGGTTTGTTGAAATAAGAATTTTTGCTTATATTTAAAAAAAAGGAGCCCATTATTTGAAGATTATAAAAATATTTATCATTAGAGAGTCTCCTAGTGGAAGGAGTTTTAAGAAGACTTAGTACTTTAAATCTTCCAGGATAAATTAAGATTACATTGTGTCTTGGAAAAAGAATTAAACTGAATTATTATTCACGATAATCAGCTTAATACAAAGGTAATGAAAAACACCACAAAAGCGGAAACAATTAATTAAACAATTAACATATTATTACAAATCACAGTCTAGTTTGTGAAATAATAAACATAATTAGAATGATTACAATTTTGTCAAGGTTTACGTTGAATTCGCCAAATAACATGGTAAAGCCCTTGTAAATTATTTATTAAAAATTTACGTTGACTTATTATCTTACAAGTTCACTACAAATAAGAATATCAAACATACATAATATATAATATGGACAATTTACACACATCGAGCTAGTCCCAATCTGAGATAAATATGAATCTTCTATTACGGGTACCTACTAATGCGATGATATACATACATAATATACAATAATAACCAAACATACAGACCCAGGAAATTATGAAAAAGGACATTTTTCATATTGCCCTGGCCGGGAATCGAACCCGAGAACTCTTGACGCAAAAGCTTAGAGTGTTACCTACCTCTGCGCCACACCGGCCGTCATATCGAGATGTGGCCGTTAAGTGAACAAATGTTATATCGTGTACTATGTTACCGTAAGGTTTATAATATTTTGTTACAGCCACTAATATTAATTATTTTAATATTATATTAACATCGTTTAACCTTTAATGATCCTTAATGATCCTCTTGAGAGATGGAGGTGGTGACAACCTGAATCCATGACTGAGTCTACACTCTGATACTATTTAAACAAGAACAACGTTTTATATGGAGGACTACTTATGTATAATGCATTTTTATATCGTTTTAATTCATAGGTTTTCAATTGATAAAATGTTTATGAAATCAAATTAAACTGCAGCTTTTTATCATTTAAGATGTATATTTACTACAAAGTTTTTCATAGAATAAAGAAGAAACGAGTTCCAGCTGATGAAAGCTATAGAGATGAAAAGTATAATAGGAATAAATTGTGTCGCTGAGTTTCCAAATCCGCTATAACACATTTTCACGAAAATCGAGTTATATATGTGTGTCGTTGGATTCGTAATAAAATATTCTATAACCGCAAAAAAATGTTTCTTTCAAAATACTCAGCATTTGTACAAAAAATTAAAAATTAAATTATGATGAGAAAAGAATCTCTGTATACGAGTATCCTTTTATGCGTATTTTAATATCCTCTTTAACTAAACCGACCAATAGGAGTGATTTTTTATATACAAAATGAACAGTTTATTTTTATTCAATAGCAAAACTTATTTTAAAATTGAACTGTTGCAACAATTTTATTATTAAATAAACTTGTTTGACTTCAGGATTGTAAATAAATAAAATAAATGTTTTACCCTACTTTTTGTTTATTTGATAAGAGAGACGTCTTTCGTCTTGTCAAGACATTGTCAACTTCAGGATAGTACGTTTAATACTTAATTAAAATAGTTTTATCGAATTTCTCCGAATCTCAAAAATGTTTTATAGCGGATTTTGAAACTCAGCGACACAATTATTATTTTGATCCGAAAGACATCATTATTATAAGAAAACAAGGATGTTTTATTGTGAATAGAGACAGACAAGTATTTATTATTAAGGTAGATATTATTCTATTGGTATTGTCAGGAATATCTAAATTGCCTGGTTTTTACTATTACGGAGAACAGACAATAGAGGAAATATTAATATAGTCAGTCACCGAGAACAGAATAGAATAGAAGATAAAGAAAGAAAGGTAATAATAATTTTATTATTAGGTATTATTATTTATCAGCAGTCTAGTAGAAGTGAAAGAAAAGCAATCTATTTATTTTAAAAGCCAAGTAGTACTCAGTAGAAATTATAAAGAATTAATACCTAATTGTAAAGAAAATGAAATTATCTAATAATAATATAAATTAATAAAGTTCCGTGGACCTTCGTAGAGCACCCGGCATAGCATTCGTTTACCACTCTTCCACGTAAGCTTTGCGTGTCTTGCAAAAGGCAGATTTTTGAAAAAATATAGTAATTTTTTTAAAAGATTTATCTGGGTTTTGTTATAAGCCCAAATACAACCTTAAACACCTTTCACTGTAAGCTAAAAGTTTGTGTCGTGCAAGGGGAGTTTGCTGGTTTATATTTTACATCTTAAACTTAGCAATGTGGTTTGCAACCCATCCTGAGTGTCATATTTAATTTGTTGACACGAAAAGGACAGCTTGCATGTTTATTAATATTACATATTATATAATCAGAGATGATCAATCAAGAAAACATTCATGCAGCGTATGTATTTTTCTTATACCTGTAATCATAGGCACTTAATATAAATTACTTTTATATATTTTTAAGGTGTTTCTCGAAAATGATGATTTTATGGTGGTATAATCAATCTCCCAGCATGAGCAATTATAAATAATTAAATCAGTAAAACAACACACAACAGTTCAGGGTTAAATTATATTGTATGTTATACCTAAATAGATAAGTATTCGATGTAGGTACATAATGTATATAATATATCTGTTGTTGTGAGGCTCTAGCAGTTCATCAGAGTTTACTTCATGTATATGTAGCGTACCAGGGTATATCTTTCAGTATAATTAAATAATATGCACAATACCTGTATGTATCTCTTCATCCATACCTTTATATCAGATCATAGCCTATAAAGAGTAGGCAAAGAGAATGTAATGCCAAACAGATCTGTCCTTATTCAGACAATTCCTTATTCGACATTTTGCAGTTTTTCACGATGCACCATCAGTTTCTCAAAGTGATCAACATGCAATTTTTGAGAATTTGAACTTTGAACCATGTCATTCTCAGACGTCCGGGTTTTCATCACTATCAATATTGCCCTTATTGCTCCTCTCGGGAGCATAGGGCAGGAACCAGCCTCCTCAATTCAGAACGTCTCTGTGCCAATCGCATCACCTCTTCTCACGACATTTCCTGCGCTCTGATGTCGTTGTCATAGGAACAGTGTATTGTGAAAGAGAGACGCCAGGGCCGACGGAACCCTTTCGGACAGAAGCACGGTGCTCTTTGTGACCAACTATATTTTTTTCTTTATTTAACATTTTTTTATATGGTACAAATGGTGGGTTATTTGCCTGCAGGCAATATCTAACAACCAACGAGTAGATCATCGTACTCAGAACATCCGGGCTTTTAGGCATCCTTTATTAATAAATTTTCATTTTATTTATTTTCCAGTAATAAAAAGCTTTAATACTTCAAAAATCAATTACTTTATTTCGTTTTAACTTAAATCTAAACGGACAAGTTTGTTATAAAATAATTATAACAAATATAATTTATTGCCTCGCTAGACGTAAATCTGTTCCGAGGCAGTCTACATAGACTATATTGTTCTTAATTATTCTATAGTTAGATTAGTAATGTACAATAAACTCGGACATTCATCGTTTGCCTTTTATCATTTAAAGTCTGGTTTGAGACTTATAGGGACACAACATAATTTAATAAAAAATATGTAATGCCATGTTTAACAGTATAAAGTTTAATGAATGTTTTTTGTCTGTTTCAATTGTTATGAAAAGCTCTGATGAAGAGTCATATTATCCTACAATACAAAACATACCAATATGTACATACATACAAAACATTTACATTAAGCCACATGGGAATCTTATTTCAAGCATATTACACCATGTTATACAATACTCAAGTACATATCTACTTCAGCATGTGTGGTTTTATAATGTTCTACTAAATACTCATACATTATATCACTTAATTTTGGTATCCGTTTGTTCGTGTATATATATTGGTATTTATTTACGACAGACTCATAATAATAATATATTGTCCTTTTAATGAAATTTCACTAACATTAATAATAAAATTTAATTGATCGACCGACGGTTCTTTGTGGAAGTTAATATCAATAACTACATATGAACAGTGGAACAACTATATTAATTTATATATTCTACAGACACACGCACAAAGAGTTGACAAAACATTCATAAAAATAATAAAAAAAAAAAAGATACATTGATGTGGTCAGTCCAACCCCCAATTAAGCAAGTCTACAGCATGAACGTTCAAATGAAATTATACAAAAAAGTAAACATAAGGGTAAAAACTAACCAATGCAAGTCTAGTTAACCAGGCTCACATTACCGCAAACAACAAATTATAAAAAGACTAAATGAAAAAATTTACTTAATTATAATTAATTAAACCTATAAACTTAACCTACACGAACATTTAAGTTGGCAGCAACACACTTCCTGAACCCCGTTAGGGAGTCACTAAAGACATCCACTCCTTCCACGCGATGCCTGCACAAAACATTATAAAGTCTACACATTCTGGTGATAGGATTGTTTTGGCTGATTTATTGATAAAATATTTATATAATAATAATATGACAATTTTAATAGCGCCGTTTTGTAAAAATATCACTTCAATGACACTTTACAACATTGAGTATCAACATCCACGTCCATTTAGAATATTATGTAGTATCAATGAAAAATTGTATTCAGAAAGATAAAAAAATACAAATTTAACCAATTAGCAATAATAATTACAAAATTTTCCGTAAGTTTTCGAGTATTCTATAAAAAACAGGTATTTGAAAAAAATAAAGAAATTTTTATTGGCACAGAGAAGACGGCTTGCATCTTTATTACATGCAGCAGGTCTGCTGGATACCATACCTGTGGGGTATGCCGAGATGGGATAATAGTACCTAGTAGAAAAAATAATAATAAAATAACATCACATAATAAACTTACCTACGCAGAGAATGACTGCTAGTATGAAATTTAATATTAGGTTTATTGTTATATTATTGTTCCAGTTATTTCTGAAACAATTTGATAAATAAATTCTAGATACAAAATTTATTTACGACTCTAACAACATGTTAAAAATTCCCACAGGACAAGAGTTTGTAAAACAGTAATGCTTTTTTTATTTCTACATACACTCGATAATAATTTCAATGAGATTACAATTATTTTTTATGTTTACAGCTTTTTTTATACCAGAATTTTGAATGAAATATTTTACTGTTATTTATGATTTTCAGATTTTATTTTATAAAAGTTACATTTTAAAATTATTTTATTTGTTGAAGTGTGTCCAGGGAATACACAAATTGGCAAAAAGTTTTCAATTACCTAATTTGCAGCGACATAATATATCGTCTTGTCGTTAGCCATCTTCAATACTTTTGATCTTTAAGTCTAGCAACATGCTCTGCCCATGACGACTTCAACCTTGCCATTCTTTTGACAACATCCGTAACTTCCGATCTTCTACGTATCTCCGTGCTTCTAATGCGATCATATTAAATAATTTAAAAATAATAAAAAACAGTGTTATTAATTATTTGTAAATTATTGACATAATTAGCTTGATACGCAAGGAGAGATGTGTTTCAGTTTAATACAATATAGCATTACCTATTATAAGATACCTATATCGTAGCAGAGTGAGAGAAGATAGGTTGCTATAATAAATAAGTACATTAATAATAATAATACGAGTATAATATGATATCAGAATAACATCAAAGTGATTATTGGATGATTAACAAAGAGGCGAGTGAAAAGCTGATTACGACTTCAGACATTCCTTTGATCTAATTATTATATTATATTACGTTATGTACACTGTACAGTACAACTAACTGAGCTACAACACCGTATAACAAGAAATAACTTCATCTATCTATCTATCTAACTAATAACTGAATAATATCTACCTACAATATTGTGAACGTATTATAATAATAATATCAGATATTATTAGATAGAACCTCCGTTATGATAATATGATAAGGCCGAATGCACGTTACAGCGAAATTTTTGCTACGAATTTAAGATGTAAAATATCGAATACCTGCCCTTTACAGGTGTTAGAACATGTAAGCACACCTTTATAACTAGTGCCATAGAATCTTGTTTATGGTAATCATTGTCTATAAAAACCATTGTAACCTGTAATTCTCTCTTTGTCATTCTTCACTTGGTTCTGTGAAATAAACTTGTTCTCTACGGCTCTGCGTGTTTCAATAAAATCCCGGATCACATTTCCCAGGATAAAAGCTGGCCTATTAAACAACAAGATACTCGAAAACTTTTGAATAAGAATGGTATACCAATTTTGAGCCAGGTGCTCCACGGAAAAAAATATATGCACACAATAGTCCCTTAGGTTTGCAAGTATTTTGTAGATATTGCATGCGTACCACAACTTGCACTTCTCTGAATATAACAAATATTAGGTATAGTTCGAACATAAATATGACGTCCAACGTCAATTTCATTTTTTTTCCGCATTGTTGTACGACATTTACGAGTATGAACTAAAAAAGTTCACAATTATTATATGCCGGAGTGCAGCTTTACCTAAAAGTTCAAGGAATTCAAACCATGGACTTTTTGCTCGGAAGTTTGAGACTAATCGTCAACCACCTTATTCTCTACCTAGAATACAGAGATTCCTTTCTTATGAGCGGCATTCGAAGGCTCAATATTAATATGTGTACAAAAATGCAACCAATTGGTGACATTCATATTATTTTTTATTTATTTATTTAAAAAATGGGCAACATACAATAAAATTTTACAAAATATAACATAATAACTATTAAACATATTTTTTGTACTTGACCAGCCCATCTTTGAGTTCATTATTGTTTATTGTTGTTTATCGTCCTTAGACCAAGTTTTTGGTACTTGGACTCATCAATTTACAGAAGACAGGATCATACGATAGATTACAGTATTCAATACAAATTCCATCATAATCATCATAGATCAAATAAAAATAAAAAACACCAGGAAATTATTTCCATGCTGAAATGAATGTATATGGTTCAATTCAACATTTCGTCAACACAGTAAAAAGCTTTTTCAACGAGGTACAACTTCATTACTCCTCGAAATTTTTCCTCATCCTTCACGGACTTTATTTCTTCAGGCAGCTTGTTGAACAGGCGCACCCGATTGCCAGTACAGTACAAACACAGAAAGAAAAAAAGAAAACAAAAACTAAACGAACATTTCATTCCTGTCTAATATGGCTCCTAAAAAGGCTCCTGGACATACAGAATATGTCCACGGACCTCATCTTCTCCAAATTGTTATATGTGGTAACGCATCGATGTAGTGGCGAGTTCTGAGCAGCATTAGTACTTTTTTTACTTAAAAAGTACGCACATAATGTATTATGCACATAATGTACGAAAAGAATTGGAAGAATGTAAATGTAAGACTTAAAATCATACTCAATGTACATAAGGCCTTATATTTGATAACATAAACGTTCTTTTGAGACTGTTTTATGAATATTTTATCATACTTATTTACCTGTATTTATTTTACTAATTTTTCTTGAAGAACTTTTACACAGAGGCTGTTCAGTGTAAATTATTATTTTAAATTATTGAGACATACAAAATTGAGATGGATGAAATTGTGTGGGCGCAAGTTTAAAACAAAATTATTAACTTACTATATTTATAATAATATTTTTAAAGTTCTGCGTGGTTTTTAAATGTTTGGAGTGGGAAAATAAACTTTGCATCAGGTGACAATGTTATAATATACTGTATTCACTAGGTACATCATTATAAATAATATTGGGTATGTATCTATTCTGCATAAAAACACACGATTGATAAATGGGCAGATAAAAAAAGAACTTTTATTGCCAAATATTCATTGAAATAAAGTCGGGAATAGATGTATCCGATAATATTCCTAGACATTGGCATGATCTGTCAACATGACGAATACATAATATCTTTTGATATCGACCGCAAGTAGGTAGGTACATCCGATTTTGATTTTTTAACCACCAAGACATGCTTAAAACTACCTACTCACCGAATTTCAGGTTGTTAAAAATACGTAGAATAATCACCAAATCATTTCTCAATGAGGTAAAGAAAATAACGATTAAAAACAATAATTGTTAATTATTATTGGACAATGCCAACGAAATAAATATTTAAGTGATATTTTTTAAAGTAGGTATGTATTGTTTTGACAGATATAAATTAAGTGGTACTCACCGACTCCTAACTCCAAGTATCGCCCTTACTCCAATGAACTTCACCTTCTGTTTGGATTGTCCCACCAAGAATACGACATCGAATAGGGCGGCGTTCTGAAGAGTGTTCGATTCACTGTTGAGGAACACCCGCGTGAAGTCCTTGGCTAGCTGATCGTAGTCCTCGAACTGATCTCTCACAGAATCTAAAAGAGGTGAAGAGGGTCGCATGTGTCCTATAGGTCTCCATGAACCTGGAAATAAGAGACAACAAAATGTGAGACTGTGGATGTAATTAATCTCCGTAGTTTTACTGAAAGACATAATACTTCACATTTAAAAAGGAGCGCGAAACCTGCTGTGTGCACAGATAGGAGGGATTTCAATTCAAGGGTTTGCAGATATTTTGATCTAGATCTATTTTACCTTCATGACTCAAATGTATTGCTTATTGTGCAAATGTTTCTATGAGGTATATTTTGGGCTTGTTTCAAATCAACTTTGAAAACATAATTATTATTCAAAAATTGTGAAATACTCACATCATAAAATGTTATAAATACTAAATACTACCAATAAATGAGAAAAAAGCCCGCTGGGGAGATGAATCAAATGGTATTTAAAAGTTGTTTTCTAGAATATCATTGGCACAAGTTTTTGCAATTTAATATTTTCATTCATTCAAAGGTTTGAAACAAAGCTACCTAGCTGTCGACAGTAATGGAACGAAACGGAAGGTTCTATTTCCCGTTATTGTTTATCTACTAACGAAATCAGACAGAGAGAGAGAGAGAGAGGCTGCCCATCTACTCTGTCTATTAAAAGTTTCCATTGTGTTCGCTTCACTAATTATGTGGATACAAAAGTCTGGATTTCACTAAATTTGCGTTTATTTTCTACGCAACCATCGAAAAGAGAATTCTAGCAATAACAAATTTATAAGTTTACCATATTATTTTTATTTAAATAAAATTTCTACATTATACAAAATCAAATCTTTATTAGGTATTCATGAGTTTTTTTACTTCAATAAATCTTATTTTTGATAAACTCAACGATACTCTAAATACGAACCCACAAGCAAGTTTTTAGAGTCAGTAATATTTATTGATTTATTTATCAAAACAAACAAACACCAACAGGCACATCAAACATATATAGCAAAACAACAGAAACAAACCTAGAATCAAAGAATATGATTGACAATTAGGTATAAATCACTTTTTGGTTTGGAAATTTGGTATAATTAGGTTACCGATTACCACCATTTTGATTTAGTACAATGCTTAGAAAATGGTCCTTGTATTCTTAAACATCTTTTCATTTTTTTATAGCAAAGTATCCCAAACTAAGTGAATTATAAATACACAAGACATAGGTATTCATGTTGAATTTTGAAAAAATAAATTTACGATAATTTTTCTATTTTTTCGACATTTGATCAGCGATACGATAATATTCAAATTAAATTTCCATTGTTTTTCTTTGATTATAAACCAACATAAAATTATTTTTACATCAAAAACATGTACCTAATTTGAAAATCATAATTTAATAAATTGCAGATAATATTATTTTTTACGCAATCTCTTCTGTATATTTTTGTGACACATGTCATATACACGATTTCGATATAAATGATATTTACATCGAACTATCAGTCACAGATGAAAGCATTACGTTTATTCCCATCGATAGACGGGTAAAATGATATATCAACGGCTTCATGAGAAAACCATTTAATACTAAACTTATTATTTTTATATTTACTTATTTTTTCATTGGTCAACTGGACTTGGGCCCATCGCGCTGACGACAGAACGTTATTGATCAGAGAGTCATGTTTAGACAATTTACTTTGTATTTTCGAGATGCCTGGTGATGATTCAAGGGTTATTGTTTTAGAATTACGCGGCAAGTAAGGATGCAGAGAGATCGGAACATCATATTGATCGATCCTTAGTTACATCTTTCGCTTCCTCCACATTCATCCAGTCTCTCATACATGCGCGCCGATTTCTGTTGCTTACGCGGTCAAGCCACGTAGTTCTTGGACGTCCGCGCTTTTTCACTTCCCCTCTTACAGATAATTAACACCCTCTTCGTTATCTTTTCATCATCGTCCATTCGCAATAAGAATTATTGATAAATATCTAAAATTTTCTCTCTGAGAACCATTTTGTAATAATTGTACGTGTATTTGCAATACATGATGTATGTATTTTAAAATAAACAATTTTCATTCGAATTTATTTCAGTTACATGTTTTGCAAATGAAGCCATTGATAGATGATATTAATCATATCTAAATTCAGACAGACGGGTTCAATGTTTTGCTAAGCTGACATCAAAAGGCTTCCGATAAACTTGTGAATCAGAATATATGTTATAATATATAGATACCTACTCATTATATTTAGTGGGTTGTATGTATATTACTTTCAAATTATAAATTATCATAAGTATTTACGTAGGTGGAGTATTGAATATATGTAAAACAACATACCAGTAACTATTTATTCTCAATTCACAGCCTAGGCCTTTTACATGTTACATTTTTATGCCTCATTCTTATTATAACTACTATTACCTACTATTGAATTGACATATGATCCATTGATTATTTTTCCTTTTCATAATTTATGCTGTGATATAAATGATTAGGTATATTGTTAGGTATATTAGGTATATTGTGGACGGATTACAGTGCAACGCTAATGTTCTTTATTAAAATTCTTTGCGCCTTGGCCTTCGTATCAACGCTGGTAAAACGGAGTACATATGTAATAGTACATGCACGAGTACTCACACTCCACTAATGGTTGGCAATTTCCAAATATCTCAGGTTAGCAAATTCAGGTACCTGGGAGCAACCATAACGCCAGAGGGTGATCTCCGGTCGGAATTACGAATCCGCATAGGAGCAGCTAGCGGGGCTTTCAACAACATGAACAAAGTTTGGAAGGCATCTGGACTCAGCATCAGGACAAAATGTCGCTTGTTCAATGCGTGCATCATCCCAATCCTTCTATATGGCTGCGAGTCTTGGTACTTAACCAAGGCTCAAGAGCGGAAGATACTAAGCTTTGAAAACAAGTGTCTTAGAAGGATTTTGGATGTCAGATGGTATGAACATGTTACAAATGATGCTGTGCGCCGGCGCACCCAGCAGAGACCTGTAATCTCCGTAATACAAGAGAGACGATGGTCCTGGCTGGGACATGTTTTGAGAATGCCCAATGATAGTTGGCCAAAAAGAGCACTGTTCTTTCGTCCGCAGGGGTTCCGTAGGCCCGGGCGTCCCTCTTTCACAATACACCGTTCCTATGACAACGATATCAGAGCGCAAGGAATGTCGTGGGAAGAGGTGACGCAATTGGCACAGAGACGCTCTGAATGGAGGAGGCTGGTTTCTGCCCTGTCCTCCCGAGAGGAGCGTTGAGAGCGATGATGATGATGATGATATTCTTAATTTTTATGTTTTGTTGACTTTACATAAAAATTGTGTCTTAATTTTTTAAACTTGTTTGTACATTATATGAATTATGTATGAAAATATTCAACATGTAAAACGATAGTGCCGTGAATCGTTTATAAATAAATAACATACAGAAACAACATCTTCGAATATAGACACCACACAATAATTACAGTCTTTTTACGAATAACTGTCATTTATTGCAAAAGGCAAAAGCAAAGGACAGACGAGAGTGGAAGAGACTACTGGATTCAGCCAAGGCCCACCCAGGGCTGTCGAGCTCATGATGATGTCTTTTATTTCAAGATACTCAAAAGAATCACGAGGAAAAATCTCGTAAAGAATGCATTAAATTATCTTTTTATATAAACAATGAATAAAAAAATTAATATATATTTTGTATACAATACGCAAAAACATACATTTTTGATGTAAAATTTTAATACGATTTAGTGATAAAATGTAATTGAGATTCCTTATTTTTTATGGAAACAAACAAATTGTTTGAGTTTTATTGTATTTTAAAATAGGTGTATAAACCTGATTTCTACTTACAAAGCCATTATCATTACTCAAATAGTTTGATTATTTCCATAAATTAATTAGTATGTAAGCGTCAACTCAATCAATGAAATTTTTTTTTAATTAAATTATTATAAGTAAAACCTATAGCAAATTGCCTTTTGATATCAATACAATTTAATATAATATATCTGCTAGGATGTCAAATATGTTATTATGTATAAATATTTACATAATATAATAATGAGATTAATAGCGTAGGAAATGAATGTGTTTCACAATCCAAAATAATATTAATATACCTGTATTTTGACATCTACCTAATCATCAAAGAGATATTATTAATAATATTGGTATCATAGTACACATAACTATGTAGTATGTATCTCACGTTAGCTGTATATATTATGAAGCTTTAAGTATGTATATATTATGTTGTCTTTAATAATCTCTCATGCCATAACTCTATTCTATGTTCAAAGGTCATCCACTCGTTTGCGAGTCTACAGGGCGCAATATCTCTGACATCACCTTTATATTCGAGACCTTTGACCGTTTTCAAGGGGTTGGCGTTAACTCCCACCTGAAAACAAAACAGGAAGCTAATTACCTATCAAAACATTACCTACATTATAAATACCTACTTACAAATTATCTTTCACGTGTACGAGATGTATGTAATGTGCTCTATGTTTCGTGAATGCAATTAAACAATTAACAATAGTATAAGGTTAGATGTGAAATCATACACTAGTAAAGCTTAGAAGTAATATAGTCTCATAATTACAAATGTTTGGAGTCAAAAAACTTTACAAATACCACTAAAAATTAATCTACGCGCGACCAAGGTTTCAACAAAATTTACAATATTAGATAGATTAGTCAAATATTGCGCATGACAATGACAGGTTACCTGTTGAAACCTTGGTCGCGCGTAGATTAATTTTTAGTGGTATTTGTAAAGTTTTTTGACTCCAAACATTTGTAATAATGTTTAGAAACTACCACAACGTTACCGCCAAATCAATAAATAATGTAATAATTATAGTCTCTTAAATAATTTGCTTATTTATTTGTTCATTCTTTAGTGTGCACTGATTACAAACAATTTCATAGAATGTTAATATTCTATATAAAATTAAATTATTATTACCTATAGACATTTTTAATAAAAAAAATATCACTATTGATTTAATTGTTACATTATTTAAATATTGATTTTGACTTGTGGTTTTGTGGTATAACTGTACGATTTTTTTTTGTTGCTCTCCCTTAGGTTCACTTTTTGTTGAACATGCAAAAGGCTCACGCCGTATACACCCCGGGTTAGTTGGAAGGCATCGCATTTTAGCGATAAACTCGCCCTCTGTACATTGAATTGTATAAATGATATTTTCTATGTTAAATGTTTTAATTTGTATTTTTGTAAACAATGTAAAGGAAGAATAAAATAAAATAATAATAATACCTACATATTGTGTTAAATTAATAAAAAAATAAATAATATAGATATATAAATAATTCAGCCCGAGTGTGATGTTTTGAACGAATTGGAGTGCATTAGCTTCAAACATTGGTATTTATCCTGGCAAAATAACCCAAAAGGTTCTCATTACAAAAAAGTTCAACTATCTATCCCATCTCGACCTTGGTTTCACAACAAAAAATTGTCCAGACAACACATTGTCTGTATTTCAAGATTGCGTTTCGGCCACATGCGCCTGGATTCACACTTGTTCCGAATCGGTCTTGTTGAATCCCCCGATTGCGAGTGTGGTTGGGACGAGGAAACGCCGGACCATAGCATCCTAGGATGTCCAATTAGGGACGCTATGGACATATATTTTAAATTCATAAACGTTGAGTACCCTGTTAATATTGTTTACCTTCTTGGACTGAACTCTCGACAAGTTAATGATCTTATATTTGAATCCGTCCAAAGGAATATGATTCTGATATGAGTGTTTTTCGGTTTTTCTTGTTTTCCCTTTTTTTCTCTCTCTCTTCGCCTAAAATATATATATGATGTTTTTTATATGTAAGATGAAAATATGGCCATAACATCCAACGGGATGAGCCGCCATAATAAAAAAATAAAAAAAATAATTCAAATTAAATACAATCAAAATACAGAGGTTGCATGTTAGTAAGTTTATTAAAATGGTCTATTAGTAAATATTTATTTTTATTTTCGTAATAATATGTATTTATGTTTTGCATTCTTTATGGGCATAAAAACTAGGAGAAAAATATAATAGTAATATGACATACACAATATTATCATTTGAGACAAGATTATTATTGAAAATATATTATTATAATATACTTATTGTGCGAATGAATGAATGTATGCATTGAAAAGAATTATCATTTCTCCTTTTGTGAGAGATGACGCACGAGAGCAGACTAATAAATCTCAGCCAGATGATATTATTGTATGGAAATGTAGTAAGTACCTACATACATGATACAGTCATACAAATATCATAGACTAATAATAATATTTGTAAAACGAGTGTCTTCCCTTTGTTAGGAGCCTAGGTTATTTATAAAACTACAGGTAGGTAATTGGAAAATTATGTGATGTGAAACAAGATGCATGCTCTTTACTGAAGTTTATGTATACTTGGTCTATGTTGTTGAATGCATTTGAATGTATTTATTGAGTCAACGTTAATTTGGTTAAACTCCATGTTTATGTATGGAAAAAAACAATTGTTGTTTTTAAATAAACTTGTTTGTTCAAAAACAATATGCGAAAATTGTATTCAAGCAACAACACGGTGTGTAATAACATTAGTTTGTGAATTGAAATTGCGTGTATTTTACGATGCGTGCATTTCTGAAGCCCTGTGTCTCCTGATCCCATTGAGATCCCATGATAAAATTTTACTATATATATTAAGACATTTACAAACTTTTTTTGAGAATTTTTTAAATTTTAAAATTGCCATTTTTTGAAAAAAAAATTTTTTTTATTTTTTTTTTTATAATTTAACCCCTATTTTGTAGCATATCATAGTAAAGCCCTATTCAACCGCTTTAAAATAAGACCACTCTCAGGTTTACATCATCATTGGTTGCCAGTCTATAGGCATCCAAAGGTGTCAAAGCACGCAATATCACGATGCATGCATTTCTGAAGCCCTGTATCTCCTGATCCCATTGAGATCCCATAATATAATTTTGGCATATGTATCAATACATTACAAACTATTTTTGACAATTTTTTGGAATTTTTTAAATTGTCACTTTTTGAAAATTTTTATTTAAAATTTAATTTTTTTTTCAAAACGTGACCCCTATCCTGTGGCTAATCAGATTAAAGCCCCATTCAACAGCTTTAAAACGAGACCTCTCCCAGGTTTATATCATCACTGGTTGCCAGTCTATAGGCATCCAAAGGTGCCAAGTCATGAGATTTATTCATAAAAATTGAAAACTTTAAAAATTAATAACTTCAAAAATAATTGTGCTACATAGCTGAAATTTGGTATTTTTTCATAAGTCTATGATATATTGCTGTATAAAAAAAATCATGAAAATCTGAGACATCAAGTCTGAATCAGTGTGATGATTTGACACGGAATAACCCTATTATAATAATTTGATTATAATCCAATCTCGCACCTTCAGCAATTCGTAATAAGTATTTAACATAATACTCACTGTGTCGGTGTTGAGGTAGTGGAATTCCATGATGAAGTTAAAAATAAATGATATTTCTACTTCACTGATTTTTATTTAGAGAAACGTCTTTTGTCTTTCAAGAACATTGATACACATTGATAGATTGACAATGTTCATGAAAGACATATCTCTCAATGAAAATCAATATAATAGAAAAAACATTTGTTTTTAATTGATCACTATTATTTTGTACATGTTGAGCGAATGCACGATGAAAGGATAACGAAGAGGATGTATTTATCTGAAAGAGGGGGTGTGAGGAAGCGCGGTCGTCCGAGAACTACGTGGCTTGATTAAGTGGATCATATTCTTAAGGACAGCAGCGTGTTGAGCGAGAGAAATTGACGTAGGTACATGTATGAGAAACTGGATGAATGTAGAGGAAGCGAAAGGGGAATGTAAGGATAGGTCTATTTGGCGTTCCGTTCTCTTCGCCTACTCAACCAGTTTCAACAATTTAGCCCGCCTGTGACACGGCGTAAGGGTATAGTAAAGTATTTATTTATTTATTATTTATATATTAATAAAGCATAGTACTTTTATTTTTCAGATAATATTTTAGGCTCTTTGAAAGTAGTCGCATTATGTCAATAACCCTTGGATATAATACAATAATAATATCACTTTACACTCACACAAAATATATGTATGATATTTATCATTTTGATATTATGATATCAGATACTATGTGGATAGATGTTCTTATATAGACACTGCGTAGGTATTATAGAATAAGAGAGCACTTCTTACTATTATATCTCACATATATATGTTATATCTACAGATGGTGATACAATATAATCAAATTATACTAGTACCAACAAACGAGTGTATGTATGTATTATTGGAATCCTTACACTACATATTACAATATTATTATAGGTACTATACTATACCCTCACGCCGTGTCCCAAGTGGGGAAGGCAGAGAGAACGGAACGCCATATAGATCTTTATATCTATCTTTACACCTCTCTTCCACATTCATACGATTTCTCATACATGCACATCGGTTCCTCTTACTCAACACACGGCCTTTCTTGAGAATTTGATCCACGTGATCAAGCCACGTGGTTCACGGACGCCCTAACTTCTTCGTACGAGGCTTGCCACCCATCATGCCGCGTCTAAGTGGGTGAAGGGCACAAAGAGGAGAACAGAATGCAGGTTAGAAAAAGATATATTATTCTTACTGGTAAACCTCGTATTGATTCAGGATTTTAGATTGTAAAAATATAAAATACTAGCGATCTGCACCGGCTTCGCACGGGTAGATAGGTATTTAAAAAAATAGTTTTAGTAAGGATCCCTATTTTTTTTTTAATATAATATAGCCTCTGTCACCCCAGGATAGTGTAGCTTCCCAATAGTAAAAGAATTTTTCAAATCGGTTCAGTAGTTTCGGAGCCTATTCAATGCAAACAATCAAATCTTTCCTCTTTATATATTAGTATAGATATATTTTCTGTTAAAGACCGGGACTGAACGCTGAGGGGGAGGGGGGGGGGGCGGAGACTAAATGAAATAATAAATAATCGATGCCGTAAAATGAACATGATTGACATCTTTATTGAACACGGTGTACATATCTACATATTATATACTTATTACATATCTACATGTATGAAAGTACGTAAATATTAACTTTTTTTCTGAAAACCCATTTCCTAAATGAGTTTTTGTTGTCAATTGTTGTTATAACGTAACGTAACGCTATTATTATTATTATTATTACAGTATCTATGTACTAAACGAATACGAGAAAATAATATGTAAAAAACACAAAGTGATAAGTAGGTATTTAAAGGAAAATAAACTACTTGATATAGGAACACGGTGTGATAAATAAATACATATAACTACTGTCCCAGTTCCATAATTCTACAAGTAGAAAGTTTCGAAAACTTTGATTTCCTTGGTAATAGGCACATATAATGAACGCCACTCTTCCAATTCTACAAACAAATCTTTATAAAAATATACTACTATACTACTACTATACCATCACGGCATATCCCACAAGTAGGGTAGCCAGCAGATCAGCTGCATGTAAGAAACATGCAAACTGTCCTCTTCGTGCCAATACAAAATCAAGACATTCAGGATGGGTGGCAAACCTCATCGCTATATAAAAATATACGGTTCTTTTTTTTTTAAAAAGATAAATCTGGGTTTTGTTATAAACCCAAATACAACCTTATACACCTTTCACACTAAGCTAAAAGCTTGTGCCGTGAAAGGGGAGTTTGCCGGCACCTGGGATCGAACCACGGACCCCTTGTTCTGAAGGCCGAGACTCTACCTCCAGGCTACCGACGAACTCCCTTTATATATTAAATATTTATTTATGAAAAAAATGATAATTTCACCAACAACTATTTCGAACTGTTTAACTATTGAACGTAGCAAAGACAACGTAGGTATTTTACAGTGCGACTATTATATAGAATAATGTAAATAAAAACAAAAAACTTTGTAGAGTTATACCATAGTTATACTATGTACTTTTATTCAGTGACTATTATGTCTTTTTCAAAACATGTCGAAACCTGGTCACTGAATAAAAGTACACAGTATAACTCTAGAAAGTTTTTTGTTTTTATTTATACCAAGACACAATTATGAGGGCAGCGGAACTAAAAATTGGACAGGATAAGGGTACATGGAGGATTTGGACCAGGAGGGCCGACCCCAGATGATGATAATTCAAGGCCTGGATAAAAAAAGAAGAGTTAAACCGCGAATATTGGTATCTTTAATACCTAAGTACATAATAATAAAAGAAATTAAGAAATTTTACACGCTCTGTAGTAAATAAAAATAGCGCAAATAATACACAATTTGTTCTTAATACTGTCTCAAACACGTGTTTACTTGATTTTCTTTCATTACTCTTACATAATATTATTACTACTGTGAGAGCGTGCACTGTCTCAAAGTATACATCACGTCATTACATAATATACAAAGTGAATTTATAAGAACTTATAAAGCCACTACTACATATATACCTTCTTATCTATTTTGTGTAACATGTAATTATATTACTAAAACAATACAAATACAATTATTTTAAGTACCTACCTTAGGTTACGACGATGGTACCTACATAATATACATATACAGGTAATAGTCAACTTTTTCACGTTGCGATAATTTGTATTCGATATACCTAATTCGAATACGACAATTCGTAATATCATTAAAACATTCCAGCTAACCAAAGTAATATGTGATAAGTAATAAATATGTACAATGAAAATACTCAGTGTAAGCGATAAATGAATAAAAAAATCAAATAAAAATGTTTTTTTTTTTCACTGAACCTATTGAATTTTATTGATAGAGAGACGTTTTTCGTCTTTCAAGGACATTGTTAATCTGATTTAAAATTCTGAGAAGAAAAACTAAGATCTCAGAGGATGTCCATGTGAGGGCTAACATTTATAATGCTTGAAAAGATATTCATTAATCTAATATAACTCTTTCTTCGCTTTTTAGTACTTATCTTGAGAGATCAAATTCGTAGGCTAACATGATTTTCTATGAGTACATGGGTGGTATGGTAATGATAATAATCAAATGGTCCTGTCCTAATGGGAACTGCTTTATTTATTTTTTTATAAAAAACGTTAGTATCCAATATAATATTTAAAACAAATCAAAATACACAAGCAGAACTTATCGCTGTATTGCAATATCTTCCAACTAACCATTTACATAGGTTAAGGTAAGTAAAGAATATTGCTGTATATCGTTAAAAGCATAAATGTAAATATCAATAATAGTAGGTACTCTTGTTTGTTTCATGTTAACAGTTGAGCTTACATCTCACTTTGTAAGATAAATAAATCTGTGTGGAACTACAAACTTTGCAATAATATTGTAAACATATTTAATACAATGTATGGTAAGGTTCTTCTGCTACCAGCTGAAAGCACGTTAGTACTATTAGGTACACTAGTTTTATACCCGGTAAATATAATATAAATGTATGTGTCGATGGATTTTCCGGTTACGTCGTGTGTGGAGCTTTCGACTGCGCACGTCATTTTCAAAACAACTGAAGTTGATATGACCCATCTTGAACGTCGTAACTTTTATTAGCACTTTATTCTTGCACATGAAAAACCTCCACTGGAAATGGTGTCTTCTTCTCCTTGCTGGCACTGTCCCAACTTATTGCCGCTGAAGGCTGTTGGGGTCGGCTCTTCTCGTTCTGAGGTTGTTCCTTCTTCTGTTTCTTATATCATCTTCATCCAGGCCATTTTTCCGCAGGATTCTATTACATTGTGTCATCCAGGTATTCTTTGGTCTCCCTCTTGATGGATGTCGAGGGAGATTTACTGACGTAGCTTTGTAACAGTGTGTCCCGGTGGTCTCCGCCTTATGTGCCCATACCATCTTAGTTGCCTCTCTTCTAGTTTGTTATTTATGTCCGTCACAACCATGCTACCACGAATGCGTGAACTTCTTATCTTATCTTTTAATGATAAGCCTGCTGACCACCTGAGCATTCGCATCTCTGCCGTCTCAAGTTGCCTGTTGAACGTAATATAAAGAGTCCAGCATTCCGAGCCATACATTATCGCGAAATATTTCATTTCTCCACTGGAAATGGTGTGATAATATAAAATGTAACTAACGTTCCTTTGTTCAATGTTAAAATGTATTCTGAGACCAAAATTGCAAAATCAGAGATAAATCTTGTTGCTTCAAATTATTTCACTTAAAAAATAACTAACTATCCTTTCTATGTCAACAAAAAATTAAGACATTAAGGATGGTTAGCAAACCTCAACGCTGAATTAAATATGTAAAATGTCTTCATTTTTCCAATACCTGCTACAAGACACTCGAAGACTGAAGGACAAGTATGGGAGACCAATTCTTTAACTGGTGCTCAACTGAATGATTTACTATAGGAACAAAATGTTTTTAAGGATCTACATATTATAGCGACTAAGGTATGTTACTTACTGAACATCCTTGGAAGACATATTTTCTTCTAGAGGGTTATTTAATTACGTGTTTATTGTTTAAGGTTTCTATAGAGGACATTATAAACAAATTGTGTAAATATATAAACGGCTTCAAATATTTATGAAAATATTTCTACCTTAAACGGTTTGTGTGAAAGCAAACAGTTGGTTCATATTGTTTGACAGAGACTTTTGAAATGATGATAATGTTTTGAGTGTTCAATATTATTTGCTACAAAAGTATAGAAGTTTTACAATAGATAGATATATATTAGATAACCAATAATATACTTTCACTGTATATTTTAATATAATATATTATTGTTGATTTGTATCATAAAATATAACAATTGTTGAGCGATAGATTTTGGGTTTCGTTTTGAATACTGATTTATTTTATTCTTGACTGTGATCAAATACCTTTACTGTAAAGAATACAAAAACAAAGGAAAATGTCAAACTTTTAATTATAAAATGACATGGTTTCCACTTATAATATCATTGTCAAACTCTTGACTCCGTAAATCGGAATCACGTCACTTTATAGTGAAAAAAGTAGTTTCTGTAAAGTGACGTAAACTATACCTAGTCATTTTTTTTATTTTAATACACAAGGGAACATGAAGGTTTGCAAAATAAATCTCAACTCAATTTATAAACTAATCATTTAGGATTCGTGATTTTAAACGAATATCCGCCTTTTAAAGGTCACCCAAAAACTCTTTTAAAAAATGAGGAGTGGGAGACCAATTCTTTGCCGAAAAATCAACGGGGAAGGCTCTACAATGTATATATGTACTATATATTATTGTCTTTAATAATAAAAAAAAAATGTTTAACATTCCCATATCACTCTCATATCACTCATCATAGATATTAATATTTACATACTATTCATGTATTTATATACTTATGTATAAAATGATATTTATCGATCAGAGGCAATGTGCGTGAAATTGAAATTATTCTTGTATTAGCAGCGAGGAAAAAATAACAAGCAATTAAATGTTTCATACAAAAATGTTTCTACGATACAATCTGGTGCGCGCTACTGTTACTTGGAGCAATAAGAGTATTGTATAGTGTAGTGTAGTGATTAGAGGGTTACTCCCGGGAATTCTCTTATTTTTATTTCCCGTTTCCCGGGAAAAAAACGAATCCTTTCCCGGGAAAAAATACAAATTATTAGACATGCAGATTGCCATACCGATACCGAAATCTTTGTTTAGTTAACTGTAATAGTCGTGATAAACTTGTAGAAGCTGACGAATATTTTGATATGAAAATATGAAAAATAATATTATTTACCAATATAAGTGTTATACTTTAAAAAAAAAAACTTAATTATAGCTTCAATGTATTCGTTTGAAAGAAGCATAATTATTCTAAATATAATTCGAAATCGGAGGTGTGTTTGGCCGACAATGTATAAGAATCCTACAATTTTTCATGTTTTTTTTTACATATTTCGAAAAGTTAGATAGTTCTTAAAAATATTAGTGCAGCCAACTGTCATTTTTTTTGTTTTATTCATGGATATTAACCGATATAAATAATCTTTTTTTGTCGAAATTTCTCATTTTTTAAAGTCAAAAATCTTTAAAAAGCTTTGCCAAAATCCATAACATTTTTTTGCTTGATAGGATGATCAATAATTAAAAGTTTATATATTTTGTAAACAATTTTTATTTTGATATAACATAGAGTACCTAAATAAATCTCGTCAGTCAGCTATTTAGTTTTTTTTAAGCAAATTACTTATATTGGTAACAAAAATTTGTTTTTTTTTTTTATCAAATCAAAATGTTTGCAAGGCTCAACAAGTTATGAGAGTTTTTATACCAAATTTGTTGAAAATTGAATATTTATAAATATAATAATGAATTGGATGAACGGGAAAAGATACCCTCTAGTAGTGATGTCACATACCTACTATTTTGGTTGATATCCATTTCATACAGAATACTTCCGTACAGTTTTGCTTCTGTAATGTCACTGATTAATGTTGTGTGTCAAGGCAATCAGTAAAGACATGTAGTCTTTGTAATATCTGGAGAGACAATGGTTTTGACTGGGTTCGTTTTAAAAATACCCAATAGGTTTAAGTCAAAAATAAACTGTTCATTTATCCACAAAATCATATTTTAGCATCTGCTTCCACTAAGAACATTAATTTCACATCCTTAATACATACACAGTAGGACATGTTATAGCATACATACATATCATGCAGAACACATAACATCATATCAACTGAGGTAGGTATATTATATAATAAGCCTCGTATACCTACTACAATATATAGGTATGGTTGGCATAATATTTCTTAGTAAAAGTATCGCAACATAATATTATATAACATGCAGTAGATACATCATGGAAACAAATGGAATTAATGAATACTATAACATACATACTTACATATTATTATGTAGATACATAGACATTAGGTACAATATAATGATGTATGGTAGCGGGAGGAGTAAGGGGAAAGATGGCTATTAAGAAAAATAATTCGTACATAAATACCTACATATTATCTTACTTGAATGTCGACGTCTCAAATGTACATAAAACTTATTAAATACAGAGTTGAATATTTTTCCATGTATTTTATTATACTTGAATATGATTGTCATGTCATATTTAACAAATTTAATTCAGCGATAAGACATGTCACTCATTCTGACTGTTTTATTTTTATGGCTATCTTCTAAGGGACGACGACGACGACACTCTTTGCATTATTAAACATTTTTTAGAATATGACAAACACTTGAAAATAAATCTATCAATATTTACAATTTTACACAGGATGGTAATAATATATACCATTAAAACATTACCAATAAAATCATTATAGATAGATAGAGGTATACCAACCAAATAATTCTATACTGAGGGTAAAAATAATAACAAATGACTTCGTATTAGTAGAAATTACTTTTGTTTAACGAAATCAATATCAATCTAAACAATATACACTGTATATTGTCTACTGTATAGGTAGTATACTGGTATACCCTCAGCCGTCAGAATAGGGATAAATCTTTTGTACCTACTGCGTTAATTAATATTGGACGGCAAGTCATAAATCATCTAACGGATGTTCGGAGCTTGTTGGGCTCTAACAATACAGCCGGTGAGGCACATCAGTACAGATAGATATAATAATAAAGTAATAATATTGTGTATCTATTAGTAACAATAATATGCGAAACTTTTACATTGGTTATTAATTAGGTTAAGCTTTTTACTTGTATGTCTGTAATTTTTATTTTATCAGCTCATTTATGTCCAATTTCGCGATGTAATCTGAAAAAAATATTGAAATAAGTAATAATCTGTACAAATATGGTTGTTAGGGAAATTTCTCCAAAATTAATTGTGCTCCTGCTTTTTAAGATGTAGGTAGTAGTGATGTCAATTTGGTGTCTACGCGACATAAATACCCGTTGCTTTTGAATACCGGATATACAGTTCGAAAAAATTTAACTGTCGGTAATTATACCATTACTTGTTGAAGTCGGTTAATTGTGTGTTTAGAAATCAATCAAATCGGTATATTGTCTGTCCGGTAAAGATACTTAAAAAAAACGAGTATAATATTTCAAATTCCTATACCATTTTGAAAATATGATAGGGGTGGGGGGGTAGATCTTTTTTTTTTTTTTTTAATTTTATTAACGGCATTCCACCCAATATATGAGTGATTTAGCCACGAATACACTCTATATGATTAGTTCAAAACTTATATCATATCCATCACTAATCAGTACACCACCATCGCAATATTATTATGTTCCTGCAAAACAATATTCAACACCAACAATAAAAACTTCCACTATGCACATCAACTCCACGTGCAGCAGGACCTTCCAACAGAAACCGAGCTGAGTGCACTCACGTATGCATTCACACTCTACCGTTTCCACGGTCGGACAAAGCGGGGCGAATCATCTTACGGGACAGTTGTGCTATGAGTATCGTGTTAACCAAAACAACATAGGTACGTTCGTACCACTGTATATCGGGGAACGGATTTTCAAATAAATTTTTCATTCGAAATGAGGAATTTCGCAACGCTTTTGTTAATGTAATAATCGTTTAACCCCAAAATAAATGTTGCGTTTACTGGTAGAGTCTTACATGTATTATTTATCTCTTCCATAAATTGTTCTCGATTTAGTAATGGGCATTCAAACAAAACGTGGTCAATCGTCTCCTGTTCATTACCACACTTACACTCTGGGGAATCAATGACATTAATTTTATATAGGTGGGAGGCAATTGAACAGTGACCAATTCGCAATCTGCAGAGTAAAGAAATTTCTAATTTCGAAAATTTCCCTTTGGCGTACCATGGGCTTGCTGGAATAGAACTCTGTATGATTTTGTAGTGGGTACCCTTACTAGACGACTGCCAAGAATCAAACCATTTTTGTCTAATATTTTCCTTGAACTTAGTAACAAGATTTCCCAGAGAATTTCCCAAATCTGAGGGTAGCGTCCCGTCAAGGCACGCCTCCTTCGCAAGTTGATCGGCCCTTTCGTTCCCCGCGATTCCCACATGCGAAGGGATCCACACTATTGTGATTTGCAGATTCCTGACGTTTGCGTCATATAATAATCGCTTAATATTCCAAAATAGCGCATCATTTGGATCCGAATTTCCGTAATTATTAAGTTTCTTAATTAGACTTAGAGAGTCGCTAAAGATAGTGGTTTTTGGAATGGAGAGATTAATCAAAGCATCTATTGCCCTTTCCAGGGCAACGCATTCCGCTGTATAAACGGAGGAGTCCCTGGGTAAGATAAATTTTGCTTCGATTTTTTTGTTAGGGATATGGAAAGGTGCTCCGCAGCCAACCTGAGGGTATTTAGATCCATCTGTATATAGAAAAACAGAATTGGGCCATCTTTGCATTATTTCGAAAGAGAACATTTGTTGGACCATGGTATTACTGCAATTTGTATTAGTCTTGTTAATATTTATCTCGTCAATGATCTCAGGGTGATAGGTAATAGCATCTATTGGAATTGAGAACATGGGGATCATATCTTCACTTTCTGAGAGGTTAAGAAAGGTGATAAGTTGAAAAATAACTGCAATGTTAGGCATAAATTTAGGACATGATGGGTTTTGACGAGAAAATAATTTTGTAAGGTTCCTGAGATTAATAAATATTGGGTGAGTGGTGCAATTTATTCTCTTTAGCACAAATTTGTACGTTAAAATGTCTCTACGTAGTCGCAGAGGCATTTCTGCACATTCTATTTGTAGTGCTTCAATTGGCGATGACTTCATTGCACCCAGAATCAATCGCAGGCATTTAGATTGGACTCTTTGCAGTTTTGTATTAAGGTAGTCAGGCAAGGGATCGATAATTTGGCATGCGTAGTCCAAATGACTACGCACTAATGTAATATATAGAAGTTTCATGGTTATGGGGTGTGATCCCCACCATACTCTGGATATGGCTCGCAATACGTTTATCCCCTTCTCACATTTCGCAATTACGTGATCTATGTTAGTGTTCCAATTAAGCTTCCTATGGAAAAAAACTCCCAAAAACTTCACCGTGTCATTTAGCGGTATGCGTGATTCGTCAATGTATATGGATAAATCAGGAATCTTATGCTTCCTTGAGAATATCATTATTTGACATTTTGGTGGTGATAAGCTCATACCGTTTTCCTTGAGCCACAAGTTCAGCATGTTCAGGGAGATTTGTAGTTTAGACGATGCTATAGAGATACTTTTTTCAGGTTTGGAATATATGACGAAGTCGTCCGCATACTGGAGTATGGAACAGTCACTTGGTAAAAAGTTTTGGAGTTCTGTAGTGTATATATTAAACAGAATGGGACTTAGGACCGAGCCTTGAGGTAGACCCTTATAAATATTTCTTTCCATTTTACCCTTAGGCGTCTCTACCAGTATTTGCCGTTCTGTCAAAATATTGAAAACCAGGAGCGAAATGTTAGGGGGAATTCCCATGTTAATGAGTTTAGATTTTAACAACGTCAAAACCACTCCATCATAAGCACTATTAATATCAAGGAAAGCTGCCACAATGTTAGATTGGTTGGCAAATGCAAATTGAACATCAGTAGTTAACACAGATAAACCATCCAAACATGACTTACCCTTCCTAAATCCGAACTGCCACGGAGGTAGACAGAGTTTGTTCTCGCAATACCATTCCAAACGTAACTTAATCATTCTTTCCATTATTTTCAAAAAGCATGATGATAGTGCGATAGGCCTATAAGAACCACTTATGTTCGGTTCCTTTCCAGGTTTACGAATCGGGACTATAATTTGTTTCTTCCACTGCGGTGGGACCATACCGGAGGATAAGATACTGTTATAAATATTCAGGAGGTGCATCAAAAGTGGATCAGGAAACCTTCGGATAAAAGAATAAGGGATGAGATCTTCCCCTGGTGCCGAGTTTTTTGTCATCGCTAGTGCCGTCTTTAATTCGTTTAGTGAAAATGGTCCTGAAATTTCCGATGAATCCACAGTATTGATATTATAACCACTCGGCAACTCCGAGGCTAGGGGTACATATGAAGGGGCTAGTTTATTAGCGAATTCATAGATCCAATCACCCAGGACATGAAACGTTTCGTTTGTCGCTGATGTTCCCCGAAAACGTTTAATAGACTTCCACACTTCCGGCAAAGGGGTATCTGGGGATAGTGCTGTACAGAAATTTTGCCAACCCTGTCGTTTTTTTCTTTTTAAAGTTCTTTTAGCTACCGCTTGTGCCTGCTTTGCGAGTATAAAGTTATCAAATGTCATATCTCTTTTATAAGTTCGTATTGCATTTCGGCGATTTTGAACAACCGTGGAGCACTCACTATCCCACCATGGTGGATTTGATGGCTTTCCAGGGGATTTATTGAATTTAGGAATAGATGCTTCTGCTGCCGAAACAACCATTTGTCTCAATTCGTCAGCCTGCTGAGAAATATCTGAATCGGTTTTAATATTTTTAAGTTGGGAAACACAGGAGTTTAAAGCGGAATGGAATTCATCCCAATTGGCATTCTTAATATTAAAACCTCGGGGAATCTGTTTAGGAGGGAGGTTGTTGGAAATTTTGCCCAGGTGTAACAAAATTGGGAAATGATCGCTTGAAAACGTGTCCTCGATTACACTCCAGGTTAAAGACTGTGCCAGATCGGGGGTACATATTGAAATATCCACCGCACTTGGGCGTTGGCGTGGGGAGGATAGCCTAGTCGGTTGTCCATTATTTAATATGCATAGATTATGAAGATCCAAGTAATCCAAGATATTATTTCCTGATGAATCTGTGAATGCGCATCCCCAAGAAGATGAATGCGCATTGCAATCACCCATAACAATGAATGACTTGTTAAACAGTGGTGTTATGCTATTCCAATATGATAGGTGAAATGAAGCTTTTGGAGGAATATATGTTGAAATGAAGGTTACATCTGCTACATTCACTGCAACAATTTGCATTGAATGGGAGGGTGGTAAATGTATTTGAGAGAATTGTAAACTTGAATGGATAAAAATGGCAGCTCCTCCTTTGCCATCACATCTATCATCCCTAACAATCGAGTATCCAGGGACTGTATAGTGAGACATTGGTGGAAACCACGTTTCAGAAATGGCAGCAATTTTTATGTTATATAGATTCAGCATTTGGATAATTTCAATTCTCTTTGAAACAGCACTGCGGCTGTTCCATTGTAGAATTGCAAAATCATTGTTTTGAAATTGATGAGGGTCCATTTTCAGAGAGGAAAGTTTTTAAAGATGAAATTAAAAGAGCTGCGTTGGACGGTAATATATTCTGTGATGATAAAACTTCTAATAACATGTTTATCATCACTCTGATAAAGTTATTATTGTCGGAGTGAAGGTTGTTTTGTATGCTATCTTCATAGCTTGAGAGATCCATTTGGGAAGTTGGTCGGGTATTGGATGATATGACACAACCATCAGGAGCTGAGGACCACGAGGAGCCGTTGGGAAGGAAAACGTGCTTGTTATGTTCCGACTTATCATAACCCAGAGTTCTAGGAGAAGAGGGAACCCTATATTTGAAAATAGTCTTCCTTTGTGAATGATTATCACTTGTTGTAGCAGATGAGGTATTAGGGGAGGGAGTCGCGAAAGTATCAGGATCTGCGAAACTACTTGTAGACTTTGCGGTGACCTGGGCATATGAAGTTTTACCACTAAGTGGGTGAAGTTTTGACGCTTGAAAGAATGAGATGTTATCTGATGCCATCGAATATTTGATAGCTTTCTGTCTGGCCAGTTCTGGGCATGTTAGGCTAACTGCCTTGTGATCTCCCTTACAATTTAAGCATTTGTTGTAAGCAGAGGTACATTCTTCAACCGAATGATTTCCTCCACAGTTAATGCATTTAGGCGTAGATCTGCATACAGCTTTGGTATGTCCGAATTTACAGCAGCGGTAGCACTGAATGGTGGGGTAAAAGTATACCTCCACTGGGAATGAATTATAGAAGATAAATATACGCTTAGGAAGCATCTGTCCCTCAAACGTAATCACTATTGAGTTTGACGGTTTCCAGGTAGGGGTGTCGGCTGTTCTATCTTTATAATTGAGGCGACGAATTTTCATAACTTCACCGACATTTGGGTTGGACGTTCGGATTGATGAGATAATCTCATCGTCAGAAATATTAGGGGATATGCCTCTTATAATTCCCATACGGCTAACATTAAACGATGGAATAAAAGCTTTATATTTTGAATTCGAAAACAAGAAACAGTTTTTAATAAAGTTATTTGCTGACAAACTATTTGTGAATTCCATAGATATCTTATATCTTCCTTCCCCTTTGATCGTACCATTTATTATATTAGGTAAATTTTTTGTATAGATGAAGCGTCCAAATTCCATCGGGTGTATGGGGGTGGAATCAGTATTTTGTACATAGACGATGAATGGACCACGTGTTTTTTCCGAATAGAAGTGTTGCCGAACGTTATGTATTGTGGAATTGGTTGGAGAAGACGAAGAGTTTTCTATGATCATCGAGGCAGAGGTAGAGGGAGTAGGAGCACAACTCGGATTATTCTGAGTGACGAGAGGTTGTGTCCCAGGATTGGAAGAGGGGGTTGATGTCTGATTTGTATCCGTATATTCAACATCAAATTTTTTGTCCGTTTTGGACTTCGCTATCTTGCGTTTTTTATCGGGCGGATCGGGTGGAATCGGAGGAACCGGAAGTGGTTCCATGATGAGAGAAAGAGAGGGATATGACCTATTAACACTAGTGTATATATACAGTTGTTATTATATCTAACTACTGGTGAAAAAATAAAAATAAAATAATAAAGATTAGATCAATATTGAAAAAAATGACCCTTCAGTCTAACTAATTAATAAATGAAAAATAACAAAATTGTTGCAAAATGAAATAAAAAGTCTTATCTGGATCCAGTGGTGAAAGCGGGTAACAACACACGACCACACAGTACGCTATCCGAACGAGACCGGGGGGTAGATCTTAAGAGTAAGCAAAGTTATTAAAGTTTGAAAATTATTTGGTATCGATCATAATATGTCTGCATAGATAAGTGAATTTAATTATATAAATTTGCTTGTGTTTATCAATACCGCCTTTATTTGAGACGATGTAGTGAAAACAAGTCATCTATCATAATACATATTTCCATTTAATTTGAATGTAAGTAAAGTTGTCAGATTTATTGTTTTGAAGCAATTACAAACAACTAAACCATTTAAAATGAAATATTATTCAAAGTTTTAGCAGTAAAATTATCTTTATTACTGGAACATTAATAATCCACGTAAAAATATTTCAGTCTATTTGTCAATCCATATGTCTCTATGTTTATTGATTGAATAATGACTTTGTAAATCGAAACCAGGTTATTGTACTTGTTATTATTTAAGTGAACATAGTGAGACTCAAAAAGATTGTTTTTTTTTTACTTATTTTAGAGGCATTGACATTTAAAAAAAAAAATTGAATTTCTATAATCATTTGTTACATGAATTTAAAATACGCTATCGCGATTTCTTCTTGATAAGCTCTCGTCTTGAAAAACTCGTCAATGTTGTAAGAACACTGAAATCGCGATAGCGTATTTTAAATACATGTGACAAATAAACATAGAAATTCAAGTTATTTATTTTTTTAAAAGCTTGTTTTTACTTCCATAAAATTAAGGTCTCTATATATTTATTGAGTCGACGTTAATTTTGTAACACTCCTTTTTTATGTATGGAAAAAAAAACACAATTGGTTTTAGTTTTAATTTAAAAAAAAATTATTGAGTAGTGAACTGGTTTTGATAATGACTTTATAATTCGAAATCAGGTTACTACTCAATTTTTTTAAAATTAAAACTAAAACCAATTGTGTTTATTTCCATACATAAAAGTCTCTTTGTTTCATTATTATGTTATCATAATGAGCTTTGCTCAAACAACCAAGACTTTATATGAAAGCTTGCATCCTTTTGAACATGATTTGGGTAATAAATTTTTAACTTATTTGCAATTGGAAATATAAGGAATAATAATATAATGTAAAGGTACCCCGAAAATTCACTTAACCGCCATCTTCCGTACAAAAAATTCAATAATTTTCAAAATTTCGATGTTTTTCTACGGTGAGAATATCAAAATCGCGAAAATATGTCAAATTTACATGATTTCACCAGTTTTTAAATATTTTTTCCACTTATTTCACCATTTTGTCGAATAATATTTCTAATTCAATCCGCACTGACTTTCTCAATTTCATGTTATTCTCTGATCAAAACTGTATTTAAAACTAGTAAGTAAATATTATTATACAAGATGGTACCGACTTAAATCATAAAATGTTGTACTAATAATTTATTTTCTGAAAAAAATATAGATAGGTATAAGTAATATAAATATCAATCTCCATTTGCGAAAGAGAGTAGAGTCGGGATATCCGGTCCGAAGTTAATAATTATGACTAGTATTTATCAAATCATCCTGTTCCGACAGTGCCTCATTTCCTCTTTGTACTTATCGCCCCAAGAAAAATATATTTAATGCCTATATTGATAATAATATTATATATAGAGAAAAAAATATATATACAGGAAGAATAGACAGACACTGTACTCAATGTTAAAGGACAGAGAGCGGATCAGGGAGATGATATTGTGAGGGAAAAAATATATTTACTTATTTTTATATATTCACTAGTATTTATAACTGGTATTGTTCTGGATGCTATTTTATTCAGTAATTTAAGGCCATCTACTCAAAACTGAATGACTTGAGCCGTTTTCAGTACTCTAAAACCCTATCATCATCATAAGCTTAACAGCCCTGGATGGGCCTTTGTTGAATCCAGAAGTCTCTTCAACTCTCATCTGTTTTTTTTACTTTTGTCTTCCAGTTTGTGGTATGAAGTGTGGACGCATCAGTGCCTGTCAAGTACATCCATCGCAGTTTGGGCCATCCAAGTCTTCTTCGTTCTTGTAGTTTGAAGAGTGTGAGGCATTTTACAGAGTTTTCGTCGTCCATTCTGATTAAATGACCAGCCCATCACAAGCCCAATCACTAAACTACAATAGAAGAGGGGTATTTTTTTATTGTAAGCCAATATTTATGAAAAATCTGTCATATATCTAAATATTTCAAGTGAGCTATTTTTTATGCCGCATTAATACTAAAATTACATATTTTAACTAACCATGAAAGTGCACTGAACATGAAGTTTCATATAGAGGGTATTATTATCACTATTCGTGAAGTCTATAATGGATATGATGTAATCATACTAATGGACATACTTACATATAAAAATATTTAAATAAAATGGATTTGCTTATTTATATTCAGTACACACAATTTATTGTGTAAGTCTAAAGCACTTTATATTGAAATGAGGAACGGAAGGGAAATCGAAACAAATAACAGCGCCATCTAGTGATGTCAGAATGAAATATAATATTATATATAATCAATGATCGAAATTACGTAACACGAATACGTACTGTATTTAGATGACCATTCAATACAAAACAAGAAAATACTGATTGTACATATTTGATTAAAAGTAAAATTTGATTTAAATACAAGGTTCATGAAAGTTGCAACAATCCTGAATGTCGAAAAACTTTTGAAATATGTAAGCTATTTTTCGGCAACATTGTGTCTGGGATCTTGCATGAAGCTGCCTGTATATTAATTTATATGTAGTTTTGAGATACTAACTCATTCTATTTTCGAATATTCTGAAAGTCAGAGAACTCTCACTTTTTCGCACTTTTTTTCATAAAGAGAACACACTTTGTAATAATGCTTGTAGTAGTGAGTAGTCTTATAGTGAGGTTTGTAATTTTGGGAAGAAATTTTATCCCGGGTAACCCCTTTTGGAGAATCCCAATCTCATCGTTTAGGTTTTTTTTAATCTTAACGAGTGATCTTAAACAGTGATTATTTAAATTATTTAAAAAACTTATTTTTTTCAGTCTAAATGACAATAGAGCTCCGTGTATGAAGGAATAATTTGGAGGAATAATGGTGGGATTTTTTTAAGTATCTAATTCAAATTAGGTATTGTATTTTGAGCGATCTTAGGATTCAACTTAAAGATTTTGCCTAAGAAGCAGTTTATTTTTATTTATTTATTTATTTCATTTACAAAACAGTTTTTAAAAGATAAGTCACAAAAAAATCTACCTAACTGGGCATGAGCCCGTACCAAGGCAGACTGAGCCAGTTTTCACCTTACTTTGTCTCAGCGCTCAATTTTCTTTACTTCAGTTACTAAGGTTATTTTCCCCACTTTATTTAACATAACACAGAGTTATAGATCTTAATTAAATACTGCATCATTCACCAGCTTCCTTGAGATGGGCAAGTAACAGTTGAATTGCGCAAAAGAAATTCATCCAAAAACATAATTTCGTATAAGAAATGATTTTAAAAATATAAATCATCTTCATGATCGGAAATATATTTTTTTATCGCGAGAATAATTAATTCGAAGAAAAAATGATTGATTTGTTCATCACTAATGCCAGACACGAGTTTTTGAAGTAAGCAAAAAATATATAAAATAAGATGTATGTACTCGTATCATGAAATAATGAGTGCTTTGCTATGAAAATAATTGTTTATTTCATAAATATAATAAATACCCATAAATATAATAAATAATTTAAATCTCCCTCGTATTCCACGTTTAAGTAAGTACAAAGATACCATATGTAAGAAAATAATATGAAATAGATACCCAATGATTATTCGGTATTCGACTTGATACTCGTAGCAGCTCAATATTCTGCTGAAAAAGTACTAAAAAAATTCTAAAGGACGGCCGGGTATTGAGTAAGAGAAATCGGCGTGCATATATGAGAAACTAGATGAAAGTAGAGGAAGTGAAGAAAGTGTGTAGGGTTAGATCTACATGGCGCTCCGTTTTCTCTGCCTACGCCACCTGGTACACGGCGTGAGGGCATAATATAGTAAAACTATTAAATTAGGAAACAAAGAAACCTACTAAAACCATCTAAAAAAAAGCATCTAACATCTTCATGTCAGCGATGAAAAAGCCATCCCTTCTGAGTATAGACATAGACAAACACAAATTCATCGAAATAATAATATTATACTTTTAAGACAATACCTACAGGTTGCAGCTTCGTTAAAATTATTTGTCAATCAATGTTTTGAGAGCATGATCACTTGCTCACTAATTATAAAACATCTATTAATTGTGTCGGTGTACACGTAGTAGAATTCCATAATTATTATGTAATTTGAAACAAGTGTTTCTTTCTACTATTGATTATTAATTCCCAGAGAGACGTCTTTCCACTTATAAGGTCATTATCAATCTCTATATTGATAATGACCTTATAAGTGGAAAGACGTCTCTCTGGGAATTAATAATAAATAGTAGAAAGAAACACTTGTTTCAAATTATCAATTGATTGATTGATAATGACCATATAAGTCGAAAGAAGTCTCTCTGGGAATTAATAATCAATAGTAGAAAGAAACACTTGTTTCAAATTACATAATAAAACATCTAGTCTAAGTGCTTACATGATAATTTGCTTTGCGCTTAAAACATTATGACAGGTTACTAATATCCGGCCGCCGGATTTCCTTTTTAGAACTCGCTGGATATTCATTATCTGATAATTATCCGTTTCCTCTCTACATAATTTATATAACATCTACAACAATAGAAAATATGAGCGCGTGTAAGGTGATACATTATATTAATGTACAATAAACAGTGTGTGGATTAAATTGTAAGTATCTTGACGTATAATAATATTAAGATAGAGTGTTTTGAAAAGATAACGATTCTGAAAACAACATAAACAATATTATACATATTAAAGTACATAGCATGAAAAGAATAATCCTATTTCACCACTCCACGTGTTTAAATAATAAACAGAATAATAATATGTTACAATGTCTTTTGTTCCTTTTGATAAACAGTAAAACGTGTTTACATTTATTTACTATGTATATTTTACAAGAATTCATCATATAAACACGAGGCTTCAAACGTAAACTTTATTACTTGAATCCAGAATATGGACATTGTTTGATAACCTCTTTCCCGGAATCGAAAAACTCCTGAAACATCCGCACTTTTGTAAGGCAGTGAAAGTTAAACACTGTTTAGTCAGCTAGTAGGTATCATAAGATCTAAATTAGTATCTCCGACTCTATCAAACCAGTAGGCGGCAGACCCGACTGACATAGAGAATCCTATCTTAAGACCCACATATCCATGAATATTTATTTATTTATTATATTCTTCACTCTTCATTAGTGACAGTATTTTTTTTAAATTTTTCACATAAAATATACATCTGGGTTTTGTTATAAACACAAATACAACCTTATACATCTTTCACAGTGAGCTTAAAGCATGTGTCGTGAAAGGGGCATCTGGGATCGAACCACGAACCCCCTGTTCACGAGACCTAAACTCTACCTCCAGGCTACCGACGAACTACTTATTTATTAATACAGAGTATCACAAAGCAAGTAGCATCTGTTGCATTTAAAAACACTTCCCTAAACCAAATGGAGCAAGATGTGTTGACAGTTATACCCACAATCATTTCTTCTCTCTCATCCATCATTAAAAGACACTTCCAAAGGATATTATTATTATTATTATTATTTGGATGATTTGTAAAGCGCCGTTTTGTGAAAAAAAATCCACCTCAAGGGCGCTCTTTGCTAACTAAGGTTGTGCTTGGATTATTCCGTGAGATTTCTTGAATAGATAAGTCTTCAGTTGTTTCTTGAAACGAGATATGTCCTGCGTTTCTCTGATCATTTGTGGAAGCCTGTTCCAGACTACAGGTGCCGATATTGCAAAAGCACGCTCCACGTACACTGGTTTCGATACAGTACTGGTCCGTATATCGACTAGTCTACATAAAGACTAGTCACAGAATCCGACTTAAGCTCTTGTTGTGATGCCTGGGTCATGTACTTTAAATTACAGATTATTATTGAGAGCTTTGGAAGTTGTGGGAGACCCATAAGAAGTGCCAAGAGCTAGTGTCAAGTATCTGTGTTGAAAGACTGGTGTGTCTCAATATCTTATACTATACTACTTCTGTAACATCAAGGTATCTTCTACAAATGGGTTTGTCAATGAACTCACTGTACCTTTTAATAAACACACATGTCATCCTCGTCGTTTTCATTCATTCATACCGTTATGCATTTTCAACAAAACACTCAAAATGGGTGGCTTATCTCATTGCTGAATAAAATGTGATAAAAGTCCTATTGTAAATACCTAGTGTTATAACTAATACTTTTTTATTTTATTCTTTATTCTTTAACGAAAATGTATGATAAAGAAACGAAATGCTTGCATGAAATACTCTTCTACATAAATATAGAGTCTAAATAAAACATTATGTAGGTAGGTATATCAGAGGACGTAGGTACAGGTAGGTAGGAAGGTTCAGAGAAAGGCGGAGGTGCGCTAAAGGACGGGAAGGGCATCATGAATGTTGTATTACAATGTCTAAACAATATCGTCACTTTATTCGTAAGAAGCTAGCTACAACATAGTTATAAATATAACTACACATCGTACTAACAATCACGGAATAACTCCTATACCAAATGATATTCCTGACTAAGTGATTGTATTAAGTTTGAATGCATCTAATATGTAAAATTCTTGTGTCACGGTGTTTGTTATCATACTTCTCCGAAACGGCTGGACCGATTTTGATGAAATTTTGTATGCTTATCGAGTAGGTCTGAGAATCGGTCAACATCTATTTTTCATACCCCTAAAAGTATAGCGTGGCCTACCCCGAGTTTTTTGGACAAAATTTAATATATTTATTTTTTTACGGTGAGGCTTTAAAAATACATACAGCCCTAAATTTTCACCCTTCTACCATCAACCCCCATTTTTTAATAGCGATATAAGTAATTCAATCATTTTCAACTCCGGTCGATATAATTATAATGTAGGTTCACTGTGTCGGTGTTTAGGTAGTAGAATTCCATATCGAAATAAATAAATAATGTAGGTACCTACAGGGCAAAACAACGTTTGAATAAATAAATTAAAGAATGAATAAATAAATATTATAAAAATAAAAGGGACTAACGTCATTCTTACTTTACGTAAATATCTGGCTAAAAGTATTTCCGACTATTGCCAATTGTTCTTGGAAAAATTAACTATGCAAAGACAGGCATTTAAAAAAAATATAAGTATTATTGGACAAGATCTACATTGATGGTGTGTTAAAATTTTAGGCAAAATATTGAATTAGTACACCAAGGAACAAACTGGCGACTTCTTGCAAAAAACCTAGGATGCTTGAAGAAATATGAAAGAATCTTATGTTTAGCAGTAGACAGGAAAAACCAAATACCTAAGTGATTAATTAATTTTATGTTTACTCACACTTGCCATGACATGTAAGCCGGGGCTAAATTTGCATTTTTTGTGAGTAAGTGTGATAAAGTCTACAGGTTGGTTGTTATACTTACTAAGGTTATGTAGATAGATATATACAGCCGTGTTCAACTTGTTTTGTCCCATGAATCATGATATAACTAATTCATAAGCTTATCGTGGCGCTAAACTGATAAATAATTAATGTATTTACGAAGTTTACACCCTCTCTACAATCCCCCGTTCACCTTCAAGGGGAGGTTTTGTCAAACCTTTTATTCACTCTCACTCTCTATCTCTATTAGGTATCTTACTACTTGTAGGTACGAAGTAAGTTTGCTGTGATTTAGCTATTGTGACAAAATGAAATTTCTCGTAACTTTTCTCACTTCAATAACCTCGTGCTGAATATTGACTACGATTCGAGAGATAGAAAATATTTATTTATTTTTTTTATTCAGATATTCACGGCCGAAGCCTTTTACATGTAAAAAACTAGTATACATACAATACATGCATACAAAAAATATTTTTCTTTTTAAAAAAAAGACACAAAACAATTAATTAGACACAAAACAAGAGTACAATTAAATAATAGAACAATGTTGACTCAATTTAAAAAAAAAAAATAAAAATAAAATTTGGTCAAGAAATAAAATTCAAAAAAATAATTTTGAAATTGAAATGATATAAATATTAAATGTCAAACAGAAAAACAAATGGTCAGTTAGTTAAAAAGATCACAAATTAAGGTCAAATAGTTTTATATATATACAGCAAGTTATAAATAATATTTTATAAATAAGATTTCAGATTATACACATGGACTCATCCCACCAAAAATGATAAATATTACAGAAAAAAACAAGTAAACTCTGAACCTCGACTACCCGTTGTCAGTTTATGCACATAAAAATTTGATGATGTCAGATCTGTATTTGAGGAAACTGTCGGCAAAAATATCTGTGTTCTCACCAACCAGATTACCAAGTCTATGAAGTCTGTTTATTGGAGTATGGTACGTATAGTTGTTTCTAGTATAAGACTCGTGAAAAGTCACAGATTGTCTGGTATTTCTAAAAGGGACATTAAATTGGATCAGTTCAATCAGTTCAAGAGAATCGATTGCACCATTTAGAATCTTGTGTAGGAAACAAAGGTCAAACATCTTCCTACGGTTCTCGAGACTGAGGAGACCAAGCTCACTCATTAAGACTGGATATTCAATATTCTCAATAGGTATTCCCAGTCTGTAATTTATCAATCTCAAGAACTTTCTCTGTACCCTTTCCAAACTTTTACAGTGGATGGCATAGTTCGGGGACCATACTGTGGTATTGTACTCTAGTAAGGGTCTCACAAGAGAGACAAAAAGTAGTCTACAAGACTGAATAAGTTGAAAGTCTTTAACCAGTCTAAACACAAAACCCAGAGTCCTCATAGACCTACCAACAATTTCCTCTATGTGTAAGTTGTAAGTCAGATCCTCAGAGAAGGTGATGCCTAGATCCTTCAAATTTGTGACAGAGTCAAGTACAACGTTATCAATTGAGTAATTGAAAACAATTTTAGATTTGGTTTTATGGAATCTAATGACCTGACATTTTGTGATATTTAGGCAAAGCTTATTTTTCTTGCACCAGTCATTTAGAGAATCTAAATTAGTTTGTAGTATTGTACAGTCTTCCATATTACCGATAAACTTATATAACTTTAGATCATCAGCAAATAACAACACCTCTATGTCCCTGAAGATCTGAACTATGTCATTGATAAACACATTAAATAGTATTGGTCCCAAGTGCGAACCCTGAGGCACACCACTGTAAGCAAATACCACTTTAGAGACACAATCACCAACCCTGACTCTAAGTGTTCTCTCTTTGAGGTAACTTTCAATCCAGCGATAGAAAACTCCGCCGACCCCGTACCCACGTAACTTACAAAGTAGCATGTCGTGTGACACCTTGTCAAAAGCTTTTGAAAAGTCAGTGTACACGGAGTCGACTTGACCTCTTTTAGCGAGTGAATTGACAATATAATTTTGATATATAAGTAGGTTAGTAAGAGTGGATTTCTTAGGCATAAAGCCGTGTTGCTTTGTGGTGATTATATTGTTTATTGATCCTTTTATTTTACCAATAACTATGGATTCGAAAAGCTTTGGTATAGCAGATAGTATACAAATAGGTCTGTAGTTTGTTACTTGGCTATTGTCTCCCTTCTTAAAAATAGGGTTAATGTATCCCGTTTTCCAAATATTAGGAAAAATACCCTCAGAAAGAGACATGTTGAAAAGGAGAGCTAGATGTTTTGCCAAGACCACGACACAGTTTTTTATAAAAACATTAGGTATACCATCTGGACCCGCTGCTTTAGAAATATCCAAGGCAAGGATCGCACTTCTGACCTCGTCAACTGATATTGTTATGCTGGGCATGTCGATAGTTTTGTCGGAGAAAAAATCACAGTCAACATTCATAGATGGAGCATCGTAGACTTCTTGAAAAAAAGAAGCAAATAAGTTTGCAGCACTCTGAGATGAGTCAGAATGCTGATTACCATAATTTAATTTGGATGGTATATCGACTAGATCCTCCCTCATTCCATTTACACATTTCCATAGGTTCCGAGAATCCCGAGGCAAATCTTTCTCAATTGACTCCATATGTTGTTTATAACAGATTTTTGACAATGAAGAACATTGAGAACGCAAATTAGAAAAATAATCATAGTCTTTCTTGTCCAATGTGTCTTTATATTTTTTATGAGCCAATTTTTTCTTTATTACTAATTGTTTCAGTTCAGCACTAAACCATTTAGGATAGTGAGAATATTTAAAAGATTTCTCTGGAATATAAGAATCTACACATTCTTGTAGTTTAGAATAATACAGTTCAGTTAAGTTATTTATGTTGCTCCCAGTGTGAAAAGACAAATCTATGCCCTCCAAAAATGCGTTTACCGCAGAATAATCGGCCCCATGAAAATTACGCCTGACCGTCGATTTTCTCTCCGATTCATACATTTGGGATGAAATGACAATGTCGAGAGGAGGGTGGTGAACATCGACCGGCAACAAGATCGAAGAGGAGATACTAACATATGTTATATCAGAATTCGATGTGAAGACAAGATCAAGGATTCTACCATGACTATTTTTTACGTTATTTAACTGTAAAAGACCGAAGAAATTAGCCATATCAACAAGTTCTGCGGCTTTTTCACTATTCAAGTTGTCAGAAATTTGTAGTCTAGCAGGTCCAATATCCTCATCAATCACATCAAGCGTCCTCCAGTTACAATCAGGCAGATTAAAATCACCAGTCAATATTAACTTGTGTGTTGTGTATTTTGATTTGATGCATTCGATCACCTCGTTATAATCCTTATAAATTTCAACATCAGAACAAGGTGGAATGTAAGTGCAACCAAAAATTATTGATTCGTGTAGCAATTTAACTAAAACGAATACCTGTTCTATCTTTTTGCTTTTAATTGACAATTTTCTACTAGTTAAGGATTTCTTAACAGTGATCAATACCCCCCCACCTCTCGACTTGCTGCTGGTATGTGGATTACGATCCAACCTTTATACATTATAATTTAAAAAACCCAATTCGGAAGTTCCAATACAAGAATCCAGCCAAGTCTCTGTTAAAAGCATGATATCATGATCAATAGATGGAACTGACTGGCGGAGATCACTTAATTTCGTTTTAACGCCCCTGTCGTTTTGATAGAGGCAAAATAGTTTTTTGAATTATTAGAATTTACTATTTTGGGGCTACCTTTAATGAATTTGATCATAAGATTTTTCTCTCCGTTTTGGATTCTCGCATTCAAACTTTCCTTTAATCTAATATAGTTATTTCTTTGTATTACTGTCTGATCCCTATATATCCTTACACCACCTTTCAGTTTTGTGCTGTTTTTCATAATATCTCTGACCTGATTTTCGTGTTTTAATATAACTTTTATAGGACGGGGTTTTCCGTCATTTCTTTTCCCCAACCTAAAACACTTCACATCACTAATTGAAACTGTCTGATCAACCTCAGTTAATAAAGTATAAACACTGTCTCTATCATTCTTTAGAATATCCTCTTGTCTTGTTTTCAAACTTTCATCCACGTTACATAGAATAATATTTTTTCTTCTTTTACATCTCTCTTCAATCTCGTTAGCTATAGAATCCATCTCCATAATGTCATTACTTGGACCACCTATACCACTCTCCACTTTATTTTCCAAGATTGTAATTCTTTCCTTCAGTAGTATATTTTCAGCAAATAATTCATCTATGAACGAGAGCTTACTAGATAGTTCGTTCATTTTTGTCATCAAATTTTTATTTTGAAGTTCTAGTTGAGTTCTGACGTCATTAAATGATGTGTGTAAACCCGATATATAGTCTTTCAAAGAATCATCCATACTGTCCATAGTAATTATTGAATTATTTTTATTTGATTGCTTAGTTTTTCCATCGCTAGATGGCAGTGATGATCTGAATATTTTATTGTGATTTGTTCCTTGTATGGTAGATGGCTCTTGCTTAGATTTATTTTCAAATGATGTCGTTGGTATATCATTTTTATTTTTTCCTGATCTGGTTCGCGACATGGGTTTACTATCCATTATGACTATCTATGTAAATCCAACACCTTCAGTTTCTTTATTATTTGTTAAAAAAAAAAAAAAGTGTTGAGTGGTGACTGCGGGGATCGAAAATATAAGTTATAGTTATCAATCCAAACTGTGAATGAACGATGAAAGGATGACGAAGAGGATGTAGTTATCTAAAAGAGGGGGAGTGACAAAACGAGGACATCCAAGAACTACGTGGCTTGACAACGTGAGCAATAGAAATCTCCATGCATGTGTGAGAAACTGGATGAATGTAGAGGAAACGAAAGAATTATGTAAGGATAGATCTATATGGCGTTTTGTTCTATCTGCTTACCCCAAGTATGTATGTAGAAATATTCTCTGTGATGAGTTCTATAAAACTGCGTCCAAAACGTTTTAAAAAAATATTCAAAACAATTGAATCATATAAAATTGATATGAATAAGTATAAGAGAGAGATTCGAAATTTGTATTGAAAATAGGCAAATTTCAGTTAGTTTTAGGGCTCTTCTGACATTTTACTACGAATGTACATTTTGATCTCATCCGATTTCGAGTTCCCTAGCCTCTCATATCTAATCTTTTATTAATAATATCAAATTAAAGAATCTCAAAAATCCCTTGAGAGACAACTTATCTTCCTCAAATAAGAACTGATGAGTTCGCGTTCTTCGAGTACCTACAACATTCAAACAATATAATAATAATAATAATAAGTAGATATTCACAGTAGCAGCAGAAACGTTAAACAAACTTTTAAAACTTTGCCAATTATTATTATTCTCAAAATGAAATACAAATACTGTCTTCGTACCTACTCAATATCCATATCTTTATAAATATTTTATTCTATTCGTTTATACCTATGTGTTATGTGCATTTATGCAAAACAATACACTAAATCCTTTTAAGCAAAAACGTTGTGATATCTCATGCACTTAAAAACATTTTACATTAAAGAGTGAATATATTATATTCTTTTTGCACATTATCATTACATAACAGTGTTAACAAATCAATAAAATATTTAAAATAGGTACTAAGACGATATGCGAGATTATATTATATTCTTTTTGCACATTATCATTACATAACAGTGTTAACAAATCAATAAAATATTTAAAATAGGTACTAAGACGATATGCGAGATTATCACTTTGAAGTGATTTCTTCCATCTAACCACGACACATTGACACATATCTAATTAAAATAAATACATCTATACACAATATACCTATACATTTTAATAGAAAAAAAATAGAATTTAAAATAAAATTTAACGCACACCCAACACGGAGTAAGGATTTTTTTGGCTTAACACATTATTTTCAATTTTTAGCTTTGACATTCATTTCCAAAAATCATAATTAATATCTGTGCCTCTCCCTTTTTTATTTGTATTTGAATTCTAGATTTTTTACATACCTTATTCCCGCTGTTCAAAAAATATTACGAGTATCTATTGACATGTACCTACCCGTTATATTTGTGATTTCATTAGGTATCTTTTATTATTTTTTATTAGTGCCGTTTTTTATTTTGTTTGGACGAATTATGCTTTGTGGCTGTGTTTTAATATGTAATTATTTTTCTACGCATTGACGTATTGTCAACATGTGAAAAGATCATGTTGTGGATTTTATAATAAATATTTGAATTATTGGAATATCTTATAAATAGGTATAGGTACACTTATGCTATCTACAGTTGTTTATAATACATGTCAACTGGATAATTATATTCCTTGATTGAAGTCAAGTATAAAGCTAGTTATAATAATATGTTGAACTAAAGCTATCGGGGTAAACGGCTCACTTCCTGCTACTCGGCACCTGTGGAAGAGAGTTTTATGGGAAAAGTCTTCAGTAGGTAGTAGTAGGGGAGTTAGGGTCTATGTATAATATCCCATTCAGGAAATCCATTTTGTAATTTATTCACGACGACATTCTCGTCCTCTGAAATTCCCTCAGTAGTATTTAAATTTGGTTATGTCACGACCCCGACCCATCTACAAACAGAGGTGAATCCGAGTAAACACTTTATATTCACTTTGACGACTCATAACTAGTGATGTGAGAAGAGAAAATTCTCCAAAGAAATTTCTCCGAGAATTTCTCCTCTGATGGAAGAAAAATTTTCTCCATAATTTTTCTTAGTGGTATTATGACCTTTCGCCCAGTATTCTTCGCAGCCAACCTGATTGATCCAAAAATTTGTAGGGCTGATTAAGGCCCAAGTCAGAGCTTATTAACACTTTTTTTCCATTTACGTACCTGCAATTTTTTTTTACTTAAATATGGGCATGTGGGGTGTCAAACATCAAGATTTTTCATCAGTTATTAGCACTTTTTCTATGTAGGTACCAAACATTTTTTGGTTTCCATAATTAATTGTAGCCATATTGGTGATAAATTGTCTCAACATTTGTACATTGTAATTGATTGATTGAATAAAGTATTTATTATTATTATACTGTTAAATAAAAAATAAAAAAAAAATCCGAAAATTCTCTACTTCGAAATTTACCGAGAAATTTCTCGGCAAATTTCTCGAAAAATTATTTCTTGAGAATTCCACAACACTACTCATAACAATTATTAACAATTACTAATCTTATTTTGATAAAAGTTGATAAATTGAATCGACCTAGTCACCAGTTTACAAAAATACTGTTTTTTTTTAAATTAAATTGATAACAATCAGGGCTACTCTTGACACAATCTTAATACGAACTTAATCTTGTCTTGATCTTAATCATACGACGATTTAGATCGTAATCAGATTGCGTCAAGAGTTACCCTTAAGATTCTGATTATTGTAATGATACTATTTTGCATGGATTAATTGGTGATAAAAACATAGTGGGTTTCCCATTCTTTACTGTTAACAATAAATTTCCGTGGAGCACCCGGCAATTAATTGGTCTCCCCCCATTTCTGTAAAATTTCGAATATCCAGTAGAAGATAGGTGTTTAAAAATATATAGACATTTTACATCTTACTAGCGATGAGCTTTACCACTCGTTCTGAATGTCTTAAATTTTGTTGGCACTGAGAAGAGTGTTTGTCTGTTTATTATTATACGCAGCTGATCTGCTGGCTACCCCAGACGTGGGATATAGCATGATGGTATAGTAACAAACTGTTAATCAATTACATAGAATGTTCTTCAAATAAACAGATTTGGGTGAAAATTTAATTACGAGCTAATTACTTTGACAGTGATTATCTCAATCAATCAACAACAAAAACATGTGTAGGTAGGTACTCTATGTCACATGATATATTATGAATATGATAACTATGTAATTCTACATCAACATTTTCTAAGAAGGACTTCGCGGAAATACATTAGTGAGAATGTTAATTTATTTAGTTATGTAGGTACTATATGCTTTGTATTAAGTTCATGTCGAACTTTATGAGCTTTAAAATACTTAGAAAGGATTAAGTAGGCACTATTATATATTATGTACCTACCTACGTATTGTAAAGTTTCTAAGCATGTGTTGATAATAATATTGTAATGTAGGTAGATAATATAAAGTGATCAATATTTGATGTAGCATTAAGATGCAAGAAGTATTACATTAGAAATATTATGTAAATACGAGTATGTTGTCAAAAGGCTAAAAAATAATATAGAGCTAGTTTATAAGTTAGGTAATAAAATAAATAATAAATAAATAAATCTTTATTACATAAACAATAATATACAACAACATTATAAAACGTGACAATTAACAAAATTAGGCCAAAAGGCGAACTTGTTGCTAGGTACCCTATAATATCTAGTTTAATATTTATATTATTATGTAACGTCCTTAGATCAATGATCCACAAAACGTGACATCGGGGTGCTGTATATTAAATCTATCATCTGAAAGTCTCAATAGAAGGGGTGGCCTCAATTTTTCCCAAAAAAAAAGTTATATTCAGCTTAATCTGCAAACTCGAAGGGAGTTTGTTTCAACATATGGGATCTGCTACATTAAACTCTCTTTCTGCAAAGCCTGTTTTGCGAAGACGTCAATAAATTATTTATGTATTTTTAGCTTCAAACAAATAACTATAAATTAAATTAAATAAATTTATGGTTACATATTAACGGCAGGCAATTTGATTTGTTTAGGTTCATATCTGGTTAAGATATTGTCACTTTATAGCATGAGTATAATATTAGAATAGCAAACTTTTCTATGACACCGAAGTGACATTATTCAAAAGAATATCGTGAAAAGTATAAATAATTTTGTTTTCAAGTTCTGAAAATTAAATATTCAACAGTTGAAAAAATAGAAAATGTATTTATGAAACAAAAAATGTCAAGGAGTAAATAATAAAACTAAAAAACAAAAATATCTCAATTCTTTGGAATTGAAAATAATTTGTTTCAAAAATATCCCGTGTGACTTAATAAGTATAAAAGTCAAGTTAGTAAGTATATAAATATATAATGTTCAGAAACAATTTTATTATTAAAACGATAACAAGACAAGTTGTCTCTCATTCTCATGAAGAAGAAGATGAAGGAGGAGGAAAGTCAGAATTGAAATATCCCAACTTTTACTCTTTTGACAGATTCGTAAATTACTTTTGAAGACTTGCAATGGATCCCTTCAGGAATCTGAGAGATGAGAAGTAGTAAGAGAAGAAGATATTTTTTTTTGTAGTAGTGAGAAGACAGACAGAGAGAGAGAGAGAGAGAGAAATGGAGAAGGAAAAGAAGAAAGAAGAGAGCTGAAGAGTTACTGTCAATATTCATTATAAGAAGCTGTGTGTGGTGCAGAGACTAAATTATACTAAAACATCACGACATATCCCACTAATAGGGTAGCCAGCAGACTAACTGTACATGCAGATTGTCCTTTTACGAACATCTGCCTTTTAGAGGACACTCGAAAACAAACAGAACATAGTGGGATATTTATTCATTACAGGGGACTCCACGGAGTAAGAATAAGGATATAGAATAAGGTTGTGTAGATATTTTTTAATTTTTTTTATTTATTTGACTTTTCAACGGGTTTTATAAATAAAAATAAAGTACTTAATTGCACTAATTTATTTGTATGGTTTAAATTCTGCAATGTTTCTTTAATAATGTTGATTTTTCTGTGCAATTAAGATTAATTATTATTATTTCCTGAACAAACATATTAAATTTTGAATGATAGTACGAGTAAAGCGCATATAATAATATACCTATTTATAAAAGCATCTTTCTGACGTTATAGTATGCGCAAGTGAAAAAAAAAACAATAAAATGAAAACTCACTACATTATTAAAAATTGTACAACTTAACCATTTGTGTTTCTTTTCATAATATTATGGAGTTTTACAAAATAAACGACAATTCAACAAAAACAAGTAGACTCTATTCCTAAACACAGTTAAAAAAAAACATTTTTAGAATTTACGAAATAAATAAAAGAAGTGTTTTATTCTACTAATGAATTCTTAGAATTTCCTACTTCAATGCCAAATTAATAATTAGCTAGGCGTTTTATAAAATTATCCACTGATTGCATTGTCTACGACACTACATTAAATCTCATACGAAACATTCCAAGTTTGTTGAAGGCATATGAGATAAGAGTAGGTAAATAGGTAATTATTATTATTAATAATAATATTACTGCCAGTCAACCGGGTGACGTGAATCTTTAGTAACTAACTAACTACTTAAAGGCTTAACAGATTCTGATTGGAAATTATATAAATTTGTTACTTAGGTACTGCAGGGGAAGATAATCATACAAATCTATTTACATTTTCGTAGCATTTCTACGCATGATTGTTAAATAGAATTTTAAAATGAGAGTTTCATATTAAATATGCTCTCTTAGTACCAATAAAAGTAGGGACATACCTGATCGCTGAATTAAATATATGAAATATCTTAACCATGGGTGGCCAACCTTTTCAGCAGCCGGGCCAAATTTTAGAAATGAGATTTCCTACCGGGCCAGCCACAACAATATAATTTAATATAATATCCATAGGTATATGAAACATTTAATGATTTTACTTCACCTCAAAATGTCTATAGGAATATGAAATGTTTTGCAAACTCCACGGTTTTCTTTAAGAATATTTTCTACAAATACCTTTCTTCAAAAAAGTAACGGGTACTTGTACCGACTATTATAACATGCACTATTGAGGATATGTTTGACTCATCTCCACCTGCTGTGCGTTTTGCACAGTACTAGAGATCAGTTTGATTGGGTTTTTTCTGGGTTTCGACACGATAAATAAATTTAAAAAAAAAAGTGTGCATGTGCTTCGCGGGCCGGGTTGCCCACCCTTGATCTAAACCATTTTACTTTTACGAGACATTAAAAAACTAACAGCAAAGAGTGGCAGACCTTTTCATTCCACGGTGTTGATAACTTAAATTACCAGGGGACGTACCGAATAATTTAATTGGACATAGCTTAATTGGACAAAATCCATCTCCCGATATGGATGGATCGCGGGTTAAAGTACCTTCAAGGAAGTGATTTGAGAAGAGAAAATTCTCCAGAGAATGTCTCCTCTGATGGAAGAGAAATTTCTCTCCATAATTTTTCTTAGTGGTATTATGACCTTTCGCCCAGTACACTTTGCAGCCAAACTCATTGATCCAAAAATTTGTGGGACTGATTAAGGCCCAAATCAGAGGTTATTAACACTTTTTTTTCCATGTACGTACCTGCAATTTTTTTTAACTTAAATATGGGCATGTGGGGTGTCAAACATCAAGATTTTTCATCAGTTAGTAGCACTTTTTTCTATGTAGGTACCTAACATTTTTTTATCTCCGTAATTAATTGTAGCCATATTGGTGATAAATTGTCTCAACATTTGTACATTGTTATTGATTGATTGAATAAAATATTTATTATTATTATACTGTTAAATAAAAAATAAAAAAAAAAATCCGAAAATTCTCTACTTCGAGAAATTTACCGAGAAATTTCTCGGTAAATTTCTCCAAAAATTATTTCTTGAGAATTCCACAACACTACTTTCAGGGCACTACCAAATAAGGTGATGTTGTCTTTTCTAAGCCTTATATAATAGTTTTATGTACTGAATTCACATACATAAATTATGTAACCTCAATAACAGTTAGTTATAAACAAAAATATCACATTAAAAGGTAAACTAGAAGATCCAATACACGAACTAGACATGACAAAGGTTCAGCTCATGTTCCATATAACGATATGTCCGATATGAGTGACGTACAATGCTTACTTACTTTAATATTTTTTTGGCTAGCGATTAGGTATGCACATCTCTAGATCATTTGTTTAAAGTTTTTTATTTTTTATTTATTTATTTATATTTTTTTTAAAACATATTTACATAGTTAACAAATACATATAAATAAAACATTATTTTTCAATGACTCAACTTCAAAAAGAGAAAATCTCGTGTTTTGAAGTGAGTTACATTGTTACAATATTACAAAACAATACAAAAGTAAATAAAAAGAAAACACAATCCAAAACATTACCAGAATAAATCCTGAAACTTTCCATAAACTTGAAAAGAAAAAACAAAGAAAAACACATCGTACAAAAATAAACATGTTAAAACAAATTAAATAACAATAAGGTACAATATTTTCAATCAATAATCTATACCCAAAGAAAAGAAAAATCTACTTCATTAACTTTTTTAAAGCTAACTTAAACTTAGCTATACCAATATTTGCTAGATCCTTGCAATCCACCGGCAAAGCATTATACCACTTCACTCCTAGGTAGGAGTAGTGATTTTGCGCAAACGTTGTGTTTTTTTTTGGTATTTTTATAAGACCACCTAGACGAGGCATGTGCTAATGCACTCCACCGGGTGGATCGGATCAGTTATATCTATTACTATTACTACTATACCCTCACGCCATGTCCCAAGTGGGGTAGGCAGAGAGAACGGAACGCCAAACAGATCTATCTTTACACACTTCCTTCGCTTCCTCCACATTCATACAGTTCCTCATACACGCACGTCGGTTCCTCTTACTCAACACGCGGCCGTCCTTTAGAATTTGATCCACGTGATCAAGCCACGTGGTTCTCGGACGCCCGCGTTTCCTCACACCCTTTCTTTCAGTTATATATTCCTTACAAATACGCAGTACAGCTTGTCTCCTATATATTGTGTCCAATCTTAATACTCCAAAGTCAGAAAACAGTTGGTCAGATGGGTAATCACTCGGCTTATGCAATATAATCTTAATAATTTTTCGCTGTATGTTGTAAAGTGGCTTCAAGCTGGTAGAATATATTCCTCCCCATCCTATTATTCCATACTGCATAACCGACTGCGCAAGAGCATAGTAAACCATTTTTAACACATTCGTACATAGAAAACTTCTGAGACGATAAAAGACATAAAATATCTTTCTCAATCTCTCTACAGTCATAAATCTCTCTACAAGTCAAGTTAATTAAGAAAAAGATAAAAATATATAAATAAATATATTTTACAAATTTTACAGGACACAGCCAGTTTTAACAATACAGAAAGATCATTAATATAAATCAATAAATAAACCAATAAAGCTCCCGCGGATCAATAAAGTTTTTATTCTGTCACTAACGATACAAACAAACAAACAAACAAAAGTATCTAGAACCAAAAGTAAGATAATACAAGAAATAGATTATAAAAGTTTCAACAAAAATAACACCAAAAACTGCTGTGCTGGAGATCAGTTTGATTGATTTTGTCTGGGTTTCGACACGATAAATAAATAAATAGGTAATGATGGACAAGAACAGGTAGAAATAAATAATTACGAATGGATATAATAATATGTGTCTTTCCTTGCAGTACCTAGTTGGTCGAAAAAATGAAACAGGTGTTTTATTCTACTAAAGATTTTATTTTGTGAGAGAGACGTCTTTCGTCTTATGAGGACATTGTCAATCGATTGACAATGTCCTCATAAGACGAAAGACGTCTCTCTCACAAAATAAAATCTTTAGTAGAATAAAACACCTGTTTTATTTTTTCGATATGGAATTCTACTACCTAAACACCGACACAGTGAATACCTAGTTGGTATTTTGCTGAGTACGTAATTGAAATTGAAATAGGCTGACAATGTTAAAATATTTAATGAAAACGTAATTTGAAAAACTTTTCAAATGACAGACCAAATTTAGTAAAATTTTACAAGAAGTAAAACAAATATGAATATTTTATCACTGGAGCTGATGTTATTATTTTCACAAGTCAATTTGTCAAACTAGGAAGTTGGTCCCATCATCTTTATAACAGAATCTCAAAAGATAACAATATTCTAAGTATATACATTAAGACTTTCATAGTTAGTTTCATCCAGATATAAATAGAGAGACATAATATTATAGGTATGAAACTAAGTGATTTGGTCGGATACCGGATAACTGTTATCCGACTAACCCTATGCCAGATAATAAGTAGCTAGTAAGTAGGAAGGCACTTTAATAAAAAAAAAGTTGTATTAAAACCATTTATATTATCAAAGCATTTCCTACACGTGTGGTAGCCAGCAGGGTAGATCAAATGCAAGCCGTCATAAAAATATCCGTGACATAAAAATAAGACAATAAGGATGGATAGCATGCCACATCGCTAAATTGAAGATGTAACATATCTTTATTTTTCAAGCGCTTGCTTGCCTTTTCCAATATAATTGAAAATTTACGGAAAAGGGTGGAAGGCTAATCTACTTCACGGAATATTTTTTTATCTATATTGTAAACATATTGATATGAAATTAATTTATATTTAAATTATCACCATTATTAAAACAAAACATCTTATAATAACAAAAGCCGATAAAGGAAATTCAATTGTCATACTTAATGACACTGACTATGTTAACAAAATAAACGAAGTGATTTGCGATGAATCAAAATTCACCAAAATTTCTAAAAATCCAACTGATAAGTTTAAAAAAAAAACGAAAGTAATTATTAAAAAACATAAAAAACTTTTTGAAAATAATAAAAATGACTTTTTAACTACTATGAACCCTAAGACACCAAGATTATATGGACTCGCAAAAATCCATAAAGATAATACCCCTCTCCGACCCGTGGTATCGTATGTGGACGCCCCCTCATGTAACTTATCGAAATCCATCAATAAAATATTTTTAAATGTCACCCAATTCAAACCTAAATATACCGTCAAAAATTCAGTTAATCTTTGTGAAGAACTTAACAAAATAACACCACCTAAAAAATGTCTACTAGTGTCATTTGATGTGAAAAGTTTATTCACCAATAGTCCAGTAGAAGAAACATTATGTATCGTTAAATCTATTTTACAAGATAAATGTGAAAACAGTGATACAGCAAATAGCATTGAAGAAACTTTGAAAACATGCCTTAAGCAAAATTATTTCCAGTTTAGAGAAGACATTTACACGCAGACATCTGGACTACCAATGGGATCTCCAATAAGTCCTTTAATGGCTGATATCTTCATGGACAATTTCGAAAAGAAACTTTTTGAATCCGACAACCCATTAATCAAGCACATCTCCAATTATCATAGGTATGTTGATGATGTATTTTGCACATGGTCAGGAACAAGAAGAGAGTTAGATATGTTTCTATCTCACCTCAATAAACAACATCCGAACATTAAGTTTACCGCCGAAGTAGAAGAAGACGGGGTATTGAATTTCTTAGACCTATCTATATCAATTAAAAACAGCAAATTTGAATTCAAAATCTACCGTAAACCATCTTATACAGATACAATCATACACTCTACATCTTGCCACCCCAAATCACACAAAATGGCCGCTTTTAATTCGATGATACACCGCTTACTATCTATTCCACTATCAAAAGAAAATTACAATTTAGAATATAACACAATTTTACAAATAGCGTATAATAATGGGTACAAGAAAGAAGAGATTGATAGAATTTTGCTGAAGAAAGAAAAAATCTTATTGACTAATAAATATCTATATCCTAAAATCCCACTAAATTTTAATGAAGATAATAATCACAATTACAAAAGGATTGAATTTATGGGACAATTAACATATGAATCGACGAATATATGCAAAAAGGCCAACTTCAGACCAGCTTTCTACACAACAAATAATATCGGAAGAAGAATTTTTAACTCAAAAAACAAAATCGACAAGTTGGACCACAGCGGTATTTATAAATTGGAGTGCAACGACTGTTCAAAATGTAATATTGGTCAATCAGGCAGGAAGGTCTTGGCGAGATATAAAGAACATAGAAAAGCCTTAAACACCATAGCAGTCAACTCAGAAATGGCAGATCACGCTAAAGAATCGGGACATTCCTTCAATATGGATGGAATACATTTGTTACATAAGTGTAAAAAGGGACAAAAAATGAATGTACTTGAAGCCATAGAAATTAATAGAAATTGTAATAATATTATCAATATCCAAATACCTCCCTTGATTTCCCCACTGACTCATCCTTTCACTATAACAACTAATACACACACATAGCTTTAACACAATACACCTACCTATACATGTCCATAATCCTAAAACAATAACAGGTAAAAACCCCGCCATAATCCTCCCCGCTCATGACTATTTTCTGAGATGATTGTTGTCTTTTGTTATTTAGTTCTAAGTTGTTACTGATGATGGACGGATGTCCGAAAAGTACTTATAACTCTTTATATAATTTGTGAAAGTAATAGTGTTTTTTAATTATATTTATATTGTTTATTATCAAAAAAAAAAATTATATTGTTACTTGAATTTGCAATTAACCCAAATACACCTACACACAATAAATAATAATTATGCTTGTGAAGTAGAGGTGTAGTAAATCTGCAGTGGGTGTATTCGAACCCGGATCTTTCGATTGAAAATCCGAGACTCTACTACTATTAGGCTAATGATATTTCTAAACGTAAGTTTTTTTTTAAAACCATGTATTATGTTGTGTTAATGTGTGTGTCATCCTCGGTGTGAAATTTTCCATCAAGGGTGCATCAAGGGAGTACTTCGAATGGGTTTTGCAGAGGAAATCCCAGAACGACAACATCGAGTCCACTTTTTGATAAAACAAAAAGCTTTTGCTTTAGATTGACTGGATGACATGAGAACTTATGTTCTTGAAATATCCAGGGGTAAGTGGTGGAAACCCCTCCCTTAATTTATGAAAGCTAACGATCATCTCAAATGATTCAAGAAAACAAGAAATATTCGGTATTAGGATATCAAATATTGATGATGATCCGGCGCCGTTTAAAAATGTGCCCATACTATCCGGTGTTCGGTCAGATAGACCGCTTTAATAACTAGGTATGTTTTGACTCTATGAAATGTATTAGATATTACATATATGGTAGGTAGGTATAGTAGAGAGGTAACTAGGCAGGTACCTATATATAATTTGTGAAGGTATAATAATAATAATATTGTTGTAGGTTGTTCTATGAGTGATGTGGACATTAGGGAAACTCACGACGCGGGGAATAGATGAGATGAGCAAAGTTATATTATAACTACTCTTATAGTGGGAGCATTTTCTAAAATACTTCGTGAATATTTGAAACTACTTGAGATTTCGAAAAAGTTAACGTCGATTTTAAAGACTTATAATTTTAGTAATTGTCATAATAAACATTATAATTATATTCTAGTACCACTCAAAAGTTCCTACATTCCTCTGATTTCTTTCCATGCTTTTAACGCATTCTGAGTCGAAAACCTAGCCGGCTTTTGGTTTTGAGTTTTCTTTTGAGCTGGTATTTAGTATCGAGTTTTGTTTTGAGCTGATATTTGGTATTCAGTTTTGTTTTGAGCTGGTATTTGGTTTTCAGTTTTGTTTTGAGTTGGTGTTTGGTTTCGAGTTTTTTTTTTGAGCTGGTATATAGTTTTGAGCTTTCTTTTGAGCTGAAATATGGTTCTCAGTTTTGTTTTGAATTGACATTTGGTTTTGAGTTTTGTTTTGAGCTGGTATTTGATTATCAGTTATGTTATGAGCTGGTATTTGGTATTTAATTTTGTTTTGAGCTGGAATTTGGCTAACCACTTTGTTTTACTATCGGCGGTCAATCCAGATAATATATATGTATTCAATTTGAACATTGTTGATTCATATAACATGATGTAATAACATAGAATCGTGTAATACGAGACCCAATACTAAGAAAACTTTTAGACTATAATAATATTATGTAGGTAGGTACCTACAGTTAAATTGTACCTACAATATTATAAAACCTACAGTTAGTTTGATTGTACAATATCTGTCTTCCGGATGTCACAGGATGTCCTGGTGTGGATGATGTTACATAGAATAATAATGAGATGAATTGATGGATAGGAGAGAATATGGAGATGTTATTACCAACATTTACGTTGTGTGTGGTGACCACTAGGAAGGTACTGTCTCTCTACGTGACACGGACATGAGGGAGTTACAGACTGACAACCATAACCTACATAGAAATTATATGTATAGATTAGCAATACAGCACCTACTAATAATATACTCGAGAAATGTGTTCCAAAATAATGATAATTTAGTTGATAATCTAGCATTTTTGCTCTTCTCTGATTTGGGTTTTCTGTGATTTCCCCATTCACAATAAGGTGGACATCGGAGAAGGTAAGTAGATATTTGCACTTTTCTTTTAATTATTCTCTTTTGAATACGTCCACAGAGGATCAGTTTCCAATAGTTTTTATCAATGAGTTATAATTATTTTCTTATCAACACGGGCTTCTCCCAACATTCTTTTGTTCAAATTCTATAAATACTGCTTGCCTCTATATCTTATTTCACTTTTTACTAATCTCCTGATGATGGAGTCAAGAGTCTCCGAATACTAGTACTCGAAGTTAATAAAAGTCATTTGGAAGCTAACTAAATTCTGTGTTTTTTTTCAATTTATCTTGAAATGGACTTCCAAAAGTACCTTTGGTCAATAACATCGAAATTTTAGATTTAATATCTTCTGACATTGTATTATACAATTGTGATGTAGTAAGGTATTAAGTTGGTAGCCCCTGGCTGTACAAGGTTGTCTGATATGAAATTTGTATTAGGTATTTTTTCGTCGTACTATGGGTAATGTTTTTTCTTCTAAATCTCAATATTTTTATTAATATTAGAAAAAAATGTAAAAATACACAAAAAAGAAAAGAGTAAATATTATTAATATTCCAAGGACCTGCCTGCGAATATGATGAGCCACTCATAGTACCTAAATACATTTATACATAAAACAGTGTAGATATATTGACTATACAGGGTGAAACGGAATATTCTTTTTTTTAATGTATAGACAATTTACACAAACCGAGCTAGTCCCAAATTAAGATATGAAACTTGTATCATGGGTACTAACACGACGATACACATATACAATGTACTGAACACATATACATGTAACACCCAGACCCAGGACATTGAAAGAACCTCTACACACTCGGATATCTCAGGAGTCGGAGACTCCTATTTATCCGAATTTGCACACATCACTTTCATTTCCTTAGGGGCGACCCGAAGAACAGATCAACGTAAGTCGCCTCGTTGGAACAATAAACAAAAAGAAACAAAAATAGCCCATATTGGGAAAAAGACCAGACCCAGGACAATTTGAAAAAGGTCATTCTTCGTTTTGCCCTGGCCGAGAATCGAATTCGGAACCTCGTGACTCAATGGCAAGTGTGTTAGCCTCCGCGCCACACCGGTCGTCGTATTATTGATTAATGTCGTGGAAAGAGGTGACGCAATTGGCGCAGAGACGCTCTGAATGGAGGAGGCTGGTTTCTGCCCTGTGCTCCCAAGAGGAGCGTTGAGGGCGATGATGATGATGATTGATTAATATGTTACTACACTATACTATGTGTGGGTCTCAAGATGGGATCTGCTACGTCAGCCGGGTCCCCCGCCCACTGACGTGGTAGGATCGGAGATGCCAACACTGGCATAGTTGTATTAGAATAGAGAGAGTCCAAATATTTAAAAAAAATCTTCACCTAAACGGATAAATAGGAGTCCTTGGACTCCTGAAATATTCGAGAAATAAAGATATTTCAACATTTACACTATACTATACCCTTACGCCGAATCCCAAGTTGGGTACGCAGAGAGAACAGAACGCCAAATAGATCGATCTTTACAAACTTACATCGCCTCCACATTTATACAATTTCTCATGCACGCACGTCGGTCCCTCCCACTCAACACATGGCCGTCCTTGAGAATGTGATTCACATGATCAAGCCACGTGGTTCTCGGACGCCCGCGCTTCCTCACACCCTTTCTTTCAGACAAGTATATCCTCTTTGTCATCCTTACCTCGTTCATTCGTTCAACATGTCCAAACCACCGTAGGTAGCTTATTCACGCGCATTCTGTCCACAACGCTCTTCTTGCATCCGCTCAATCTTCTAATATCATCATTCTTCACTCTATCACGCAACGTATTATCAGCCATTCTTTTCAGCGATCGCATCTCCACTGCATTTATTCCACTTTCGTCCTTCTTCAATCACATCCAAGTCTCGCTTGTAAACGTAAGTAAAACCTCATCGTTGAATTGAAGACATAAAATGTCTTTTTCCTTTTTTTACTGTATTTCCGCACACAAAATAAATAGTTTACAAGTGAACTAGCACCCTGTTTGTCATGTCTATTATTTTGTGGTGATCATAATATTACTATTATTAGGTATATGCTGTATAATAAAACAACACTTTTGTAGTTTTATTGATCATACAGTGTCTTGGCATATTATATGTTGTAAAATAAATTAGGTTCTTACAATACACGTCTACTACATACTGCATAATATGTTTTTGTATAGAAATAGTTAAAAATCCAAGAAGAAAAAATGAGGCAAACATCTTATGAATAAAGTATAATGTAGTGACTATATTGCTACATAATATGAACCTATATGATTATATACATACCATGTATTATATTATATAAGTTTTTTATATCAGACAATAAAATTCATAAAATAATATTAGGAACATATTTCGGACATTTTTTTAAAATGGGTTTACCAGTAGTATCCAGTATAAAAATATATATACTCGTATTTTGATAATCATAGTTATATTTTTTACCATTATCTTTTAACTATTACTATCCCATCACAGCATATCACTAAGTGGGGTAGCCAGCAGACTAGCTGCACGTAATAAACACGTTAACTGTCCTCTCCGTGCCAACAAATAATTAAGATATTCAGGATGGGTGGCATAAATCATCGCTGAATTTCAGGTGTAAAATGCCTTAATTTTAAATAAGTACCTGGTTTTTAAAGGACACTTGAAAACTTGTGAGACACCTATTAAGAATAAATTGCCAATTGAGAAATCCCGGATTCGAACCCTTTCACTTCCAACTTACTCTATCTTCACGACACAAGCTTATTGTTTACCGAGATGCCGTTTCGAATTTAATCAAGTAAAATAATATATTCATCTTTTTAATGTGGAAAAAATTGGGTTTGAAGTAGGAACTTATATATTTATTTCAGTAAAACCGACATACAAACATTAAATTCTGGATATCAAATATGTCAGTAGGTATAATATATAAATATTTGTACTTACCTCTTCTGTATGGCTTTGGAATCTGTCCAGTCTCTGCATGGTTGGCCAGATTGGCCACTATATCCTCCAACATCTGACTTCTCGTTCTCTCCTGCATCCTGGCAAATTTGGGTGCTGAGTAACTTGCTCTTTCGCCATTCACAATTTTCGTCAATAACCATTCCCTAAGAAAAAAAAAACAAATTAATTAATAACAAGAAAATGGCTTTTGCAGCAGTTGATTAATTCTTAAAACCAAATCACAGTAATGAATATCGTTATAAGTATTGGATCATATCATATTGCGCAGTTTCCAATCACCTCAAATTCGGTACATAAACGATTTCGGTCACAAATTTTGATCAGATTCAATTAATTATTAATATTTTTTACAATAATTTAATATTTTGACTTAAACAAGACAAACAGCAAAAACAATACTTTCAAATTAACTACACGATAAAATTAATTATTTTTAGTTTAAAAGAAGGTGCGGGTTCAGGCAGCTACAAGAGCGCCATCTACTAAAACCTCATAATATTATGATACTCGTACAAACTTTAAGTTTTGCACAAATTTTCGTACCTTTTTATGGTGGGAAGCTCTAATTCTACCACAAAATAACCTAATTAATATACCTTATACTTGTATGAACATGTATGTATGAAGAAAATTCCTCAATTTATTTGTAATAATACCTATCTATGTATGAATCGCATCTCCTAAGTTAGTATTGTGGCAGTAACTACATAGGTACCTACACATTATAATAATAATAAATTACTACATTTATGGCCTCACAATATTCTTTATTGTTATTACTTTTATGTAACTGTTACTGTATTACCCTCACTTACTTATGAAAGCCTGATACATTCCTACACACAAATTGATTGACACTACTTTAATTTTATTTGTATTTTTCTACCAATAAGAACATACAAATAAAAATAAATAACCTTATGCCCGGTCAACACTTTACATTACCCTTTTCGTATTGACGCAAGACTGTAATGAAGTGCTGAGATAATTTAAATAAAATAAATGAAAATACCTATGCCTTTCCATTTTGAAAACTTTCTCGTTTTTCATTTATTTGTTTAAATTTTTTTAAACCGGGTTAGTTGGAAGACATCGCATTTTAGCGATAAACTCGCCCTCTGTACATTGAATTGTATAAATGATATTTTCTATGTTAATTTGTATTATTATAAACAATGTACAGTAAAGAATAAAATAAATAAATAAAATAAATTTCGCTGCTCTGTGATGTACAGAATAGCATACTAAGACGGTTCAAAACAATATCTCGCTGTCTGTAGGAAAATGTTTTTTTTTTTATTTTAAATCATATTTACAATAACTGCAACCAAACTACGAATTATTGCAACTTTCAAATAGCTGTTTATTAACATATAACTTTGTATATTTCCTATTATAAAAATAAATAATTTGTATTTAAGGATTTGTATAATATGTAGCTAAAATTACACCAACCAAAAATCTAGTGTTTTCATGATGTGGCGAGAAAAACCTGCATGGTGTTGTTTATTATATATTATCTACAATCGATATATAACTGGCTATTCTATTTGCGAAAAACGCCGTGATGGTATAGATTAAAAGAATTTCTACAACGACCTGACTGGAATCCATTTGACGTATAGACAGAGCTTTAGTACAATGAATGGTTTAATGTAGGTTACAGCACCACACCCCTTAATGGAAAAGTAGAAATGGACCACATCACTACAGCGCAGCGGTACAATGTAGGTACAGTCCTATTTAGAAACATCTGAAATGATTTTTATTATTTGCGTCAGAGTTTGTTCGTTCGTTTCGCTTAGTTATTCTTAGTGATGTGCAGATTATTTGAGAAATTGCGAACACAAATTGCGAATGACAATACCGAATAAAGTGCTGATTTGTTTCAACACATTTGATCGCGTATGTGATGTGCTGTTCTCGAAAGCAACCACTGTGCTCAGTTTCCACTTCTGTCAACAAACAATAAGGCAAATATTTCCGAATTCATAGAAACTTATCTGCGGACAAGATATGGTCACGGATCATTAACGGCGCTGTTTATAAATTTTCCATATTATTATTGACAATGTCCTAACAAGGCGAAAGACGTCTCTCTCGTCAAATAAACAAATAGTAGAATAAAACATTTGTATTATTTATTTCGCCATGGAATTCTACTACCTAAACACCGACACAGTGAATATATATTATTATTATTATTTAGAATGCAATATAGTACTGTTGAATATGCGGATTTGGATTTTCGTAACATCACTATTGCTTTCATTACCTTCTATGTACCGATTACTTACTGGAACAGTTCCCCTCTAATTGCTTTTGTTATTTTAATAAATTTAAATCTGCCGACAGATTCATGAGGTTAGGGCTGTCCTTCGCAGACGATTCAGATGTTTTACTAGTATTACTAAATAACCGGTATTTTATTAACTCGCTATCACACTGTTTAGAATAATACAAACCCCTCACTTTGTTTACCGTAAAAGGGAAAATATAGTAATTAAAATATTGAATTTATTTTATCCTTCAGTACAATAATTAGTAAGTAAATATTCGTACAATAAGAAAGTTTTTGAAGGAAACCAATGAATCAAATTATACCTAATATTCAGAGCAATCGTAAAAAGATAGTTATATAACTTAGATACCTACATAATATGTTAAATATAAGGCAATATAAAAAGAGTGGAATTGCTATCGATTATGTTTAGTTTTTTTTTTAAATCTGGGGGAAATTTAATACTCACAACAAATTTAAGTACCTATACAATATAAAAAGAAATTTTGCAGTCATTTAATTTTAAACGAATAAAAATAATCATTTTCGATTTCATTGACATGAAATACGTTTGCAAGCATATTTGAATTGCAGATTGTTTTATTAGAAAAGGTAACCATTACCATTAATTTTGAGAGTCGAAAGGACTACTTAAATATCGTTTTAAGAATAGTATTTATAGTGTAGTAACACAACTAGAAATTACATAACACATTATAAAAATCTCTGAAGATTATTAATGAACTCATAAGTGGAAAAACGTCTCTCTCGCGTTGTTTAAACTATAGTAGAACGAAACACTTGTTTCAATTAATCCAATCAAGAATATTAGTTGTACCTACGCTAATATGGGTGAAGTGGTGACTTACCTGAACATTGGTCCCTTGTCAAAGACACTCTGCTCCCAGAGGTAAGGCTTATACGCTCCTACTTCATCTCTCGTCACCACAGATACCTCGTACCGGGTAGGCTTCCTCTTGATGCGTGCTGACACCCGAACTGAAACAATCACAACAACAATACATTCAAATAACACGAACAACAGACAATGAATTTCAATCAGAGCATTAATTTTGTGTTATAAAATTAACATTTTTCAAAATAGATGTTTCAAAGGTACAGCAAACGAGAAGAAAAGAACCTTAGAAGTTGCTCACATATTAATTTATTTACAATGTTGTGTAGAGCACCCGGCAAAAAAATTGGACCTCCTCGTTTATCCGTAAGTTTTTGAGAACCCTGTTAAAGGAGAGTGTTTGTTAAAAGATATTTTAAATTTTAAATGCAGTAGCTACGAGATTTGCCAACCATCCTGAATGTCTTATTTATTTGTTGGCACGGATAGTACGACTTATTACATGCAGCTGGTCTGCTGGTTACCCCACTCGTGGAAAATGCTGTGATGATGTAGTAGTAGATAGTAGTTGTTTAAATATTTAGAAACTTTTTGTTCAACTGAGCGCTAACTCGACGCTGATGATAAAACCAAGTAGGTACACACCTTGATTGGAGAACCATGTTCACATAATGTAAAGCTGTGAAAAATCTAATCTGAAGAAGTGAGAAAGGCGTCCTAACGCTATCGAATTAGTAAGGCTAGTTAGTTAGCCTAAAAGTTTCAAATTAATACTATTAGTAAAATACCATCACAGAGATTTCTACGAGTGGAGTAGCCGCTGTCCTATCCGTGCCAATAAAAAATAAGTCATTCAGAATAGAATGCCTCATCGCTGAATTCTAGAATACTATACGTGAGGTTTTACTAACAACTGCCTTAATTTTACCGAACACTCATAAACTAACAGAAAACCGTGAGAAACCTACTCTTTACCGGGGACTCCATAAGATAGTGTAGTTTAAAATTATTTATCTTTATTTTCAAGAATATCTTTGTTTTAGATTTTTTAGAATAATGTTAAAAAATAATGAGCCAAATGTCCTTCTAGGAATAGAGTTTCGCGAAAGATAAACAACCTTGGATTTATTTTATGAAAATAACGTAATGAGAGAAAAAACAGAGTTTACTTTTACAAACGAGTCGACTCAAAACATATTACCGAGCGAAGAAGTTCCAAGTAGATGTTGTGCACTTTGATGTAATGTTGAATTACATAGATCCTTTTCATATTCGTTTATGTTTAACATTTTGATTAAATCCAGTAAGCTCAAGATTAAGTTCAATAAGCGTACAGCTTATCAAGATGTGATAAATTGAATGCTTATTGAAAAAATGAGATATTTCTAAAATAGCCTATGAACTATGTACGAAATGCTGATTGATCTAAAGATTCGTTCGTTGAAATGGAGTGGAATATTTATCTACATAATATAATTGTAGTAAAATAATCACCACCATACTTCAAACCTATGTAAAATTATATGCGCAAGTGATTGAAGAGATATTATTGTTAAGAATACTCTGTTAAACATATTTATAGGTTATGTTGTACTCAATAGTTAATTATTATCAGTTTTAGAACCATTCACATACATGTATGTTATTAAATGAATAGAAATATCTAGAGTGAAGAGTGAGTATGTCAGAAGAATGAGTGGATGTGAGAAGAGTGTTGTGGACAGAATGCGTAGTTGCGATGGTTTGGACATGTTGAGAGAATGCACGATGAAAGGATGACGATGAGAATGTATTTATCTGAAAGAGAGGGTGTGAAGAAGCGTGGACGTCCAAGAATCACGTGGCATGATCAAGTGCCGCGTATTGAGTAAGAATAATCGACGTGCATATGTGGGAAACTGGATGAATGTAAAGGAAGCGAAAGAAGTATTTAATGATAGATCAACATGGCGTTCCGTTCTCTCTGCCTACCCCACCTGGCGTGAAGCTATAGTATGGTAGTAGTATAGTAAAGTAAATATCTAAATGCAACAAGTTTTGGAGGACAAGCACTCTAGTCTGTAGTACCTACACTTTAAAGGTATGTAGAAGCTGACAGAGAGGGAGAAAGACAGAGAAAAAGAGAAAACTAAGTTTTTTCTAGACTAATTAAATGGTTTGTGATTAACAAGAAGAGAAATATATTCCAATAAAATTATGCCATCATAATATACCTAATAAGCATCACTTTCTTACATTTATGTAATACAGAACGATGTCCTAGTTTCTTTACAATCAGTCGTGTTTTTCATTGCAATTTAGACACTATAATATAATGTAGGTAGGTACTATAGAAATATCTTTATAATAATATTGGTATGTAGGTAGGTACCTACTGTAGAGGCATGTCGAGGTAGTCCATTGAGACTGTCAGCAGTTGATTAAAAGCATCTCAATGACGTCATGTCATCTCAAGGAGAGTACCTAATAATAATAACAGTATATCTACCTGTATATTATATCTATCAAGTAACTAATATAGAACCTTGTTGAACTTGTGTAGCTACCATTATTTAAATTTGCTTTACCCTGAAAACTCAAAGCTTTATACAATCACAATATGATATTTAAATTACTTTAATGCAAATCTTTTTTATAAATAAATCCTTATGCAAACCAATTGATATAGGGGAAACATTATATATTTTTTAATCATATAAAAAAATATTAATTAATTAAAACCTTTTGGTGATATTATTTATACCTACTTATAAATTACATTATTTTTCACCAAAAACATCTTTATATCACTATGGCCTGCATAATATGTGCTTCCTAATCATGTTTTCAAGTATGATTTACAATTCGTTTTAATATGATCCATATCAAATTGGACTTTGCACGACGAGATCGCGAATTCTAATCTTACTCCATCCTCACATCAGAAACATACTTATAATGTTTACTGTGATAGTACCTACTTAAGATGTACATATTTGCATTCTCTTCAAATCCTAATTGATCTTAAAAGGAGATAGGTATTTAAAAACTAAAAACGAGATGATTTCATTGTACCTACAAGTAAAATTGTGAAAATAATAAAACAAAAATACGAGTAGTACATTTATAATAATAATATAATATATGAGAAGTAATTGAAAAGAAAAACGTCAAGAACAGAATGGGAACATTTTTAGACAGTGGGGGGATTGGGGTGGGACAGGGAGACGGAGAGGGTGAAGAAAAGAAAATAATAATAATAGTAGTAGCAGTAGTAGGGAATAAAAAAAATCAGGACCAACAAATTAAATTACCGAATTCACAAAGGGTGAATTGATAAGAGGAAAAGAGGGATGAACAGGAATAATACCTACATATGTATGTATGTCTGGTACTGTTGAAAGACTGAATAATCTAATTTTAATATTGCTATCTATGTGCATACGTAATGGGTATGGTGTATTATTATGTAATAGAAAATACCAAGATAAATCGGGCGTATGTAAATACTTTTGCTATCCACGTGGAATGTTGGGGTTTAACAAAAGGTATTGTACATAATATATGTAGACTATTTAGAAAAAATTAATATTGTATTATGGGTACTAAAGTGACGATATACACATTGAATGCACTAGTAAAATATACATAATGTAACACCCAGATCTAGGGTAATTTTAAAAAATCAATTATAGATTTTGCCCTGGCTGGAGATCGAGCCCGAGACCTCATGATTCAAAGGCAAGAGTGCTACCTTTACGCCACACTGTCCAAATACTCGTACTTAGAGACGTATTTGAAGGTTAAGTATGGTTTTGTTACAGTAACAATATGCAGAGGGTGGCCGAATTATTCACGCACTAAAAAAATATAATTTACATATTTCTTGTAAGTAGTTTTGATATTTTAATGAATAGGCCTGCTTCTTTCTGTAAGTGATTACTGTTAGTAACGCTAATATTTTTTACAAGTGGCAACTCAACAATTCGTACGTAGTGAAGTTTGCTACAGACGTAAGTTTAATTCTTGCTGTCTTTAGATGTGCACGCGCTATTTGATCCAATTTAAACTGTGTGTATTCGGTCCATACAAAAAAATTAAACACTTACATAGATACGTATGTAGTTAAGATAAAGAATGACACTGAAAATCAAGCTTTTATGAACCGAGGGCAAACTGATAAAATAGGTTCAAATAGCGCGTGCACATCTATGAACTAAACTTATACGTCTGCAACAAACTTCACTACGTACCAATTTTGGTGTTGCCACTTGTAAAAAAAAATATAAAGTGAATTTCCAATTATCAGTTAGAGAATAATAACAGATTCACATTATGTTATGAATATTTTGACACAATTGGATGTCGGGAACCGGATGGAAAAATATTAAGTTGAACTATACCTATTTACAACTTTCCAAAACTTCAAATCATGTAATAAGCATGATACAGAGGAATTGGGAATGTTACCTAGGTTTATAGAGTACTCTTAACCAAGCCTTGAGTCGATTCATAAGCGTCGAAACTCTGTGTCATGCACTCCTAAAGGAAGTTCACATAATATGTATGTGTATCATATACAACATACCTACCTAGTTAATACTTATTCAAATAGGTTGACTATCGGTGAGTGTGATCAATAATTGGAATGAATAATCTAGAGTGGTTCAGAATATGATTAAGGTTGATATTACTTATAATATATGCACTAATGTAAGAAAATGGTACATATGTACAGGAATTTATTGAGTTGAGTGCATTAATTTGGCCACCATCTGTAATATACCAAATATAATATTTTACTGAGGGATGTGTATCAATTATTGAAACTCCTTACAGTGGAAACACATTATATGTAATGGCAGCACAGCATTTCCAGGTAAATATACATATTATATAGAGTGGGGACTAGTAACATCATTAAGTAGATATATATTATGTATGTTAGATGGGAGAAGAGAGGAGATTCGACGTATCGAATAATGCGTATATTGTGTATAAAAACCTTCAACAGAAATCATTATAATGTATTGTAACTTTTATATTATACCTCATCAAATCAGTGACGGGTGGGTAAATAACAATTGGATATTTTTATACATTTGTAAATTCTTGAAGATTTTGCCTACACTCCTAGTACGAGAATTTTTACGTTAACAAGTAGTTCATGTGTATGTCTATGTGTTATATCACTTTTATGTAGCTTCGCCGTATGCAGCAATATGCAGCTTCGCTGGGTGAGATCTAAATACAAATTAAGTATAAGAAATGTAATATGTAGATATCTTGTTTATTTTGTTTATATTTTATGGTTTTAAATTAAATAAAAAAAATAAATATATGGTAATCAACAAGCACTGTTGTTTATTTATTTATTTTATTTATTTATTTATTCATTTACATGGTACACAACAGATGAAAGACACATAAATATAACATGTAAGCGACAAAAACATTCCAATAGTCTTACATCCAAACAGTGCACACTTCAGCAATAACACAGAAATGCTGGAGGCCGGCCAGGATGTGAAGTGCGACTGTGGGGAAACCCAGAACATGACACACCTGCTGAATTGCCCGCTTATGGGAGGGGGGTGCTCTGAGGAAGATCTATGGCGAGCTAATGACAATGCCATTTTGGCTGCGAACTACTGGAGGGACAGAGTATAGATGATTATGGACACGGAAAGTAAGTAAAGTAAGTAAGCAATAACACACAAAACTATCATAGAAAATCTTACACACAATACATTCATTCACAGTTGTGTAAGAAATATTTCAAACATTTTAACATGCTTACAAAATGTCAACATTTTTTGAACTCCAGTCACACTAAAAATGCCCAAAAACTATATTTAATATTAAGATATTTATATATTCATTTATTCTTTACTGTAGGTATATTCAAATTAAATAAATGCAATCAATATATGTACAGAGAGAAAGTTTATCGCTAAAGTGCTATCTCGAAAGATATAGGTATGTTTACCTGAATCATAATTATATTACCTTGTATATAGGTCAACTTATTTTACCAAAAATTTATCGTCCAGGTATTTGTAAAGAACATTTATAACTTCTTTATATTAAACGCACAAAAATGGTTTGCAGTAATGGATCTCAGTCATACATACATTTATCACGTTATGGTATAAAAGTATTTTTATTCTATTTTTAATTTAACGGAAGGTCTCAAATATTCTGTCTATCTTTGCTCCCACGCTAAGTCCCAGGTGGGGTTGGCAGAAAGAATGGATTGCCTTGTTGATCTATCCTTACATTCGTTTTCTCCACATTCATTCAATTTCTCATACATACATGCCGATTCCTATACCTAATTCACTTCACGGCCAATCTTGAGGATTGGATCCACGTGGTCAAGTTGAGTAGTTCTTGGATACCCTCACCTTCAGATAAATATAATACATACTACATAGGTATCATTTACTGCGAAGTTCAAGAGCAATATATATAATTAATTTACTGACATTAAATACCTAATATTGTTTATTGACAAATTACTAAGTAAAAGTAAGGTAATCAAAAATTTTAAAGGTCATTTAGTGAATCAAATTTATTCATCGCTCCCGCCTTCTTTCTCTGTTCTGCGCCGCCTACCCCCGAGTAACATCTTCCCCTTACGATCCTCCCCCAGGCATCATCTTTTTTGATTATAATTATTATTTGTTGTTTTTCAATTTTGTAATAAATTGGAAATGAGCTTATTACATTAAGTTTATAAGTGTTTGTATTTATCTACCGTAAGCTCCCACTTGTAAATGAAACTTTTACAGTAGGTATTAAATGTGCTTAATTTTAACTTTACCATTTCGATAACGCCAAAAGGTGGATATAGTTAAGCCGAATCACCAAAAAGTATTTAAAATAAATTTCGATGAACCTCAAAACACATCCGAACGCCTGTATAATATCTAGAAATTGATATTTATTTTTTACATAATTGGCATAAAGCCAAAACAGCCTTTATAGAAAAATAATACAACAAAACTATTATACTAAACTATACCCTCACGCCGTGTTCCAACTGAGGTAGGCAGAGAGAATGAAACGCTAAATAGATCTATCCTTACACGTTTCCTTCGCTTCCTCCACATTCATTCAATTTCACGTCAGTTCCCCTTACTGAACATACGGCCGTCCTTGAGAATTTGATCCACGTGATCAAGCCACGTAGTTCTTGGACGCCCGCGCTTCCTCACACCCTTTCTTTCAGACAAGTATAATATCCTCTTTGTCATTCTTACCTCGTTCATTCGTTCAACATGTCTAAACAAAACAAAACTTACAAAATACAAAATAATACAAAACATACATGAAACTAAAACGATCAATAATGTATAATAACGGAATGATTTTTTTTTCTTTTTTTTTGTTTTAAAAAGATATATCTGGGTTTTGTTATAAACCCAAATACAACCTTATACACCTTTCACAGTAAGCTAAAAGCTTGTGTCGTGAAAGGGGAGTTTGTCGGCACCTGGGATCGAACCCCGGACCCCATGTTCATAAGGTCGAGACTCTACCTCCAGGCTACCGACGAACTCTGAAATATTGAATGAGAAATATGTATAACCAAATACAATATTAATTTCACGATGGTAAATTAAATTCAGTTTGAATAATATTACAACCGATTTGATAATATTCATGGATAAAGTAGGTACATCTTCACCATCACGTCTATAAAACTTTCGTTGGCGTAAACGTTACTCTTTCACAATACATGTTTCATACGACAAAGACATCAAGGACATCATGGAAAGAGGAGACTCGATTGGCGAATAGAAGCCGGATGACGAAGGAACTATAATTCCTGTAACGACCATCTGTGAGGAAGGATTCACCTCTAAATATGGCGCAAATATGCTTCCTGTGGAGGAAGCTGATCTCTGCCCTGTGCTTCCGAGAGGAAAGAAAATTCAACTTTAATGTAAAATAATATTTCTTTTATAAACATTTCGCGTATATTTAATGTCGTATTAGAAAGTCGTTAGTATTAAGATTTTTTGAAACTTATTGCGAGTGCTTTGGATTATGTGGGATTTATTCAGTCGTTTGGCCTGGTGGGAAGTAGAGATTGCCTTATGAAATAAGGAGAAGGAGGCTTAACCACCTACCTACCTATCTAGGAATTAAACCAATCAATACAATACCAAAAAAAATGTAGGATAACCTTTATCTATTTTTAAATGCTGAATATTTCAAGTTAATTATGTTGCAAACCTTATGAATGAAATCGTTATTCATAATAAATTGTCTTTTATTAAAAACATTTTATTTTTGTAAAATAGTGGGAGTTTTGTTAAATTTTGTGAATGTGTGTTTATTTACTATGCCTCATAAATAACAAGGCATTTGTAAATCAATTTAAGAAGAAACGTTATAATAATTAAGGCAATTTAATTTGTAATGTGGTGTTTTTTAGGAAACGATAATGAAGGCATGCTTAAAAATAATTATAATAATGACAAAATAATTAATTCAATTTAATATGAACAATACATATTATTTGACAATTATAAGACCAACAAATAATATTTATATAACAATAAATTTTATTATTTTTTTAGTATTTTCTTAGTATTGCCCCAGAACAGATGTCGATCTAGTGGGGCAATATATTCCATTATGATGTTTTCATGTTATTTAAGTATGTAATATTTTGGAAATAAATAAATAAAAAAAAAACTCCAGACGTTACCAGGTGCTGGTATTATTAGTAATTTATTCATTCTTTACTGCACCTTGATCCCAATGAAACATTTATTCAAATAAAATATTATCAATATTTGGGGTTATGTTGTACTATGTTATTTATTTTAGTCTTCATTTGATAAATAACTTGTCATTTCTTCTTTTCCAAAATAAATTTCATCAGATGCTTTACAAATAATTCAATCTTTTTCATTTATTTTACATCCTCCGGCAATACACCGTGTATCAGCAAAACAGAGTGGAGAAAACTATTTTGTATTTCTATCTGTTCTTGGAACATACTCCACTATGAAATGATTGAACTCCCTTGTGTAATAGCTACTTATATGGACATTGCTGTACTTATCTTCTTCTCTTTGCAGGAATCAAACAACTCGTAGATAATAATAATTAGATAATTATTTTAAAATGCGGTGTTTTGTGGAAAAACCACCGCAAGGGCCCATTCAAGAATCATAACACACCCTGAACAATAGGGTCTTTAGCCTTGCCTTGCGTTACTCTCCAGTGAACAAGGCGATGAGTGTTGAGTGTAATGTCGATATATTCCATATTATATGTAGATTTTTTTTTACTTTTCACTCTGCGCAACTCGTAGGCTGTAAAGTTGCGCAGACTTGATTAAAAAAGAGTTACATCTATGTAATAGTAATGACAATGATGCAACCTACTTTGATTCGAACTCGAGAGATTTCCTAACAATAATAATACCTTCACTGCTGTATTATAGGCAGGAAAGTACATTAGTGATGCATTGATTCGAATCAAATAAGCCTGAGGACGTGCTGTACGTGAGGAGCTATTTACATTATGATGATACAATAATAAGAATGATAGATGGATAATTTGAATATAAGGTTCTACAATCCACAAAAGCGTTTTGATTTATATATAATTTGATATGGTTTTGTAATGGATTTGCATTATTTATTTATTTATGAAATATACGGCTTGCGCCTTTTTACAAATAACATGATCAAATATGTAATAATACTGATTTGTTTTGTTTGACTTTTATAATATCCTCATTCTTCACTCTATCTCAACGCAACGTTTTACTAACATCTCCACAGCATTTATTCCACTTTCGTCTTTCTTCAACCAGGTCCAAGTTTCGCTTGCATACATAAGTGTCGGTACCAGAATGGAAATGTGCACAAGCATTTTTGTCATGTTCGACATCGTGAAATAAAATATAATATATAAAATCGATGATATCTGGAAAAAAGTTTCATCGAGGGATATAACGCCTAAGAATTTTGCAATAAGTTCATCAAAACTTCATCTCAATATTTAAAATAAATCTAACTATATTCGTTTGTAAGTTAACATTAAGTATTAGAATTTTAATGCGACTTCCATGTTATTATGGAAAACAAACAGCTTTTAAAAGTGTTTTGAATGAACACTGATTTTTATTTAAATTGGATATTTTATTAAGTTTATCCAGTTCTTCAAAGCATGCTCAAAATTTTCTTAGAACAAGATTCAATCATTAACGAAAATCTCATCTGTCTTATAATTAATAAAATAAATAAAAAGAGTACAGCCACCAACAAAGAGAGGTAGATATAATATTAAAAATACGTTTAAAAAAGAGATAAATCATCTTCATACCATCAATATCTGAAGTTTGTGATACTGTGTGTGGAGCCTTAAGACGGATGAAATTATTAATGCGATGGAAAAAACGTAATCTTGAAAGTGATCAAATCGCAGAGGGAGAAGACAGCGAAGGTTGTCACAATACAAGCCCCCCCCCCTCCACCCAACCAAAGCCGAAGCTAGCGATTGGGTTGTTATCGAATTATTATGTCACGCTGTAAATGTTGTATTTCAGAGATGAAACTTCATTCAAAATATTATATGCCTAGGTACATAATCTCTTATTTTTATCTTTGGTTCAAAACAAGATACCTTACGGTTTTTATGTGTTTAGAACTTTAATTTTTCTATTCCATGATTGAAATTGAAAACTGTATAAATGTTGATGTAAGAATTTCAAATTCTCGTAAGATAATTTTAATTACAAAATTTGAAAGTAATTTTTAAAACAATTTTTCGTTGTATAATTTGGGACTATATTTTCAGACACTTAAAAACTTTGACAGTTTAATATCTCCATGCCTATCATATATTGTAATGGGTTGAAGAAATAACAATCACAAAGGTAGACATAGAAAGTCTCTTTGAATAAAAAATCAATATAGTGGAATAAAACATTCGTTTTATTCCACTATATTGAATTCGGAATTCATAAATTCATAAAAAATTCGGAGAGTGGCAAACAGGTCACGGATCAGAGACACATGCTGCATGGGCACATTCCCCCACCGAGTCGTCTCAAATCCAGGAGGAGCTTTCTTTACGCGACCACACCTTTGACTGACACACCAGAGATTGCGAGAGTGCGCCTATGGAGAGACACAGAGGAGAACATACAAGGGACAATATTTAACAGCCCAGAGGAAGCCCTGCCTCCGGGCCATGACCTACCATGGCCGATGTGGAAAACCATCAACAGAATCAGAACAGGAGTGGGACGCACTAGAAAGAACCTCCAGAGATGGGGCTTGGCTGAGAGCACGGCGTGTGACTGTGGAGAGGAGCAAGACACTGGACACCTCCTGACATGCCCAATGGCTCCCAGACAGTTTCACTGGGAGGAATTCGTGGAACGAACTCACCTAGGGGGAGCTGCAAGAGAGGTCGTTGCTTTCTGGGAGGGAATGGGAGTGTAGATGTGAATTTGGTGTTTTTGTTATTTGTCGTTGCTGACCGACACGAAAAGAAGAAAAACATTCGTTTTTATTTTCAATATTTCTGAATGGTTTGAATATTTCATTACGGTTAATGTAACTTCAATACAATATTTCATAATAATGTTATAGACAAGGTTTTGTTATCTGGATTGACAGAACATGTCAGATAATTAGGTAGTTGGAATTTATTACCCCTCAAATTGAATGAATGAATGCTTCATTGAGTAAGATATAAATATACCTTGTAATAATATTACGCAAGCTGATACACTTCCTTTAGACCGCTGCGCAAGAATAAGCAAAGTATTGTGGTCTATTTTTATATTTCATAATACATATTATAAAGTGTACATAATAAATAATAATAATAATACTATGTGGCACAGAACAGAGAAGAAGTCCTCTTCAAAGGATTGGAGGATGAAAAAGGAGGAGGGTGTGTAGGATTAGGACCTGCAGGAGACGTTGGGAGAATGAGGTGAGGTAAGGTGATGAAAGCGGGATGAAAATAGAAAGCAATGGGTTTAAATGTAATCCAAGGGATGAAGTCAAAGAAGTGAGGGGTTGTATGATATATTGTATATATATCTTTGCAGGCGATACTAAAATAGAAAATATTATAATTCAAACAATTTTCATTTAATCTTGTTAAGTATAATGCGTTGCATAAAAATTGCGTGGATGGAATAAGGTAAATAAGAGATGATGTTATTGAATTATTCACTTTTTTATTATTGAAATTTAAAACAAATGTTTTTTCTGTAATATTGTATTTTTATTAAGGAAGACGTCTTTCGCCTTTCAAGAAAATTGTCGTTCTGCAGGGTTACTCTTGACAAAACTAAACACGATCTTAATCTAGTCTTGATCTTGATCATACGACGCACGAAAGGACTATGGTCAAAAACATCGCGCTACCGCTAACGCGCGATCGGTTTGCGTGTATTTTTGGCCATTAGTCACTTCGTGCGTCGTATGATCAAGATCAAGACTAGATTAAGATCGTGTTTAGTTTTGTCGAGAGTATCCCTGCTGATTCTAAATTACAACCAATTCATTTATCTAAGTAACAGTTAACGATTACAATAAAATAACTTATTTTTTACTCTACATTGGTTCTGGGATCAATCATGACAAAATATCATAGAATTTTCAGTTGTATAATTCAATGCACAGAGACGGCGAGCTAATCGCTAGCTTGCAATACCTTCCAACTAATGCGGATTATGTATGAAAATGTAAAATATTTCACGAAATTGAAAATTTTTATAATATGAAGGTAATTTCAACATGTAACTCATTATATATTTTATGAAGGTGCCATTTGTGCGAACTGTTAAAAAGTTTGGTAAAACGTAGCTTATAAATGAGTTGTACTTCATTTGAGTGTACCGTAGAAGGCAGGTATGGATTAAACTATAAAAAATGTATTTTGGGTGACAAGAAGATACACAATGCACCAAACACACGTGTAACATCAAGACCTAAACCAATTTTAAAAAGACGTTTTGATTATTTTGACCTGCCGGGAATCAATTCCGTATTCTGTGACAGATATACATGAAGCATTAATTTTAAGTAGGTATGTATATTATGAACTCATAACATTATTAGGCAATCCATTTTATTACTTCTTAGTTTGTATATATGTAGGTATATTTCAGTCTAAAAGTTGAAAATGAAAATTGAAGCCGAACATTTAATACCCAGAATACATTAATTAATTAGCAGATGCTAATGAGTTTTTGAGGGGGTTGGAATATTTGAGTAGGTATCTATTTTAAATTTTGCTTCTCATAAAGAAACGCATGGAATATGAAAATAATAATAATAACATAAGCGCGTACAGATACACAGACGTATGTAGTATGATACACATTAATATGTATGTAATACAAAAATAATTACTAAGTATATTTAACGTACGTAAATAAATAAGGACATTGTCAATCTTTGCGATTGACAATGTCCTTATAAGACGAAAGACGTCTCTCTCACCGAATAAAACAATAGTAGAATAAAACGTTTGTTTTATTTATTTCGATATGGAATTCTACTACCTAAACACCGACACAGTGAATAGGTATGTATCAGGGATGTTGCGAATATTCGCATCCGCATCCGCAAATGCGGAGCTTCCGCATGTATTTGGACATCTGCATCCGCATCCGCATCCGCAATAATCGATGCGGATGTTCATGCGGATGCGGATGTAAGACAATTTGCGACAAGAAAGAAATGGGTCGGGGCCGGCGAATAGCGCGTGCCGTTTGCACTTGACATTAACCAATGGGAACGAAAATAATGGATCCGACGCATTTTTATTTTTGCCGGTTTTATTTTATTTTTGCAAATAACAAAGAAGAAAAAAAGTATTTCGCCAAAAAATCCATAATATTATTGTAGCAAAAATTTTGACAGTGGGGCCTAACAACTAAGATAGTTCCTACTTTTTTTTATAACATCTTAAACATCCGCATCCGCATCCGCGGATGTGAGCCTTCAAAAATCCGCATCCGCATTCACATCCGCGGATGTGTAAAAATCGACATCCGCAACATCCCTGGTATGTACCTACATGTTCATATGACGTCACTTTAATTTAGAAACCAATGTGCATTTCTAGAGTATTCTTGTTATTTTTTATGATTAATATTATTATTCTAAAAATATCACCCAGCACTAAGACCATAACAGCTTTGGCCAAGGCAATCTTGGCAGAGAAAATGAAAAAATAAGTTAATTTTTCACTATTTTTTTTAATAAAACTCGAGTGCTTTCGTCAAAAGCACAGTTTGACATTATCAAGAGGACTTTCCAAGAGGAGGAGGAGTGTGAGAAGTGAAAAATTGACTGTTTTTATTAATATTGATATTTGTAATCATGAATTTTCACTCTGTGAATGAACAAACATTAGAATTACTAAAAAAAAGAAATGCCAATTAAAAAAAAAACAATGAGACATAAAAAAAAGAAAAATAATAAATTTTTAAAAATATGTTTCTGGGTTTTTGTTATAAATTCAAATACAAGTTTATACACCTTTCACAGGAAGCTAAAATCTTGTGTCGTGAAAAGCGAGTGTGCCGGCAGCTGGGATCGAAACACTCACTTCTTGTACGTGAGGCCGAGACTCTATCTACAGACTACCGACGAACTCAAATATAATACTTATGTATGTAATATTATGATAAAGCATTTACTTTTTGTAATATTGAATGCAATGTGTGCATATTTCAAATTTAGATTTAATTTTTTAAACAATTTTTGGAAAGTATTTCATCAAATATATGGTGTTTAAATATGTATGTTACAATTAAAGCAAATATGTCGGATATATTTTTTCTATATTGGCATAATTTTTAACTAATCCGGAGACAATATATATTTGTTATTGACATTGGCCAGCGTGAGCCCTACTTATTGACATCACCTACATGTTGAGGAAACAGTTTGACAGACGACAAAATAAAATATAATTTACTACTATTATTAGAATGGTATCACGGCATATCGCACAAGTGGGGTAGCCAGCAGATCAGCTACATGTAAAAAACATACAAGTCGTCCTCTCCGTGTCAATAAACAAATTAAGATGTTCAGGACTGGTGGCAAACCTAATTGCTGAATTTTAAGATGTAAAATGTCTTTGTTTTTCGAACAACAGCCTTTAATATGACACTCAATAACTTACGAATTTTACGTCATTTTTCGTTTGAAATTTTAATTCACGCGATGGATGATAATTTTAGAAATCACTACTACTACTACTACTATACCATCACGGCATATCCCACAAGTGGGGTAACCAGCAGACCAGCTGCATGTAAGAAACATGCAAGCTGTCCTCTTCGTGCCAATATAAAATCAAGACATTCAGGATGGGTGGCAAACCTCATCGCTGAATTTAAGATGTACAATGTCTTAATTTTTTCGAATACCTGCCTTTTACAGGACACTCGAAAACTTAAGGAGAAGAGAGGGAGACCAATTCTTTACCGGGTGCTCCACGGGATTTTAGAAATCATTGAATGAAAAATGCTAGTATTGTAATAAAAATATGAGAATAAACGAAATGAATAAGAAGCAGAAAGAGAGAGTGGAGAGGAGGGGAAGATGAAATGAGGCAGGAACGTGATGTTTAAAATAAAGTTGTAAGAATGATTAAAAACCTAAAGAGGAATCACGCGCAATAAATCATTGTAACGCTCTCATTCTCTGTACAGGGGACAAGGAGAAGAAGAACTTCATTATATTATGTAGGTACCTACCTACCTACCTGCAGGAAATATTACCATCAGACAGCCGGGCAGCAAGGTGAGTATCTACATACCACTGGTGTACCTACACCAAGGACGGGTGACGGCATCTAGGGAGGCTGGGTATTGGAACATATCGAGCCCTCCCTCTCCCAGAATTGATCTTTGATATTTCATAATAATAATATACTATAACCTAATACTACTTAGTCATTAAGCTTCTTAACCAAAATAATAATATTCTCAATGTTATCATCGTCCTGCCCCTCCCCCTCCCACTCCCCCTAACCTTCCCCTGAAAATGACTTAGATATTATCAACTAGTTTATAACCCAAAATCGCTCAGAGACGAACTATTATGCACCATGTATTTATGGTCAGTTTACACATACCTACTTATAACACAAATGCCAACATCTCTGCTGTAATGCCCGTGATAAAATGTCCTCAAATATAGATCTACATACTTCAAAATCATTCAGTAACAAATTAGATGTCATCAGCTGTCAGAAACAACAAAGCTGTCATTGTGTTTTGTAACATGGAAGCAAGAGGCTAAGAGGCAAGTCAAAGCGCAGATGGCGTGAAGTAGTGAGACAAGACATGCGAAACTGCAATGTTTCCCATGAGGATGTACTCGTCAGAACCATGTTTCAAAATTAAACTAGAAAGGCAGACCCCACCACCACGTGGGACTAATAAATGCCCAAAGAGAAGAAGAAATTATGGTAAATGTGAACAGACGAAAGTATTTATGTGCGGATTATGTACCAAGTATGTATGTATGTAGGTATATTTAATTAACCTTAAGGAGATAACCGTCAGCTATCGTCATATTAAATGTTAAGTAAATACGTTGTAGGTAATGTATTATATTATTATTTTATAACATGAAGCACGTCAAACTAACTTCTCTCACAGCACCCATCATATCAGACTATTGTTATTAGCTATATTTTAGACATACACTGTATAGCAGACTATTCATACATAATGAATGATTGCTGAGTTTAATTACATAATTACTTTTCATACTATATTATTTTTTATCGTGGCTAAACTAGGAGTTTTGTTAAACTCACGACATAAAATATACCGAGAATTCTTCATAAAATCATTGCTATCTGACATTTTATATGAGTTTTGAAGTATTCAACTGAAAAGGGCAGACAATGTTAGTAAAACTTGGTGAGTAAGATAGTATGAAGCATCCATCAATTCAGCAATATGCACGAAGCAGCAATGAAGTTAGCCACCCATCTTGAATTTTTTATGACCCAAATACTTTTTTTTTAATATATATTATCTGGGTTTTTGTTATAAACCAAAATAATACCTTATACACCTTTCTCAGTAGGTAATGTGAAAGCTTGTGTCCTAAAAGAGGAGTCTGTCGACACCTGAGATCGAATCACGGATCTCATGTTCACGAGGCCGAGACTTAACATCTAGGCTACCGACGAACTTATACTTACTATGATAAACAAAATATGATTTTATTGTTTAATACATGCAGTTAGTTTACTGTTTGATCCACTTTTGAGAAACGTTTCAATAATGTTATTAACGAAGATTAGTGTATAGGTAAGAATGTAGATCAAATATTTTTTTCTTTGTGTTATCCATCGAGAGCTATTTAAAAATAAATAAGACAAATGATCAAAAAATATCCAAAGTAGGTAGGCACTCTGATGCTCATTAAATACTCATCGCCCAGATAATAATTTTATAATGCGTCTTCGAATTGTTTCTCTGAAAAATTTCTTATTGTTATTGTTAAGAGGGTGAAATGTAATTAGTAAAATGATATTATCAAACAGTATATTCAATAAACAACAAGTCTTATTCTTTAATAACTTTTTATTATTGTATAAAATGTTTTATAACGTAATAATAAACTAGAAAATAAACATTGCTTCCCTTTTTGTTTCGGAGAATTTGTTTTTAAATTTGTAAGAAAATTTCAAGAAGAAATTAGGTAGGTAGGTACATCTTTTGATTTAAATATATTAAAATGGTATAATAAAAATTACGGATACAATACAAGTTCGTCGGTAGCCTGGAGGTAGAGTCTCGGCCTTCAGAGCAAGGGGTCCGTGGTTCGATCCCAGGTGCCGGCAAACTCCCCTTTCACGGCACAAGCTTTTAGTTTAGTGTGAAAGGTGTATAAGGTTGTATTCGGGTTTATAACAAACCCAGATATATCTTATTAAAAAAAAAATATTTTGCAGTGATTGTGAAATATTAAGTACCCTCATTCGACCCGGGATCTCAGTAATGATGATCCAAAATTTTATCGTGAAGCCATTATTATAATAAAATTGAATTACTTATATAATATTCGACTCAGAAAAAATCATCACCTATCTTCAAGTATATTTTATCTATCTATCTATCTATCTATACCATCACGGCATATCCCACAAGTGGGGTAGCCAGCAGACCAGCTGCATATAAAATATGCAAGCTGTCTTCTCCGTGCCAATATAAAATCAAGACATTCAGGATGGGTTGCAAACCTCATCGCTGAATTTAAGATGTAAAATGTCTAATTTTTTCGAACACCTGCCTTTTACAGGACACTCGAAAACTTATGGAGAAGAGTGGGAGACCAATTCTTTATGTAGTTGTATATTTTATGTAGACTATAAATATAATTAATAAAAAAGTCTAATTATTTGTGGGTTATTTATGTGGGGGGGGGTCACTAATTTAGGGTTAGTATGTAGAAAACTTCTTCCTCTTGTGGGTTAAACCGAACTCGAATCTCAAGCGCTCTCGAGTCGACCGACCTTAAACTAAGTGCTTGTAACCCACCAACGTATGAATATTTCGGACATATTGTGTATCCCTAATGATGACACTATTGAGAATAAGGACACCATGCATAATTCTGACATTTTGAACATAGGGCCCATTTCAAAGTTTTCATCATGTAAAAAATTAGATTTGTAACGCTACTGTCGCATTATCTTGAGATCCTGAGACAGATGTACAATGAATGTATGTACAAGGTTAGTGCAGGCGGGCAAAGAGAAGGAAACAATATTTTACAGCGGGAGTGGGTACAGAACATTGTCACATCGCCCTCCTACAGAGGACCAAGGAAGAAAATATGGGAGGGGGAATGAAGCTGGAATAAGACAGATAATATATTTTTGCTTAAGGTTTCAGACACAGATACTATGTTAAGTATGAAGGCGCTTATGTAAATCAATGCTGCATGTTTAAGATGAGTCATGTGACTTTAATAAAGTTTTAATTTTTCTTAAATATTTTTTAAGGCATATTAAAAAAGTTAATTATTTTTAAACTCATTCGCAAACGAGTAAAAATGGTTTCACGTAAAATATAATTGCTCTCGAGTACTAACAAATTAATAATCCGTAATACTGGAGAGACGATGGTCCTGGCTGGGACATGATCTGAGAATGCCCAATGATAGTTGGCCAAAGAGAGCACTGTTTTTCCGTCCGCAAGGGTTCCATCGGTCTGGGCATCTCTCTTTCACAATACACCGTTCCTGTGACAACGTCATCAGAACGCAGGGAATGTCGTTGGAAGAGGTGACGCGATTGGCACAGAGACGCTCTGAATGGAGAAGGCTTGTTTCTGCCCTGTGCTCCTGAGAGGAGAGCTGAGGGCGATGATGATGATGATTCACAAATAGTTTAAACGATTGTTTTAACCTTGTGATTTACGGTGGGTACTTTGAGAGCATTTTAAAATAAAAATATAATTATAATAATCCATACATTTATACACTTCTCTCGGGTGCACATTCCAGAATCTTCTCCATACAGAATTTCTCTGTACCAACGGGTAATCTCTTCCATGACATTCTTGATGCTTTGATTATCATTGTAATCAGTTTGTTACATGGATTATTTTAAATATGCAACGACAGAATATTAATAATTGCGTAGGCATAAGAAGACATGGTTATTATGAGAGAGGGATGGACGATTATTATTTTTATGTTATGAAATATTTTTATCAATCAGAATCATTATGAGAAAGGGACTGAAATATTTTCATTATATTTTGATTATGTATTATCATATTATTTTTATCAATGGTAATTGTCATATAACCTTGTAGGTAATTGATAAGAAATAATGACTCTTTTGTTACAATTTTGGGTTATGTATGTATTTATAGAATACCTGAAATTCATTCATATATAAATTATTATAAACTCTTTTCGAAGAAAAGTTTGTAATGTAACATAATGCATTAATAAGTTTTCGAGAGTCTTACAAAAGACAGATGTTTGTTAAACTTCACTTATAAGACAATAACTACTACACTACTTTTAGGTAAGACAGTTAACATCTACAATTTAGTGATTAGTCAAGATATTCTTCCTTAACGTCTTATTTAATTGGCATGCAGAGGACGATTCGCAAATTTATTACTTAGAGATATTCGGCTTGCTACCCCAATTGAGGAATATGCCGCGATGGTACAGAAGATACTTGTAGTAAACAAATAAATGCAAAGACACCAATCAATTAGATGTATGAAAATAATAAAATTCTATCCATTAATTTATTCACCTACATCATAATTGAATAAAATAATAAAAATTCGAATGACACAAGCTCATTCTGCTAAAGATAATGCAATAAAAAATATAAAACAACAAAATTTAGAATGTCAAAAATAAAACGAGTGACAAGTCTTATCACATATCGAAATATCAAGTTTTGCCATTATATTACCATACAATATTTATATATCAAGCCACAAATATTAAAAAAAAATAGTGTCAGAATTTTAATTACAAAAATGTTTAGAATATTCACTACTCCAGATTTAGAAGCTGTGGGTAAAACAATGACAGTTATAATTTAAAAATATATTTACATTTATATAAAAATCCTCCCACAGAGTTGACTATTTACAGATTCAACAAGTTATATCAGTATTATTGTAGTAAGGCTGGTTCATATCACTCCTACCTAGATATACATTGGTAAAGATAATATATAGTTAGGTACAGAGGGAGGTGAATGATGTATACCTATAGGTATGAAGGTAGGTATATTAAGTAATTTAATCTTGAAATAATGATGTTCTCAGAGACATTTCAGATGGTAATGTAAATATAAAGACTCGTCCACAGTACTCATGTAAATGTTGATTTTTATTTTGATAAATTTATTTATACATGGACAGCTAAGTTTTATTTGACTGAACGAAAAAATTCTAAAACATGTGTCGTTTACTACAGTTAGATATTGTTAAATTATGTTAATTTGTACGTGACGTACATCTACAGTTAATTTTGAATATTTTATTTCTGTGGCACAGAGATGATTACTTGTATATTCATTACATGTACCTAGTAGTTATCTTAACTGTGGGAGATGATGTTATGGTTCATAGGTAGAGATATTTTAAAACTTTTTGATTGATGTTAAAGTGTGTACCATTTTTTCGTTAATCTGTTTGGTTGTGGTAAATTATAATAAAAGTATTTACGCTGTATCATTATAAAAATCTGCGGTATTTCTGCGGAAAACCCCTGATGAAATGTGGACGATCCTTTATGAAAATGAAAATAATATTTCAAGACATTTTTGCCCAATTAAAAGCGAACCCTTAAAATGCTGGTGGGTACTTATTAAATTGAAATCTAATTCAACCGCCAACGAGAAGAAGACTTCATAGAGAGCGAGAGAAGAGAACCAAAATAATCATTTATTATTATTATAATGGTCATGAAGGGTAGAGAGAGATAGATATAGAGACTCTGTGACCCACAATAATTGGAATAACACTCCACTTTAATTATAGCCTTCTCAATTAATTTTATTATCATAAAACACTTAATTCAACCGCGGAGTGATTTATTTTACAAACCGCTAAAAAAACGGCTATTTAAAGGAATGTGTCTAGTTCAAATACCTTTTTTGGTGCGTAGGTTCCTACTTAACTTTTTGTTATGATTTGAATTGTGAAACTATAAAATAAAAAAAAATAATCGTTATGTCTCCAGCACTTGAACGTTCTGTGTACCTAAACATACAAAAATGCTATTATAGCATTAGATTATGGTACATCATTTATTGAAGAAGGATCATAGCATTAGATTATGGTACATCATTTATTGAAGAAGGATTATAGCATTGGATTATGGTACATCATTTATTGAAGAAGGATTATAGCATTAGATTATGGTACATCATTTATTGAAGAAGGATTATCTATTTAACAGTTTCGGGACATTTTGAATGATTTTAGTATTCTACAATGCACTTCTGTTACTTCAATACTTAAATCGCGATCGATTTTGACAAACCTTTACCATTGACGAGCGATACAATACATTTTGGTATATTTAATCTATCTATATCTATACCATCACGGCATATCCCACAAGTGGGGTAGCCAGCAGATCAGCTGCATGTAAGGAACATGCAAACTGTCCTCTTCGTGCCAATATAAAACCAAGACATTCAGGATGGGTGGCAAGCCTCATCGTATATTTAATACTAGATTTAATCAAAAAGTCCGAATTGTATTTCGGTATTTTCGGATATTATGCTTTTTTCTGTGATTCAGGGGAAACGACAATTCTGACTAAGTCATGTTTGACTATAAATATCAAATGATTGTTGATGTTTGATATTTTTTTACGAAATTATAGGATATATTTCACAATAATCGATAAATACTATAAAAATATTTATGTATACGCCAATGTCTGGCACATTCTTTGGGTTATGTCACATAATACAACCATAATATACATATAAATGTTGAAATTACCATCGTCAGCTACCGCGGGGTTGGCATGCATGTATTTTTGACGACAGTCAATTCGAGCATCGTAGGGCTAAGATCAAGACAAGGATCATAATATTTAGATCATATCACGAGTAACCCTGCTGTTATTTTATTCACAAGGTTTCCGACAGTCTGGATACTCCTCTTTCACAATACACCGTTCTATGATAATAAAGATATCAGAACGCTTTGTGTTTCGTGGTAAAAGGTCTCTCATTAGGCGTAAAGATATTCTGAGTGATGGAGATTAGATTAGATAGATGGGTATGTCACCCGGTAACTTAATTGTACAAAGCACATCTCGCGAGATTGGTATTTGCAATAGTATATTATGTACAATTTATTACTACTTACTACTACTACTATAACATCACAGCATATCCCACAAGTGGGGTAGCCAGCAGATCAGCTGCATGTAATAAACATGCAAGCTGACCTCTCCGCGCCAATATTTATTTATTATTGCAATAAACGGCTTTCGCCTTTTACAGTTTTTAAAAGTACAAATAATTTTTACATACATTACATGCGAAAATAAAACAAAAATATTATTTATGTTCAAGACAAAATCAAATATAAAGTTTTACAAGTTTTAAAACCCACGGCAATACTATAATATCATAAATCCAGGTCCACGGTACCTCACACTATACACACCTACATTCAGTACACATAAGTATAAATATGTAAGTACCCCCACGCATACTATGTATAAACGCATGCGGGCACAGCGCATCGTCTACCGTTTACAGTCAATATAAAATCAAGACATTCAGGATGGGTGGCAAACATCACCGCTGAATATTTAAGATGTAAAATGTCTTAATTTTTTCGAACATCTGCTTTTTACAGTAGTACATTCGAAAACTTACGGAGAAGAGTTGGAGACCATTCACATTCTTGTGCTCCACGGGATGTACAATTACAGTTCAAGTAAAATCAGTTTTATGTGTAGGTATAGATATCTACAGTTTTTTTGTATTTTTTTTATTTTTTTGTTAAGGATTTTACTAAATTATGAGAGATTTAACAAACGCAAATTGAAATAAAAAAAATGTAAACAGAACTGTGAAAGGAATGAAAATCAGTTAGAGAAGAGCCTTGAGTTGTTATTACAATTAAATTAATATCAAATCAGAATAAATTACAATAAATTAAAACTTTTTGTTATCTAAAATAAAATAAAAAATATTATTATTGTAACCGATTTATTCTGTGATGATTATATTAGGTTTATTGTATTGTAAAGAAACACAGAATATCGTTACAAATATAATTGAATTAATTTAATTCCGATAATAATTATTTATTTTTTATTTTAAACCTTTTTTCAAAAGAAATTGTTTTTCGTGTATTTCTTTTATAAAATTAAAACAAACAAATAAAATAAACATAATTATGCCAAATTATATTCCTACTGTGAATACACATTGAACAAACAAATGGATATTTTCAGATTTTATAAAAAAAATACAAATATTATGTCTGTTGGCAAAAAACTGCTGTGGATAGACCAAAGTTTTTTTTTTTTTGATATTAACTGTAAAAAGCTTTTAAAAGTAACATCACAAATAATAAATAAAATTTAATAAATTGAACTTCTTATTTTTTGACAAGAAGAGGGTAACTTTTATGTTTATTATACGTATTTTGTCCGCTGGCTACCCCACTTGTGGAATATGGCATAATGATATATAGTTATTCCACTATTGACTTTATTAATTTTTGCGAGCCGACTGAAATTATTAATTATCATTATGAACTTCCACCAAGAGCCGTTGGTCGATAAATTAAACTTTATCATAATGATATATATTGATAAACTGAAAGAAATCAAAAGAAAAATATCTTGATTGCACGAGCTCTGCTCAAATTTGAGGAAATAAATTTATTTTTTACTGTATATTTATAAAGAAATGATTAACTTCAATAAAATTATAAATTTTACCAAGGTACCTACTTATTTATTCCAAAATAAAAACATTTGAATTAAAAAAATTAATATGATCAAAAAATATATGTAGCACTGAGAAGGGTATTGTTTTGTGTTACATTTCCATCAAGAAATAGCATATCCAATAAGAAATAGCATATAAAAAAAGTAAGAAAGGGACATTGATACAAAATAAATAATTATTATTTTCGATGTTTTTGGCATTCACTATGTGATAATTACGCGACATGATTAGAAAATGAGTTTAATTCACAATGTATTTAAATTATCACTTGATATTTATATCTAGATCTGCGAGTTTATATTCTGCTCGTGAATGGTACTAGCGTATCGAAACCGGTCGCAGATCTACATATAAATATCAAGTATAATTTAAATACATTGTGAATTAAACTCATTTTCTAATCATAAATAATTATTTTTTCTTCGAGTTATTATAGGCATTGAAGAGAGACCCACCTCACACCCGGATATTTCAGGAGTTATAGACTCCTATTTATCCGCACATTCAAACCAAAATTGTCCTCACGGGCGGGCCATTGGGCAGGTCTGAAGGACCGACCGGCTAAAACCGCCGTCGTGGGAATCTTTTAAACTACACTCTCTTCAATGCCCCTTTTGAAAGTATGTTTATTTTATTGAATAAAAAAAAATACAAAATTATATAAAAAAAAGCATAAAACAGGACAAAATATAGTACAACTAATATAAGGTAGATAACATCGAGTAAATGATATATAAAAATTGCTGAGTAACAAAAGCCGAAGTGAGGTGTCCAGAAACTTGTTATTTGGCGTTCAGAAGGCGCGAGCCCGAGAATCACCAGTGCCGAATGGTGTGAAAACATTAAACCCTCCCAAAAGGGACATACCTCCCAAACCTACTCTCCACCAAGGGAGACAGGACGATACAACGAGAAAACGAGTTCACTATCGCGCCAACGCCACAAAGGGCAAAAACCAACCCTAAGACTCTCCCGCGTCAGGCGGGGGTGAACCCGGCTGACGCAGAAGCTCCCAACGAGATACCCATACATCCACAAACACCAAAAATGCTTTAAGGTTCCTCGGGCATTGCAGAACCTCCCCAAACCAAATTGGTCTGGGAGTGCTCTCACTCATATCATCTATCATTGCATCTCTAGCATCATTCATCACGGAGCACTCCCAAAGGATGTGCCCAGCATACTGCGCCCCCAACCCACAAACACACCACGGATTCTCCGCTAGGCCAAGGTCATATAACCTGCCCTTAAGATCACCGTGTCCCGTCACAAGCTGGACGGCATGGTGATTGAGGGAAAGGAATCGCCTTTTCATTCTCTCACATACGTCAGGGAGAAAACTGTAGACCGATCTAGCAGTTCTCCCCCGATCCCACCTATCTTGCCAGACCTCCAAAGTTCTCTTTCGGATCATGCCGATTGCCCTACTGAGCCCTCTAGTCCCGGGCTCCGCATGAACGGAGATTCCGAGATGTTCAACATTGCCGTCAGCCTTGAGCTTACGCCTGGCTACACAATCTAAAATTTCTAAATCCGCGGGCAGCACACCAGCGATGACAGGAAGGCCATCGCTAGCGGCCGTTCTATACGCACCGGTGACGGCGAGCAGGGGGAGTCTCTGTCCCCTCAAGACCGCCGCGGACACAGAACCAACAGCAAGACGGTGCGACCAAACACGAGCACCATAAGTGACCTGAGCCACATACGTCGCCCGATAAATGGTAAGCACAGTCCGCGCCTTAAGGCCCCAAGTACCACGACTGAGTCTGCGAAGAGTGTGAAATAACACTCCCGCTTTTTCGGCAGTCGCTCGCACGTGCGGAAGAAAGGTGAAGCCCCTGTCAAGGACAACCCCCAGGTATCGGACTTCATCGACAACCCTTATATATTATAGTTATATAGTTATTATAGGCAGAATTGAGATGAGAGATTGAACTAAACATAGCAGATTTGTATTTGTATTTGTTTCGTTGTATTGAGTGAATTATTAAGATTGGTCGCTGAGTGAAATTAAAAGTGGTGAAGAGAAAATGACGCGGTATGGTGTGGGAGGGAATAATGAGTTTTGTAGCGGGGAAAATTAATTGAGTTGAGAGAAATTAAAGGGGAAAATGAATTTATTCCCAAGATCATCACAAAGTAGATATCTTCAGTGGGTACATTTTATATCAGGTATGTATTGTACCTATATTGTACTTCAGTTGGAAAATCAGCGGGCAAAAAAAGCTCATCATTTTCAAAAAACATACGCAGTGTAAAAGTACATGATTATACTATAATATAGGTAACGAAATAGGTTGGAGTAGTAATGATTTCGTCATTTCAGTAGAAAATAAAAATGAATAAAATTACTTAGTTTATCGTTAGTTTAAGTTTCAATCAAGACTTCTATTATTAGGAATGTATTACAAAAATAATTACATAATATAACATACAAAGACAATTCACACAGATCGAGCTAGTCTCAAACTCAGATGAATCTTGTATTATGGGCACTAACGCGACGAAACAAACATATACATTGCACTACACACATATACATGTAACGCCCAGACCTAGGAAAATTTGAAAAAGGTCATTCTTCACTTTGCCCTGGCCGGGAATCGAACCCGAGATCTCGTGACTCAAAGGCAAGAGCGTTACCTACGCGCCACACCGGCCGACGTTTCCTGACGTTTTCTAGTATCTATTTTTTCTTGAATTGAAATAAATTATTTACAAGTGTGTGTCTTTGATGATCTCTTAAAATACCTGTCTTGTATTTAAGAGTGAATCGTTTTTTGTTTCGTAATACACCAAAAATGAATTTCTTCTCAATGACTTGTTTTATGGCGAAAAGTCCATGACGCGGCTCCTCAGGTCAAAGTTTAGGTACGGGTTTAACACTGATATTGAATAATGTATGAAGAAGGTAGATTTAAGCATAAAATTTACATACTTAAGGTGTATCATGTTGCGTGTAAGCTTAAAAATAATAAGATTTTAAATTATTAAGGTGTCACATCCGTCAAATCTACTGAAATAATCTGTTTGACTTACCAAGTATGAATGTGTGCAGAAAATGGCTTTTGATGCAGGCAGGTGAGAAACCAGTATTATCAGCCTCCAGGAAGACAACACAGACGATGTCATTGCCAATATGTCTCTTCCTTTGCAGTTTCTGAGGGTCGTGTCTCTCGTAGGGCAGCTGCGTGCTAACATGGAACATGATCTCTATTGATCTCCAACTAGTATACACGGAGTATAAACCTGTCAAGTCGTGTACAGTGTCCAGCCCACCCTTGTACTTGTCGAAACCTGGGAAAAAATAAACACAAAAATATGTTAAACAAATGAACTTGACTTCAAATAGAATGCTTATAAAAAAAGAATTTTTTATTATAAATTAATTTATTTCCCTAACTTGGATCTGAAATAAAACGTTGGTTTGTATGACTCAAATTGAATATTTCATGAAATACACCTATGTAGGATCAACATTAAAATAAGTGACTTAGAAGATAAATTGCATTATAAATGTATGTCGAGCATAGATCGATTTTATTTAGGAGAAATATTCCTTGTTCGATGAAATTTAAATTTTGTGAAACTCGTAGTTAAAAAAATAATAAAAACACGAACCTATAAGAAGTATTTGCTTTATTCATTCTATGAAAAATTATTTTAATGAAAAATGTTCCAGGAAAAACAATATTAATATGTCTGTATAGGACTAACTAGTAGAAATTTCATAATATATGCAATATTGTTTTGAATTTATTAACAAGCCATGGAATAACCCGATAAACTACTGTTGAGTTTGAGTACTAATATAGGAATACCTACATACGCAAACTACATATTATTGTATGTTTATTCCCCCACTCACGTACATAGGAGTAATTGAAGAAATTCCTCTACCTCTTATGCTTCCCTGATCACGAAATCTGAATGAAACCTCAACTATGTGAGTAATATAATATAACATGATAAGGAAGACTTCTAACTTTCTACCTACTAAAGGACGAGGTACTGTAAAAGCATCAGCTGCAGACATTAAGCTTTATAACAAGGATAAAAGAACTTCAATAAGTTAATTTCAAACATTATGACTTGCACATCAAATGCATTATTAATGTACAAGAAGTTATAGCAGTATTTTATACCTGGGATGCTTTTGAAAAACGTTTTTAAATAAATCCATATGTGCTTAAATTCATGTAAATAAGGTATTTACTGCTAGAACGGTACAAAATAATTTACAAGTATTTCGTGAAATAAGATGTATATTTGTGTATTTGTGTTAACCTCACCACATTGATACCTTAGCCGTCAGAACTGTTATTTTAATTAATAACGCGTGGTCAAGAGCCATGTTTTATTGTCAATTATTTGATAATGATGTTTGTATGTATGTGAAATATGAATGCTTTGATGATGTAGAAAAAACTTTTATATATATTTTATATTCCAACATTTTGGAGATGGGAGGCAAAAACGTTAAAATGAAATATGCGTAGGAAGCAATTCTTAGAAGTAGTAAAAATGAATAAATGAAAAGTGTCGGAGTGAGACAAAATAATAATAATGAGTGAATTAAAAAGACTAAAATATTCCATAATGCGAGAGCAGAATATACCTATATGTAAAATAGTCGTAACTTCTGATTGTTTAAACATTTGGAGGATTAAAGAGAATGAAAAACATTTAGACTTCAAAGGGAACTCGGCGATTGGGGAGATTTTGTTATAGGAAAAAATTGTTGGGATCCAACAAATATTTACTTTACGAATATTCCAGTTATTTTGTTGAAACGTTCATAAACCGATATATTCAAAATTGTTGCGAGTGAATTCGCCCTTTTGTGTAAAGCAAATAAAGGATGTATAATAAATAACGTAACGTAATATTCCATAGACAACAACATGAATAAATATTTTATTCAGCAATCCTTTTTTTAAATTCATTTAATCCATCAATGTCGGAATATTTGATTTTTTTTTCAATATTTTGTCACTGGAAAATTGCGGTATTGAAATTTGCTAAATGTAATTTTTTTATTTTTTAAACTAAGTTAGTACCTAAGTAGATATTTCTTGTTTTACAATAATTCTTAAAGTGTATTTTCAAAAACGATTAAATTCTGTGAAAATTTACATGATAAACAAATTAATGGGAAAATTAGAGTTATTATTAAAAACAGTTTAATATCAGGCTCACTGGGCTAATTCATTGAGGTCGCGCTTTTGCGATAAACTTTGTATGTCAATTGTATTAATTTGAATATACTTCTTTATAAATCTGCTTGAAATCAATGTATAACAAAGAATAAAAAGTAAATAAAGAAATTAAAATATTTATATCATAAACAAAAATGGTTAAATTCGAGCCTACCAAAAGAGGCAAAAAATGTTGTGGGACAAATCAGTAAACTAATAAAATAGAAATTAATTTAGTTACTTTATGATCTCCACTGACATTTACCAACGAAATATTTCAACATATTTTGAATAATATTTCAATATAATTTATTATTTTAAAACTGAAGTAAACAACCGATGAGCGATGCTTGAAACAAAAGCAGCGATCAATGGCACTGGAAAACATTGTTTGATAATATTATTATTTAGGTACCTAAATAAATGTACAGCAGAGAATAATAATAGTAAAACAAACTATTATTTTAAAGCATCTCAGTACTCTTTGTATACTAAACTTGTCGTGTTTTATTTGTGAAACGTGCCATTTACCGCTTTTAAATAAACAAAAGTCTTCCTTGATAAAAACTTGAACATGACATTAGTTTATAGACGTTCTTTTAAAAATGCCCACCTACCTATATTTTGTTATTATTGAAGACTCTCTCCCATACCCGGATATCTCAGAAGTCGGGGGATTTCAATTTATCCACTCTTCTAAGAAAACCAACTTATGTCCTCACAGCCTGAAGGGCTGGCCGCCCAATACCGCCTCGTAGAAATATTTTATGAATCTTCGAATCGAGAATGTGTATAGGTATTATGTAGATACAAGTTTGCTAAATAATATATCTGAAGATGAAAAAGCGCTTGGAAAAAAATTGTATGGACTTCAAGTACAAATAAATGATGCAAAGAAAATCAAAAAAGACAAATAATGTTTGCACAAAGAAATAATGAATATCTAGATTTTTCAACCACAAATAATTGCAATATACAATACATGCGCCTATCTTTAAATAAATTTTCGTTCTTGTAATAATAATAATATGTTTATCATAGGGATATAAAACTATTCATGTTCTATTATTTTTCTTTCTAGATTTTAGTCTTTGATATACTGCCTAGTACAATATAATACTTATATGTAGTCTCTCCATTATAAAAACATTGTCATTAAAAACACATTAGAAAGCAAAAAAATCTTTCAGCACCACAGTGACCCTCGCCTCTATATCCCTTTAACTTCAACAACAAAGCTCTCATACTTCTTGTCAATTTTTTCCTATGTTTTCCCAGAGACATAAATGTAGGCAATTATATTCGTACATTCCCTTCACTGTGATCTTACAATGCATCATCAATTTATTTTATTCACAAGTGATAGCATTATCAACATCATTGTTATCTAAGGATGATAAGGTTGGATAATATTATTCCTGTTTCATAAATACAGAAATAATTTTCGAACGGTATGATTACGTATTCAAATCATTGAACGGATAAAGGTATTGCTGTCTATGATTTTAGTTTCAAATGCCCAAATAACCCAGACCAGTTAATTTAAATATCTGAGAACAACCAAAAACAACCATAAGAGGGTGATCACCATTCGAAATTACCAATCCGCATAGGAACTACCAGCCGGGCTTTCGATAACATGGACGTAATTTGGAGGGCATCTGGACTCAGTGTCAGAAAGAAATGCCGCATGTTCAATGCTTGTGTTATCCCAATCTTCCTAGTATACAATAATACCTACATATTCTACCAAACGCCTGCACAGCACCTGTAGGGAACAGTGGTATTACAATAAACGTTTGTAGTGATTCTTCTTCGACACTAGAAAAGTTAATAATAAGTAAATTTAATGCATGATACTGTTATAATTATAAGGCTTTGAAAAGACAGAGGGATTTGAACCTGCAACCCATATCCTTATCGCGAGAAGTGCTTTATCCAATTGAAAATAACAGGTAAATTGAGTTCAGGCAAAGACTCATCCAGGACAATACCAAATAAGGTGACGTTGATGGGTTTCATGTGTTAAATTTTCATTTGTAATCCCGTGCTGTGGTTAATTGTATAAAAAAACAAAACTCGCAAAAAGTTAATAAGCTTGTGAATGTTGATATATGATTGTACAATACTCAAAGCCTATGTATCATACTTAGGTTTTCTTTGATATATTACTATGTTTCTTTGCTTGCAGACTATGTAAGTAATCACAAAGTACGTACTTAATACTAAGTTAGTTTACTATATCAGACACAAAGCAGGCTAACCAATAATTTCAACTTCATTAGCGCTGTAACCAGTACCACATAAATATCTACATACATATAACACTACACACTACTAATTCAAATTGTTCAAAGTTCACAACTAAAGTTTGTATTACACTATATAAACTAAACATAACAGAAACTACATATGTATGTATTCTCAGTAGGTATATATATGATAATAATTATATTAATCCCTGGCTTAAAATGTTTTTTTGGTATGTATGTTTTTATGAATATTCAAGCACATCCGATATATCCTTTAAGTCTCATATCGACTGTCCTGTTCTTAACTTCAACAAAAAACTGCCTTAAATATGAGAAATCGCTAATGTTTGTAATTTTGGTATGTTTATATTATGTTTTCAAAACACAGCAGAAAGTGAAATATTCTAGATTATAATCGCACTGTTAAAGATCGTTATCTTTGTTCCAATCAAAAAGTAAAACAATTCTAAATATTAATTTAAGAAATTGAAAATAGGCAGGTAATTTTTTTTCATAACTGAATTTTTAATACATAATTTGAAAACAGTAGGTATATTTCTTTAAGTTATCTGTTTGTGGAACTAAAAGAGTGGCGTCGGTTGTGTGTAGGTATTACCTATTAAACAACATTTTGGAAAAAAAAAACAGATGTTCGAAAAAATAAAGACATTTTATATCTTTAATTCAACTCAGCGATGAGGTTTGCTAACCATCATGTATGTCTTATTTTGTTAGCGTTGAGAGAATGATGTATTGATCTTTCGGAGAGTGGTGAAGTCGTATCTGGTTGATAAATCGTTTTACTCTATTGACGAAATGATAAATGAATAATAGTTCCTCATTGAATTAATACATATTTTAAAATTTGACGTTGTGGGTCCGGACTCTTTACATCCGTGACTACATAAAATTATTTAATTTGATATTTTATTTGACTTTAATAATTGTTTCTTTGATTGATTGTATTTGAAATTATGAAATTGTGATTAATTATATAAAATGTATGAACATATGACGAGTCCAAGTGCCTCCATAATAGGGGCCTAGGGACAATAAGAAACAACAATAAACAATATCTTGCATGTGCCTACATTATATGCAGCTTCTCTGCTGGCTGTCCCACTTGTGCGATATTCTGTGATGGTATAGAAGTACTAGTAGTAGTACAGTGTATATTCAAATAATTTGACGAACTTTCTCTGAATAAAGTCAGGTCTCAAACTAGTTATATTGTAAATAATAATATTTTGTTATACATAATTTCTGTGTATGAATATTATATTGTACGTAATACAAGGAGAGAACTTAATAAAACGAATACTTAGTTGCAGCGGTTTCCACTTCCACATTACAATACAATGCAATAAATTTGAGTAATTATTTTACACATACCTTAGCACTGTGAGTTAACTAAAGTAACAATATGTGCTTGGTATGAGAGCGGGTAGGTACCTTCAATACATTTGTATAGTGAAACAAACTTATTGTTTCGTCAATGTTGTCTTGTTAATATAATACATGCAAACATTGTTTAGAACTAAATACTTTGGTAGAAATTATTACGGAATAATTAAATGTGTTTAATTGAAGAACAAACTTAACATTGTTCCACTATTTCGTAGGTGTGACCTCATAAAATATTCTGTAGATTTACCAAGTCTCGTACAAAATCCCATAATTAAATTAGGATTAGTAATTATTCTCTTGCAACTGCGAAGTAAAATGATGATGCAATCGGAGCTGAGGGTAACTTTCCATATAAATGTACACTGAGAAAAATACTAACGAAATTTCACAACGAATCATTGGTACGGATAGTACGTGTACCAATGATTCGTTTTGAGTATTTTTCTCAGTGTATGTAGATACTACAAATTGCAATGCTTAAACTTTTAAAATACCTAATAAATTGCCATTAAATTTCCTTTAAGTGGATATTGCTTGAAACTTTCACAGTATATAGCATGTTTCAGTAATTTCTATGTACTGTATGCTACATATATTTACGATGATTCATTTATGCTTGAATGTACCCTCATAATCGATGTCGAAAGCTTGACTGAGAAAATAATCGTAGCATACCCGACAAAGCAAATATAATGAATCAATATTGTATAAGATGGAAAAATTTGAAGAAGTTTTATGCAGTAGAAGAGAGATGAGAGCTTAGCATACAGGAAGTGTACTTATCTTAATAAAATAATCTTTCAATACATCTCCTTACCTCTGAGTCTAACTTTGTCTCCTAGCACTTGTAAGAACTCCTCAAACAACGGAGAGTTGTCATTATTGTCTAGAATCTCTTCTTCAGTGTATTGTCCTTCCTTCACATAAATTACTCCAACTTTTAGCTCAGATTTGATGAACACCTGAGGACAAATAAAAACATTATATCAATTTAATATCAATGTAGGTATAGTTGGCAGATATATTCAGTAATACATATATACATTTACATGAAAATAACGCAGATAATGATATTTTTTTATTGATAAAATATATGTCAGAATATTATTTGATATCATTCCCTTTACAATTTCACGGTTCATGTAATAAATATTGAGTGAAATGTTTGATTAAAGATTCAAAATACAGAAATGATAGGTACAAAAGAGTCTGCGCTGAATCTGTAGAAATAATATGTGAAATAAAAAAAATCTATTAAATGATTTCAATATGAGAAAAATATCTCTCTCTTAGGCAGTTATATGAAAAAGCACACTTTAAAATCAGAAACAAATTAAGAAAAAGTATTTTATAGAAAGTAGCATGTTCCTATATTATTTGGGAAAAAATATTCTCGTTTATCTGTGCAGTGCACATATTAAAATATTGTATAATGCATAAGTACACGAAGTAATTTAATAACTATGTTTGTATACAAGCCAATTATTTATGAATAAAGCCAAGCATGCTTACAGTCTATTAAACTTTCAAGTTAACATAATATACAAAGCATATTATTATTAGGTACTTCATATTTTTATATGTGGACTTATCATCATAATAAGAGAAAACATAATATTTTGCAGAACGGACAAACGAAATAAACCTACCTGATAAACATAATAAATGTTTGTATTATTAAATCACATGCATACAATGGAAATATTTAGTTACCTTTGTAACAGTAATCATATTTAACAATGAAATCATAGTACCTACTTAACATGAGATACAAAAGCAATGTAAACTGAATATTTGAATATTTTCATTTTATTATGATTCTCCATGTCCACTTATGCATTCCTAATACATTCAAAGAGATCAAGAGTCATAGAAATCATCAAGCAAAGTTGGTATTATGGCGTTAGATTTTCAGATCAGAGATGTGGAGTGGAGACCTCTTATAGATAAAACAACGTATAGGAAGGCATTCACGGTGATCTGGTGACATTGAAAAAACTGCTGGTGACTGGTTGTAAAAATCCTAGTACAGAGATATAAGGAAAAATATGAAGAAGGTTTTCGATCAACAATGCACAGGAATGCCTATATAAGTGTGGGTTAGCATATAATAATGCAACAACTTATAAAGCGCCGTATAGTGATAATATCACTCCGGTAGCGCTTCACAACATCTAGGATCAACATCTACATTTAAAATGACCAAGTATCATAATTATACTAATTGTGTCGGTGCACATGTAGTAAAATTCCATAATTAGGACAGTTAAAAGAAGTATTTCCTTCTACTATAAATTATTATTGATCACAAGAGAGACGTCTTTCCACACTAAGCAGGTCAATATCAATAGTACCAATTTAAAAAATCGTCGGAAATATAAAATAATAATGAGTCAACCAATAAAAAAAGAAAATAACCTTATAATAATAATGTACCTTTATTTAGCAGATACTCGGTCTTTGACAAAAAAAAAATAATAAAAATATAAAATGAGATAAATGGTGTCATGAGTAAAACTTTGTGAACAAATAAGTCTTCAGGCCTCTCCTGATTCCGCCATAGTCGGTATCCTGCCTTAGACCAAGAGGCAAACTAAGGATTTAAAAAATCTAATAAAATTGTAATAGAAGTTAATAAACTAGTACATTTCATTTGCATCTCATAAGAAATAATCGTCTAATTACTGAATTTGCCAATTCGACCAAATTTTCACTAGTTTCATTGTATGAAAACAGCTTAACAAGTAAAACAAAGTTGTAATGTCACAAACTATTGTAGGTTCTATTGTACCTCTTTGGCCATGGACTAGTAATGTTCTTCTCTTTGAAATATTATTCCCCAACACAATACCCGATATGAAAATTCTTTGTGTTACAACCTCACCCCCACCACCTACTCCAGCTCTACTGTTGCCAGTGGAATAATAAAGGCAAACTAGCTGTCAGTTTATTGTTTTTCGCTTGAATTTTTTGATGATGAAAGAGCTTTTAAATAAATGAAATATTCCTGATGGGGTGAAAAGGTAAGCGAATTCTGCTTTGAAAAATAATTCAAATATTTTCCCGGGCAAACAAGGTATTCAAATATTATGTAAATACTTTTTAATAAATTCTTTTAACAATATACAATATTTACAAATTTATCAATTAAATATATTTGCTTGTGAGTTACATTTGTTTTTTAGAAATGCGTAATATTCTCTAACTGTTGATCGTACGAGATTCTTCTTTGTTGTCTATTTCTCTTAAAAAGTGAGAAGATACAAAGAATAGTTTAAGAATCTTTTAATTTTTAAATAGTTATATGTAAGAAAATTTAAGTGAATTGTGTTAATACGTGTAACGTATTGGCATTAAACTTACTAATCATTATGAAAATTTAACACAGTCATGAAACAACCATAAAAAGGCTCATAAAATACAACACCGCCTTATCTGGTAGTGTCCCGGACGGGACTGTTAAATTAGGTGACGTTGTCTTTCCTAAGCCTTAAATTGTAAGTTTCGTTTGTCAAATTTACATACACAAGCTCATAATTACAATGGTTGATTGCAAAATAACATCGATAATCACAATGATATGCATTAAATTATTACGTACTGTTGTTTACAAATGTACAATTTACTAAAATCTTTCCCTCTATAGTAAAAAGCCTTCCGAAATTCTTAACCTTCAGGTAAGTATTTTTGGTAACATTGATATTTCCGGTACTTGGTGGAAATTCATGTTGAATTAATCCACACATAAATATTTGAGTCCGTTCGTATGTATGTATGTATGTATGTATGTATGTATGTACGTATGTCCTTAATGGACTCAGAAATTAGGAAAGACCGAAGTAAAATAATACACTCTATACAAGGTCTCATCTTCTGGGCAGGTTTAAGGCTAAAAACATTTTAAATATCTTACGTATTGATAAAGATATTTTAATTTTAATGCGACCATGTCACAAAATTAGCAACAAAATGTATGTAAAATTAATGCAAGATTTAGTAAATAGCAATATTCACAGTCAAACATTTTTCATTGTATTGAATTAATATCAAAATGGATGTAACAATAAATACAACAATTCTGAAACTAAATATTTAGGGTTTATTTTCGTAATAAAATATCGTGTTTGCTAATGAGAAAAGCTCTTGAATTACGTGAATAAAAATTGCATATTTTTGACATATTGGGCTATTTTCATAATGGAAGACATTATGAAACCATAGAAAACTATACTGTAGAATAATAATAGTTTTACCTATAAAATCCATAAACAATGTTAAATGATTTTCAATGAGTGGGAACCTATTTATTTTCACCTAATATTTTTTACATAAATTATGAAATATTTGATAGTAAAATATTCTGAAATATTGAAGGATGCAGATAATCCATTTTTAAGGTTTTTTGGGAATAAAGAGTAAATACTTATATGACAATTTATTCTTGACTTTTTTTAATTTCATAGCAAATACCCATTTATGCACTGCAAACCAAAAATAAAAATTCGAATGTGGACAATTATAATATTTTAACATTTATGTGACTACAATTTTTTCACGAAAAGGGATGTATACCCTTTTTTTCTTATAGAAATTTGGGATGACAATCTTCGAGTTTTTACATTAAGATGAGGTTTTTAGTAGTTTTTGCACGTAGGTACCCGCCTATTTTTCTAAATAAAATATGAGCTTTCGAGGTGTCGAGCTCACATATTTTTCATTTGGAAGAGGTTTTTAGCACTTTTTCCATGTAGGTACCTACCAATATGTGGAATTTCTTAACGAGGTTTTTAGTACTTTTTTTTCCATGTAGGTGCCTACTTATTATTTTTTTACATAAATGTGAACATCTGAGGTGTCAAACTTCAAGATTTTTCAATGGGAAGAGGTTTTTAGCACTTTTTTCGATGTTGGCACCTACCTATTTTTTTTAACTAAATATGGGCATGTGAGGTATCAAACTTCATGATTTTTCATTGGGAAGAGTTTTTCAGCACTTTTTTCGATGTAGGTACCTACCTATTTTTTTTACCTAAGTATGGGCATGTGAGGTATCAAACACATGATTTTTCATTGGGAAGAGTTTTTCAGCACTTTTTTCGATGTAGGTACCTACCTATTTTTTTTACCTAAGTATGGGCATGTGAGGTATCAAACACATGATTTTTCATTGGGAAGAGTTTTTCAGCACTTTTTTCGATGTAGGTACCTACCTATTTTTTTTACCTAAGTATGGGCATGTGAGGTATCAAACTTCATGATTTTTCATTGGGAAGAGTTTTTCAGCACTTTTTTCGATGTAGGTACCTACCTATTTTTTTTACCTAAGTATGGGCATGTGAGGTATCAAACTTCATGATTTTTCATTGGGAAGAGTTTTTCAGCACTTTTTTCGATGTAGGTACCTACCTATTTTTTTTACCTAAATATGGGCATGTGAGGTATCAAACTTCAAGATTTTTCATTTAGAGATTTGCAATGCTTTTTATGATGTAGGTACCTACCTATTTATTGTTACTAAGCTATGGGCATGTAGGGAGTCAAAAATTAAGTTTTCTCATTGGGAAGAGCTTTTTACTTCTTTTATCCACGTAAGTGCTTACTCCGTTTTTTTTTTCAATAAGATTTTGTTGTTTAAACCCATGTATTTGCAAGGTTTTCTATTTAATTAAACCCGAGCGATGCCGGGTTACATACGCTTGTTATAAATAAAACAGAGATTCCATTTTACCGGTGTCAACTTATAATTTTAAATTATTATATATATAATAATTTAAAATTATAAAAACAACACAAACACTGTTTACTTTCACTATATTTATTTATTTTCGGCAGAGGCCTTTCGGACTTAGTCCATCTTCAGTGCCTTATACTTATGAACTAAACAAAAACAAACTTACAAACAAGTGGATTATGTGGTGGGGGGATTAGGGGTGGTAGTGAGAAGTTGTGTGAGTGGGGATTTAAGTGGGGGTACTTGAATGTTGATCACTATATTTTGCTCCATATTTTTACACCGTGTAAAAATATCGTGTTTGTGCTGTTTTTATAATTTTATAATATTTTATAATTTTATAATATAATATTTATAATAATAAATATAACACTTAAAATAATAAATATAACACTTATTTATAGTATATTCACCGTGACTTTTTATTGGACGCGAGCCGGCCGCTGAGCCGGTTATTTCGCTAGCCTGACGATGAGAGCGGAAGTTCTTGAAAGCCGGCTCGCGTCCAATAAAAAGTTACTGTAGATATACTATAATAAGTGTTTTATTTATAATTAAGTATTTTTGGTATCGAGAAATTCGAATACCAAACGCTTTCCGATAAGATTTATGAAATACTTTTTTAAACATAATAATAATACCTAATGGTTGTTTTTTACCAGACCAGTGCAGTTCTACTATATTTATAATTTGTACATTTACAGCGTCGTACCGAGGATCAAGACTCACGGGACTAAAATATTTCAAAAATGCTTTTGTTTTCAAACAAATTGAAAGTCATGGTGCAAAAATTATTAAAATACTTTAATTACATCCAAAACCCAAATACTTAGTTGACTCCTATGTATTATGGATTGATAATTGACAGATAATATTTAGTGAAGACGGTTTTACGACACAACATGTAAATATAAATATTGAATGTTTTTAAGTGTAGCTTTTGTATATAATTACTAAAGGTTATTTTTAAGTGTTTAGAATATTAACTATTAATTTTATTGTTACATAATATTTCATTATATTTTATTGGCATAACGCACAGATTACAAAACCAATGAGACATCTCTATCGGAGAATCATGTTTACACAATATAATATTGTGCAAAATCTAATCAGAACAAGTGAGACAAGCTGTCCAACGCTAATGAATTGGCTCTAGGCTGGCTTGGGTGAAAATTTTTGGTGTCCATGGACAATATTCACCAATTCCGTTATACCCACTGTCACGATAGGATCGACTAATCGGGAAACATTTCATCCAAACCATAGAAGTAACTTTTATTTATTGAGTCTACGTTTATTTTGTAAAACTCCATATTTGTATTTGGAGGAAAACACAAATGGTTTTAGTCTTAATTAATAATTAATTGAATAATGACCTGGTTTCGATTTAAAAGTCTTTTGAGTTTGACAGTGATTTTGTAAGTCAAAACCCGGTCACTACTACAATATTAAGTAAAACCGAAACCAATACTTAATTGTGTTTTCCTCCATAGGTACATAGAAGTAACCATTTTTGGGATCTTACACTTGGCTGTAATTTCGACCACTCAGCAACAGATATTTAGAATATTATAATTATTTTTTTTATTATTAAACAGGTTTTGGGCACATAATTATGAATAAATAGGTACTGTTTTATTCACTTTATATGTGTTATTTTTTAACGTCTTCTACTAAATACCTACTTTTAACTTTTTAATGAACATGGTAATATTGTACCATGATAAATATAAAAATGATTTTCATTTCAGTAATGTAATACATTCTCTATACATATATATCTGTCTATATGGCGTAAGTTGTCATTGTAAACTCCTCACTGTACCCGTATGCGCCTCGCTGCACGGTAGGTACTCGGAGTTGAGGGATTAATCCGCCCTAATTGAGATGTCATCATGAATAACATTTTAAATAACTTTATATAATACCTAGTACATAATACATGTGTCTGTAACTTGAAATGTTAAAACCACTTGTAATATGAAAATATGTTACACATTTTATATTATTTCGTGTGGAAATGTGTTTTATATTATTTTATTACTTCCGTACATAATATAGTACGTATTGGCTGTAAAACACATAGTATTATTATAATCTATGATGAAAAGTTGCTTCGAGTGCTTTTTTTCCAGTCCATTAAATCCGTATCTGGATGTTGAATGTGATGCCTGGCTGAACAATTTCTTTCCGTGAGGAATACAAAACCTTTTCTATATGTCGACTCTATTGTTAATCAATCTATGAAATCATGATATTTGCTTTAAGCACTTGGGAAAGATATACTCGTAGATACTTTGCACGTTACAAACAAAACATTTGTTTTAAAACATTGTCTCTGTGATAGCTGCAATTAATATTAGAGAGATACACAATTTGTATAATATATTTAACATACTCTAGTAGTACTCTAATCTCCGTAATACAGGAGAGACGATGGTCCTGGCTGGGACATGTTTTGAGAATGCCTAATGATAGTTGGCCAAAAAGAGCACTGTTTTTCCGTCCGCAGGGGTTCCGTCGGCCCGGGCGTCCCTCTTTCACAATACACCGTTCCTATGACAACGATATCAGAGCGCAAGGAATGTCGTGGAAAGAGGTGACGCAATTGGCACAGAGACGCTCTGAATGGAGGAGGCTGGTT